>BPTQ01000001.1:7738554-8180810 GCA_019973895.1 Chrysanthemum seticuspe | reverse complement strand
GTTAGTTACAGTAGTTTCTTGTAACTAACTATAATGGGTTAGGGTAATTTGGTGGTTCTTATATAGAAAACAAGCTTGAAGAATGGCACGGGATCATAGATGAAGTTCGAACAAAAGATATATTCTTGGTGGTTTAATGGGATTGGGTAATATCAATCAATGTTCTTTGATGACATTGATTGAGGGGGAGATTAGTTTTATACACCATTGGCTTCTGTGCTGGTTATGATGCTTGTTTATTTGTATGATGTGGTGATTTCCTGCTTGTGTGACTAACTGGTTATTTTCTGCTTGTGTGACTAACTGGTTATACTTTTGAAATATCTGGGAATGGGTTTCTCCCTGTTATAGGCTGTGATTGTATCTTGCTCATGAGATTTTCAGTGTGTGCCTTCGTTGTAACTGCCTATGTGTTGAAATGTTGAATTGATTCATGATGATCAGTGTAATAATCAATGCTAGAGATGTTGTCCGTGTTAGCATATTATTACCACTCATTCGTTTATACCATAGGGACCAAAATTGTCATATAGTGCAAGTTATATTACATTAGCGAATTACCTCACCTCAGTTTAGAACCACAAGGACCAATTGTGTCATTTTGCCTAAGTTAGTTTGCATACCCCTAGCGAGTTACCCATTAGCGAGTTACCAGTTTACCCAAAAAGTGTTTTTCTCTCTCTCGTTCCTTTGTTCCTTCTTCTCTTCGTCATTTTATTCCTACTAGCGACTTAACAAGAGGTTTGATTTGATTCCTTCTGATCGATGTTTTTCTTAAGCTTTAGTGTCCAGTTTCTAACTTTTCGTTATATTCAGATCCCTTCGTGCTCGTGAGGTGTGATTAGTTGACTCTCTCGCATAGGTTCGGATTTTCATGTAATCGTGTGTGTGCTTCTTATAAAATGATTGAACGTGTTAATTGTTTGGTATATATTGTTTGGATTATATTGGTTGGATACATTGATGTATGTTTAAAATGGATTGGACTGATGGGTTGGTGTTAAGAAGTGTTCTTGGTGGCGAGTTAAAATGTTCTTGGTAGCGACTTAGTATGTATGTTCTTCATGGCGAGTTAGTGTTCTACTTAGCGAATATGTCTCCGTAGCGAATTAGTTCACTAAATTCCAGCGACTTGGTTAGCGAGTTAGTAACTAGCGACTTGTATTTACAAGTTAGCGAATTAATAACCTAGCGACTTAGTTAACCACTTTGTAGCGACTTGGCTTAGTTACTGTACATGGCGACTTGACTTTACGAGCTAGCGAATTATCCTAGCGACTTGGTTAGCGAGTTAGCAGATAGCGACTTGTATTTACAAGTTAGCGAATTTGTTACCTAGCGACTTAGTTGACTGCTTTGTAGCGACTTGGTTTAGGTTCTATTCATGGCAACTTGGTCTTACATGCTAGCGAATTAGCTTAGCGACTTAGAGTGCTAATCCTTTTGCGACTTGTCCGTAGCTCTAGATGACGACTTGTTTTTACAAGTTTATAACAGTGTTCACTTTCATGATTGAGAATTAGTCTTAGGGTCAAGGATTATTAAAATGTTCAAAGTTTTTGCTAAAGATGATTTCACTCTCACTACACTTAGGATCTCCTAATTCGACTTGTTGAATCAACTTACTCTATGTAAACTGTTATGACATCTCTATTTAGGCAAAAGGTACTTGGGTTCTCTCACGACTGCCAAATGTTTCTTTTTGCCTCATACATATGTGTTATATCACTTTTACATGTGTATCTTGGTTCATGTCATGATCACTTTGAAATGCACTCTTTTGCCCTTTAAATCCCTTATAAGCTCGTCATGTAATCACTTATTTATATGAATGTACCTCATTGATATATCTCAATTATGAATGTTATCATATATTTGAATGTTGTCATATATTTGTTATCTATGCCACTCTATCCTTCTCTGTATGTGGTTTGGGGACTCCTTCTGAGTTACTATCTCCATGTTAATGATGTCTCACTTACCATTTATCATCTAACCTGTTACCATCCATCACTGTTGATTGTATGATTACTCAGAACATCAATGGCAAGTTCAATCCCAGAAAAGAGCGCTACCCCGTCGGGATCATCCGGAATTCTCTCAGACGATGAAATCCTTCCCAAAAGTCAATGGGCTGCTATTGGTAAAAGCAACTGTTATGTGGACCTACAAAGGCTCCAACAAAATCCGATACTCAAAGTTTCAATTGACATCCTCAAAAACACTAACTTCTTCGGAGCTATTACCAAGCAATGCTCAATTCCTACCATCTACATTCAGCAATTCTGGAACACCGTTCAATGGAATAAAATCACAGCACGATACTCTTGCAAGCTGGATAATATGGAGTTCACCATTGATTCTGATATTCTGAGCAAGGCTCTTGGAATCACACCATGTAACCCTAACGTTCGTTCTGAATCTCCGCCTGGTGCTGACGATCTGATCGTATTTCTAATTGGGTTGGGCTATCAGAACAGTATTTCAAGAGCATCTGACATCATCACCGGACACATGTATCAACCCTGGAGAGCTATTACAACCATTCTGAACTTATGCTTATCTGGGAAAACTTCAGGGTTTGATAAAGTGAGAATTCCTATCTTGCAAATCCTATGGGGAATCGTTAATAGGGTTGATGTGAATGTCTCAGAACGTATTTGGGAAGAATTCTCGTTATCAATGAACACATTCATATCTGATAGAACCTATTTCCTGAACAATGTTCAAGGTCGAAAGAAGCAGAACAAACTTGTAATTCCCAGCATCAGATTCTCCAAGCTTGTCATCCAGTATTTGCAACAAACTCACAACTTCACTCCTAGGTCTGAATCTACTTTACACAAAGCAGAAGATGAATTTGTTTTAGGAAACTTGAAATATGTTCCTAGAGGTTCGGACAAAGAAGTATTTGGATTGCCAATTCCTGATCGTCTTCTCACAGATGATATCAAGAAGAAGGACTACTTCAAGCAATACATGAAAAGAGCAACCAAACTCTCTGCTAATGTCACACCCTCTCCTTTACAACCAAATGCTCCCGTGATCAAGTCAGCCTCACAAGCATCCTATGCCTCTCTTCCTAAAAAGAGACGTGAAAGTTCTCTACAGTCTGACACCGCCTCCAAGAAGGAGAAAGCAAAAAGGAAGAAAGTGGAAAAGGAGATTGGTGAGAACACTGAGACACCAAGGAATGTTTCCAGGCTAACTGATGAAGATGATGCTGATTTGCAACTCGGAATTCAGCAAAGCCTTGAAAGTCAGAATGTGAAAGCTCCAGTAGGTGGAGTTGTGTTAAGAGAACCCGCTCAACTACCTCAACAAACAAACCCAATTTCACTTGACAAGGGTAAAGGAGTTGCAAGTGTTGAAACTGAACAAGCTGCTCACATGCTGTTAACTATCTCATCATCTCCATCAAGCACCACAAATCCATATGAGCTGAAGAGAAGAACAGATTCACCTCATGCAAAAGAACAATCTGGTGTGGTTAAGGTGCCTGAAACGTTTAAGGAATCTCTTTCACTTGGTGAGACACAATCTGACTTGAATGTTGACACTCTGTTACAAAAGGGCTCACAGGAGAACCTTGATACAAGATCTGACGAGACCTTGAAGATGGATGAACCAAATCTGTCTACTAACTCTCTATCTTCACTTAAGAATCTTGATGAAGACTTCTCTTTTGGTGATCAATTCATTAATGACAAAACCTTAGATTCTGCACAATCCATGTATAATGTCAGCATTCAGCAAGATACGTCAACCATTCCTCCAATGACTGCATCTTCACTATCAACTGCACTTCCACCACCCACCTTACCCTCTCATTCAACTGTACAAACACCACCAACTCCAGAACCCGTCTTCACAATTGCAGATGAAGTGGCTCCACCAGCTTCCCCTCCACAGATTCTTACTTCTGATCAACTACTGGATAAAGCCATTAAAAGGATAGAAGCACTGGAAAGGCAACTTCCTAAATCTGTTGATTCTCTGGTGGATCGTGTCTACAGATTGGAGCACCTCAACTTCAATGAAGCAGTTACTGATGCTATTGAAGGAGAAGTCAAGGATGCCGTGGAATGGGCAATGGAGGCTCCACTTCTCAGACGATTCAAGGACCTCCCCATCTCCGATATGAGAGCAGCTCTGTGTGAAAGGATGTATGAGGCTGAAGAGGACAAGCATGAGGTTCACAGTAAACTTTATGAGGCACTTGAAGAATCCATCAAGTTCGACAATTATGAGCAATTTAAGATTGAAGTCGGAGAAAAGGAAGCTAAAAAGAAAAGGAGAACAAGTGTAATGGAAGCATTGATAAAGGATCGCAAAGATCCACCTCCTCCCCCACCACCAACGGGGGGAGCTGGAACTTCTGGATCTGGTAATCCTTCTACAACAACCATCACACCTCCATCACAACCACCATCATCACCGCCGAAATCTTCCAGTCATTCAGATCCAACAAAAGAGCAGAGTAATCAGAAAAAATCCGCTGCCTGGACGACGGTTGATTCAAGGTTCACATCCACGTCCACCTTCATTCCTGATGATCAAATGGTTAACGAAGAATCTCAGGTCATGGCTGACTCAGAACCAGATGAAGATGATGCATCGACAAAGCATATTCCAAAGCCATCTGAAGACTGGTTTGACTCTTACATGGCTGGGAATCGCACTAGCACATCCAGAGTTGCACCTTCAAGAGATACTATTCAAAGCTGCATTATGGAAGATAAACCTCCTTCCCCGGAACCCACATGGACCATCCCAGAGTCTGACTCTATGATTCCTGACAACAATTGGGCATCAGTTATCACCAATAACTACGAAAGTCCAGCTGAAGACTCTCTTCTACACTACACTGGTGATATGGGAAGCTTCATAAGATGGTTTTGTGAACGGAAGAGCATCTCATCTATAACACCAAGAGATCTTGAAGGTCAAGCTTACGAGATTGTCAAAGTATTTCACTCAGATGCTAATCATCTTCAATATCAGATGGAAGAATGCCATAAGATGCTAAATGACCAAGTCAGTGATCAAATCAGTCGCTTCAATGTCAACAAATCTCTTCCTCTTGGTGGTGAACCGGGTCAGATGACCATTCTGGCTGAATTCTTCTTCAATCACGACTTAGACTATCTGTGTGCTCGATCTGCTGAAAGAAGGCCTGCTCTATCTATATCAAAGATGAAAGCTGCAACCTACTCTGATCAGGGGCTTGAGCAGATGGTTCCTGATAATTTCTGGGCTAATGAAGAACAAAAGTATGATATTGCAGCTTCTTATGGTATTTCTCACTGGTGGTTCAAAAAGAAGAAGTTCTACATTGAAAGACATGGTGCTGATAAAAGACGCAATGATGTCAGATCAAAACTGCAAATCTTAAGCGTTGTCAGTGTAGAGATCTTCCCAATCTATGGATATGAGTACTTGAAGAAGATTGTCCTTAAAAGAGCTGACCTCAAAGTGTATACCATTGAAGAGAACGACTTCAAACATCTCCTACCAAATGATTTCAAAGATCTCTATCTCTTAAATCTTCAAGGACACCTGGAGCACTTACCTGTACGTGAGAAAAAGGCCCTCTCTGCAGCTGTCACTCTTTGGATAAGGGGCTTAGTCATTCGGAAACGAGTTGAGGACTTTCAGCTTGGCATTGAAAGCTACCAAACCAGGGTCAACCTCACAAGTCCTCAATGGAATGCAGCTGGGCATGAATTTCATCGAGAATACAAAGTTCTTGACACTCCTAGAGCCATCATCTTCACCGACAGATATGGATCGCGTATGCTTATGCGTCTATGTGAACTCTACAAGTTTAGTGATGGTACGCTCAAAATGGTCGAAGAAGAACTTGACACCAGAGTGAAAGAAGCCAAACTTGATATGAGATCTTGGGTTAAAACTACTTTCTGGACTGATGATGACGTGAAGAGATGTGAACATTTCATTGCTGCAATCAGACGAAGACTCAAGACACGAAGAATCTTCCGCAGCCTTGAAAGCTTTGTTGGTGGAAGGCTCCGTGATGGTCACTACAAACTTCTTCAGAGAACTGAATGAAGACTTCTTCGTAATACCGTTTATGTTTTGTTATCTTTGTGTAATATGTGGTGTAACAAATATGAACAACTGTAATTCATGTAATAGTGCTAGGATTTGTACTATGGTTTCCCCTTTTGAAAAGGGGAAACATCTGTGTTTTCCTTTTTCTTTATCATATAAAATTGGACACATTTTTCTCCTACAAATATTTTACCTCATACTTATTTAAATCACTTGAGATCCAAAATCTCAAAGGATTTAAGATTTTTGATCGGGGGAGAAAATGTGATATAAATATGAAAGATGGTAAAAGATAAGATGACCAATTTTTGTGCAAACTTCTCCCTTATATGTGCTAAACAATTTTTCGAATCTCGAAGCATATATTAAGGGGGAGAACTCTCTTTATAAATTCAAGTCATCAGGGTACACTACACTTTAAATATTTTAAAGTACCTTGATCACATGGCTTCTAATCCTTTGATGATAAAAGGTTCCCTCTAGTATGTGCAAAACTCTTTTCAACCTCGAGGCACATATTGAGGGGGAGCGAATTTATGGAAACCTCATCCTTCCCGGAAATGCTATATTTACTTGATTTGATATGGGAAGTGATGTTGATATCTTTTAGAAAATGGTAATCAAAGAAGTTAATTCTTTCTCTTGCCTCCATGTGCTTAACATTTTTCAAATACTTGATGCACATGTTGAGGGGGAGTTCTCGTTCTAAAAATATCAAAAACAATTCAGGTACAAAATGCTTTGATAATACATCACAAGTATCTGAATTGATTTTCAAATGGTTTCTATTGGATCCAATGGCAGATGAACAATACCAAATAGACCGACCAACTTTACTTTAATGTACGGTGATATAAGGATGATAAGGTTAGGTATTGGTTCCCATGATCCGCCAGAACCGGAGGGATCTACCCAGGGACAATCCACTAGTTAGTGTAGAAGTCCTTAGGTATGATGATAAAAGGAGAAAAATGAGATAAGGGAAGAGTGCGGACTAAGACTGAGCTAGTACTAGAATAAACCCAACAAGGTAATAGCTATGAAGTCTCGGTAAGCACTGAAGGGGTTGAAGAATTAAAAATAATTGAATGAGAAAAGGGTGAAAACAAATAGCCCTCCATTTATTCAACCTTAGGGCAGAAACCGGGTTCAATTCATATGCTACTGATGGTAACATCGGTATTGAAGACAAGACGTCATGGACCCAGTAACGCACTGCACTTCAACTTTCCAAACCACTCAAGTTTCTCTTAAAAGGGCTTGTTTCATTCTCACGGGGAACCAACATTATCTATCGACTTTCTCTTAGAGATGGTTGATATTGAAGAAGGAGACCCTCTCCCTAGTCTCCGTTATAGGATCCAAAAATGCACAAATTGAGTCTAGAGCCACGAGATCATCAATAAATCTCATTAGGACACTTTCAATGAAGACTCTCTGTTTCACACAATGTGGAAAGAGAGATTATATCTTGAGTCCTATGCATTATCCTTGTGGTATTGCCAGAACATCTGAGTGATGTGTTTACATATTCACAATGAAGATGGAAAGCCTTCTGGAGCCAACATCAAACAAGCTCCTGGTAGGTGGCATGTGAGATCTATTATATAGATCAACCATGTGACAACTGAACAGAAACAATGGGGCGATTCAATCTCTTGAATCAATCCTGGTTCAGGTTATGGATTGACGGATACCTTTGAAAAACCGGTCTTTGTGCTTAAAAACTCTTTTCTTTAGCACATCGACTGTGTACTCATTTTTCAAACCAAAAGGTATTTTTATGATTGATAATTGATTTTCAATAAAACCTTCGGTGTATTGTAAAAACAATTTCTATTGAGCAATACACGATTGTTTTTCAAATATCTTTTCATCAATCAGTGGAATTAAAAATTCGCTGGTTCACTCACTCCGTGTTGTCTTCTTTGAGATGTTCCGGTTTGAGAACAGCTAGAACAGCTGCGAAACCCTGTCAAGGAGATTCTTAGGAATCCTACCTGATCACAGGCAGTACTTGTACTGATCAACGGGGAACCGTGGGCCGTGTACCTCAATTCAACGAAAGTGATCAAAGACACTTTCGTGCGATTTGTTGCTAACTGTTGTATGCAGGTACGCCCGACGTTTGCAGCTGATCAGAATGAAGCGGTCAATCCACAGCCGCATGCTCACTTAACACATTCATCTAAAAAGAAATCATGATTAGTGCATCAATGACTCTGATATTTTCACTCCATGCTTCTGCTACGCGGCTGCCAATATCATGATTCAACAAATGCTTCCGCTACTCTGATAAGAAGATTTCATGATCCAGAATGTGAGCATGTCGGTCCCAAAGTCACAATATCACATAATACCAACACCACAAAGGATGTGTCAGAGATTGTTGATTGCTGATGATCTCAAAAGCTGGCTCATATTTACTATCTCGTGAATCAGAAATGGACCTCCTATTTAAAGTACAAATCTTTGCAAACTTTGAAGTTGCACAACCTATGCACTAAGTTTACGATGTTGATGTATGAAAGTCTACGAGCTCAAGAACAAAGTCAAGACTAGAATGCTAGGATTTGAAATGTAAAATATGGGGTGACCTCCCTTAGGGGGAGATTGTTAGGAATTAGAAAATTCCAGTGTTGAAAGAGTCGGTCACCCCAACTATTATCTAGCATAAGTTAGCTCGTAGATTGGTCATTAGTTACGGTCTATGTAGTTAGTTAGTAGCGTAAAATAGTATAGTGCAACACCGTGGAAGAAGGTCGGGTCTTTACCCACTGTATCCCTGATCCACAGGCCGTCAGGAGGTCGTTTAGTTTGTAACCTATAAATACCCTCTACCTTGCAAGGTAGAGGGTTGGATGTTCTTTGGTAATCTAATATTCCACAAGTTTCTCTCACTAGAATGTCCCACTCTTTCTCTCTCTAAAACCATCTATGTGCTCATTGTGTTAATGTTATGATGTGTATGTGAAAGTTAATATCTTACAATAGGGTACCTATGGTCGCGCGACCTTTAGTCACACACGGCCGAAAAAACATGTGTGACTATATGTATATCGTCACACATATTCGCTGTGGCCAAATCCACTTTTTGTTCTAGTGAACTGTTATAATAAATTTCTATATAAATAGGCACCAATTCTGTGAACAAAAACACTCCTCAATTAACTCTTGTTGGCACACTACGCAAACGACAGACTCCACTTACTAACGTTTCAACGAGTACGTTTCAAAATTAGAGATACTGTTTTCATGCATTTGTTTGACCCATATAATTTAACCATGGTTGTACTATTTTTGTTTTCACAGTTACTTTTCAAACACCTGTCATCCGTCAACGTACTGCACGTCCAAGAGGTGTTGAATCTTCTGGGGTTTCAAATGGCATTCGTGGTTTAGCAACAAAAAAATCAACATTCGAACAAGGAGAATCTTCAAGAAGACAAAAAAGTCTACCAGACCAACGTTACAGTCTCACACTCCGATTGTTTTCAATCTTGATGAAGATGGACCTGTCAGGAAAGTTTACGACAGATACGTCGGTATATCTAAAGGTATAAGTCAGTAATATTCTTCTATAATTGCACAATTTTCATGGTGTTTCTTAGAGTAAAATTAATTAAAATATATTATTTTACGTGAGTGCAGAGTACTATGACATTGGCGATCCTACGTTAGAGTGTAAATAATGTCGTGCCCTGTTATGGGAAGCAGAAGCAAAACAAGGGAATGCTAATCCAGAGGGAAAAGCTTATTCCATATGCTGTTCCAAGGGAAAAATTTCTATTCCACAAGCACCTCCTGCTCCAAAACAGTTAGTTGATTTATTCTACAATGACGACATCAAAAGTGAAAATTTCTGAAAGAACATTAGAACGTACAACAGCATGTTCGCGTTTACTTCAATGGGTGGCAAGGTTGATGACACAATCAACAGGAAAGGACGAGGTCCCTATGTTTTTCGTTTACATGGTCAAACGTACCATAGTATTGGTAGCTTACTTCCGAAAACTGAGACTCCTCCAAAGTTCGCACAGTTGTATATATATGACACGCAAAACGAAACCGACAATAGAGCGGTTGCTTTAAGGTAAGTGACTGATTGACGTTTTATTATTGTCACTGCATTTTTAACAAAAAAGGATTGCTAAACATTATCTCTTACCTAATGTTTGTCCCGTTACTCTATTAACAGTGGTTCAAAATCTGCTTCGTCTGGCACTTCCAATTCAAAGACACCTATTGATCGAAACATTATCAATGAAGTGAAAGATATTTTGGATACATCAAGTGATTTGGTTAAAACATTTAGAAGGGCACGTGACCGCTACACAGAAGACACCGAGCAGAATATTAGAATAAAGCTCATGGCAAAGCGAGGCAAGAGTGGACGACAATACAATCTTCCAACTGCCGACGAGGTTGCTGGACTTATCGTAGGCGAGGCGCAGAAAATAGGGACATTGTGATAGAAAAGTTTGGTGAAGGTTTGCAGCGTATAAACATTTTTCATCCTATGTACCTTCCCTTGCAATACCCTTTGTTGATGCCTTCTGCGCAAGATGGGTATTATTTAGGAATACCACAGAAAAATAAATCAGGACAACCAGCAACTGAAAAGAATGAAAGAACAGTTACTATGCGTGAGTGGTTTGCCTATCAGATACAGGACCGCCGGAATATAGAGAATTTATTCATACGTGGAGGTCGTTTGTTCCAGCAATTTCTTGTAGATGGCTTCGCCATGGTTGAGAGAGAGCGTATGTTTTTTCATCGTTCCAAACAGTCTAAACTAAGGTGTGATACGTATTCAAATGTGCGTCAAAGCGTCGCATCAGGAAATACCGACCCGTCCACGGTTGGAAAGCCTATCATTTTGCCTTCTTCTTTCACTGGCGAACCAAGGTACATGCAGCAATGTTATATGGATGCCATGGCATTGTGTAGGTGGTATGGTTGTCCAGATTTGTTTATAACGATAACATGCAACCCTAAATGGCCAGAGATTGAAAGATATATGCGGGAGCATAAGCTTTCATCTGCAGATCGACCTGATGTGGTATCTCGAGTTTTTAAAATGAAACTCGATCAGCTGATGAAGGATATCAAAGAGTTGCGTTTGTTCGGACGTGTTCAAGCAGGTATGTTCTTTACTTATAGGCCACACCACATTCATCAACATTATAGTGTTATACGAAATGTGTATAATTAGAATTACAACTGATATTATGTTTATTTCAACAATATTGTGCAGTTGTATACACCGTTGAATTTCAAAAAAGAGGGCTTCCACACGCACATGTTTGTTTGTTTCTACATAAGGATGACAAACTGCCAAACGCCAAACATATTGACAAACACATATCCGCTGAGATACCAGGCCAAAATGAGGATCCCGATCTGCTCAAGTTAGTTTCCGACTTTATGATGCATGGCCCATGTGGTGTTGACGACCCAAATCAGGTTTGCATGGATGATGGTAGGTGTACGAAACACTTCCCTAAAAGGTTTATGCAACACAGCTCTGTTGACTCGGAAGGCTACCCTGTATACAGAAGACGTGATAACGGGATCCATGTTGTTAAGAGTGGACATAAGCTGCACACCGGTTTTGTTATTCCGTATAACGCTGTGTTATTGAAACGTTACCAGTGCCACATCAATGTTGAATGGTGCAATCAGGCGGGATCAATAAAATATTTGTTTAAATACATAAACAAAGGTCCTGATAGAGTATCAGCACAGTTGTATGAACCAGCAACAACGGAAGACGGTCAACAGATTGATAAACCTGTTGACGAGATCAAGGCGTTCTATGATTATAGGTACCTGTCTGCTTGTGAAGCCGCATGGAGAATATTTGGATTCGAGATAAATTATAGAACACCAAATGTCGAACGTCTCTCATTTCATCTCGAAGGCGACCAGCCAGTTGTATTTGGTGAGAACTCTGACCTTGAAACCGTTATTCACAAACCAACGGTTGGTGCTTCTATGTTCGAATCATGGATGCATTTGAAAGGAATGTATCCATCAGCAAGGGAGTTAACATATGCTGAGTTTCCTACAAAATTTGTATGGAATGTTCCAAAAAGAACGTGGACACATAGGAAGAAACAATATGCAATTGGCAAAATTCATAATGTGCCAGTCTCAGCAGGTGAAGGTTACTATTGTCGGATGCTACTAAACAGTCAAAAAGGTTGTCGAAATCATGCTGAGATAAGGAAAATCCACGGTGTAGTTTATCCTACTTACAAAGATGCCTGCTACGCAGCGGGACTTTTAGATGATGACAAGGAACATATTGAGGGTATTAAAGAGGCAGCCCATTGGTCCTCTGTTGAGCATTTGCGCGACCTTTTTGTTACATTATTGTCACAAAAAGAGCTTGACACACCATTGACAGTTTGGTTGCAAACTTGGCATTTGCTATTAGAAGACGTCGAGTACAAGAGAAGAATTCTTTTAGGCATTCCAGGTATAACCACCAACTTAGCTTTGTTACTAACTTTTTATATAAATTTATACATGAATGGAAATGGTTACTTATTACAAATTAGTGATTTATCATCCCTGTTAAAAGACCATCTTTTTGCAAGTCACCTCAGCAAAAAAATGATCTACTGATTCTTACGATATGTGTGTTAGTCTATAAATATCGTACAATGCTCACTATTTTTTACAACTGTTATTTGCATACATAAGCTACGCCTCATATATGGCTATTTTGATACAGGTTTACGACTAAGCGACGACGAGAAAAAGAATATTTGTTTGTTCTTTATCGAACAACTTATGCGCTCAAGAGGCACCAGTTTGAAAGCTTTTCCAGAACTTCCTTATCCAGATGAGAGTTACATGGCCGACTTTGGTAACAGGCTAATCTTTGCTGAGAGAGATTATAATCCATCAGAGTTACAGGCTGAATACGAGACTCTATATGCCGCGTTAACCACGGAACAGAGAAATGTATATGACACCATCATGACGTCCGTTACAAATGGTAGAGGAGGAAATTATTTTGTATACGGGTACGGAGGGACTGGTAAGACGTATTTATGGAAAACCCTTGCTGCGGGGATTAGAAGAAATGGTGACATAGTCATAAACATTGCATCAAGTGGCATTGCATCTTTATTGATGTCAGGTGGACGGACTGCTCATTCGAGGTTTCATATTCCGATAAATATTGATGAGACTTCTACGTGCTCAATAACTCCGCAAAGTGACTTGGGGAAGTTGTTGAAGAAATGCAAGCTTATTATTTGGGATGAGGCTCCCATGACAAATAAGATGTGCTTTGAGGCATTAGATAGGTCCTTGAGAGATATCTTGCGTAAGAACATGTACGACACTTTTGATGCGCCCTTTGGTAATATGACTGTAGTATTTGGCGGTGATTTTAGGCAGGTGCTGCCCGTTATTCCAAAAGGTTCCCGGCAAGACATTGTTAATGCATCTTTAAAACAATCGTACTTGTGGGATCATTGCAAAGTGTTAAAATTAACCGCTAATATGCGCCTTACGGTTGGATCACGGCCTGAGGATGTGGCTGAGATAAAGGAATTTGCCGAATGGATATTGATTGCGTGCCAAACAGTCAAGCTAAATCACACAAGCCTGCCACTTGTGAATGGCAGACCGTAATAAGCTTAAAACTGCCTAAGAACGAATGCAATGAAGATCTGAGGAGTATAGTGTTTCCCCGGGTCGTTATGTCTCAGCGAGCTATGCAATGAATTATCAAACGTAAAGTGATCGAGAAATTTGAACGAAAAAGGGATTTGAATGATATTATAACTACAGAAAAGCCAACAAATTACAACGGCTTAAATGCAAATTAAAGGAAAGTTAAAAAGATAAAAAAAATATTAAATAAACGCTATCACTATATTTAAAATGATGTTTTTGTTTTTATGTTTTTATAAAACTGAAATTAAAAACTACGCGACGTACAAATAAAAATGTGAAACTTACACAATATTAACCCTAAAAATATGAAAATGATATTTTTACAAACCTAATGATAAAAGAAAATTATTAGAAAAAGAAAATTATTTTTATAACTAATTATCTAATTATTATTAATTAAAAACTATTTTTAACTATTAAGTAATAGCCTAAAATACAAGAAATTAGGAAATAAAGCTAGAAAAATAAAATTAAGACTTAGAAAAATCTAAAATATCAAAATAGAATTTTCAAAACTATTTTTGTAATTTTCTGATTATTTTTTCTATTTTCTAGGAATTTTAAACTATTAAAAACTAATTAAATTATTTAAAAATACAAATTTAACTAAGAAAAATCTAGAAAAATATTTTTTTGTCTTTTTATATTTATCTAAACTTAAGAAAATTGAAAAATTATTTTTTTGAACCTTTTCTGAATTTTTTGTATTAAATGCTATTTAAAAAGTGCTAAAAACCAATTTAAATGCAGAAAAATAGCAAACCAACTTGGAAAAATCTGAAAATTTCAGGAAAACTCTAAAATAATACTAGGAAGCTAGGAAAAATGGAAAAACAAGTGCTTGTTTGCAAGAAAATGAAACTGCTAAGCCAAGTGCTTATAAATAAGCACTTGAATAAGCCAAATGATCAAAACAAGCCCTCAACAGTTTACAGAGGTTATAATATGCTAAAATAACAAGAATACAACAAGTTACAACTATCTTATGCTACTGAATCACAAGCTACAACAGATTTGATGTTTTGACCTTTAAGCTAAAAACAGATTTTGGCTAGCTACTTTAAGCCCAAGAATAAGCAACACAATAAGCTAAAAGTGAAAACTACAAATTGTAAACTAAAGCAGACCTGGGTGAGAGTGTCTAAACCAAAACTCAGACCTGGGTGAGCTCATATGAGCCCTATGCAACCCTGGACAAAATCTGAGAAAACTCAGTATCAACTGAGAGTTGTGAGCAGGGGAGTTAGGTCCAAGTTGAGAAGCTTGTTTAGAGCTTTTAAGAAATTTGTAAAATTCTACTAAAATGGTGACAAGAAAGGGGACCAGTTGAACTTTTTAAAGCAACAAGTTGCACTGAAATTGGCTTAGAAATGAACCAATGAAAAATAACTCTCAGTTGGCTCAAAACAAGTTTTTGCAACTTTTGACTTTTGAAGAAATATGGACAGTTGACTTATGTGAGTTTTAATCTTGATTTAAGGACTGATATTGATGTTAATGATTGAAATGAGACTAAATCAACCTTTTATCTATGTATTTTAAACACAACACAAGTGATTTGCTTCTCAAAATTCCAACAGATAAACTGTTGAGATGATTTTTATGTAAAGTTGACTTTGGTGGTTTTGCAGACCCAAAATGAGACAGGTATGAGCTAATTAGAGCTAAGTAAACTTAATGCAACAAGGTTTAACCACTGCACAATCCTTGAACACAGATAAAATTCCAATTCCAAACACACCTTTATCACAACTGTTTAGCCAAATTATTGAGATAACAACTGATTAAGCTGTGAATAATGATCAAACTAAGTTCTTATATCCTAAATACAACTACTTAAACAAAATTTAACCATTTATGACAACAATTGAAGATTATGCCAAGAATTCTTGAAAATTACTTACAAAGGGTCCTAGCCACTATGGCTTGAAACAAAGAACCAATGGACCACTAACCTATCCAAACCCCTACCCTAGCTCAATATCAACCCAATTCCATGGCTGCTTCATCCATTGACCAAATCAATGCCATTTATGCCCCGTTTTGACTTTTGTTGACCAATATCCAATGTAGCTTAGAATTTGAGCACAAGCTTATAACAAGGTACAATAAGCTGAAATGAACCTGTTTAAGCTTAAAAATAAGCTAATGAGAGCTAGTATACAAGATTTAGAGATGGAAATTTTCAACAGTGGACACAAAATGTGAATTTGAAATAAACCTTGAATTAATCACTTGAAAATGATTTATATTGATCCAAATACTTATAAAGAGTTCATTACAACAAAAGATTACAAGTTTCTTACTTTAACTAAAGCTTTTTATTAAAAACGACATTAAAGATAAAAATAAAAACTACAAGACTCCTTTTCTTCCTCCTCTATTGCTTCTTTTATAACCCATAAGTCTTTTCTCTCACTTCTGAACAGATCCCATCACTAATCTCCACCATTGGATTGCTTAAAATAATCCTAGCCGTTCAAACATATTTTGGCGCCAATTTACTTTTTATCCAATTGGGGGTTGAGTGAAAGGTTAGGGGTGCATTAAATGAAGTTTGGAAGCTTGTTGAGGTGGGGGGAACAGGTTTGAGTGGAGTTGAGGAGGGGGGATGGGAGGGTAGTGTGTTTGCAGGTTAGCAGTTGAGAGGGTGACTTTTGGCTCCATGGGTGGTGTTTGACCAAGCTTTTGACCAGAGTTAATAATAGAAGGGGGATTCACAATTCATTATGACAGGGGGCCAAAATGTATTGACCAGGCCAAAAGGTTTTGAAAGGGTTATAAATGACAAGGGCTTATGTGTAACTTCTGAAAATTGCAAGGACCATATCTGCCAATTCTGCCAAGTTGTTCCAAGGACTAAAAGTGACACTCTCAAAAAGTATAAGGACCAAACTTGCCATTTTGCAATTTTCCAGGGGCCATTTCTGCCAAATTTCAAAGTTGAAGGACTAAACTTGTAATTTTCTCAAACTTTTTATATTTTTCACCAAAGGACTAAATTTGACAACTTGTGATTTAAAAAGGACCTTTGGTGATTTTTCTTTTGAAATTATGTGCTCAGGGACTGTTTTTGACAATTTTTGAAACTTGGGGGACTGAAACTGCCAATTATGCAAACTTTGCTCATTTTTCATCTGATTTTAAACATTTTGCATCTGAAACATATAAAATGCAATTTTGGAATATTTTCAGTATTTTGATGTATTTCTGAGCATTTTTAAACGTTTTGCAGTTCAGATTTGACTAAAAATGATGAGTATTTACACACTCATCAGATATTGAAAGTAGGAGATGGAGAATGTTGGAGGACAACACGACGGAGAGGTTTTGATAGATATACCTGAAGATATTCTAATACATGAAACTAATGATCCCGTACAATCTATTATAGATTTCACTTACCCAAACATTTTGGATAACATAGGTGATCCGTCTTACTTCCAGGAAAAGGCCATTCTTGCTCCAACCAATGAAGTGGTTGACAGTATTAACGATCATTTGCTTCAAACCTTTCCTGGTGAAGAAATAGTTTATCTTAGTTGTGACAACATAGATAAAACTGACCGTGGTGGTGCTATAGACCAAGCCGTCTTTTCACCTGAATTTATCAACGGTTTAAAATTTTCGGGTGTCCCAAACCATAGGCTCGCATTGAAGGTCGGTGTCCCAATAATGTTGTTGAGAAACATTAATCAATCACAAGGTTTGTGTAATGGGACAAGGCTTCAAGTGACTAAATTAACGCGTGCCTCTATTCAAGCCAAAATAATTAACGGAACACATTTTGGCAATACGGTTATACTTCCAAGGTTGAAAATTACTCCATCGGATAAACGTTTACCACTCAAGATCGTGCGCAAACAATTTCCTGTGTCAGTTTCTTTTGCCATGACGATAAACAAGAGCCAAGGACAATCACTTTCGAAAGTTGGTTTGTACCTACCACGTCCTGTTTTCACACACGGACAATTATATGTCGCACTTTCACGCGTAAAAAGCAAAAAGGGTTTGAAGGTTGTTATTTGTGATGCCGATCGTAATTTATTAAAGACTACTAGAAATGTAGTCTATAAAGAGGTTCTTCACGGTCTTTGATCAGTTATCAACAGGTATGTTCGGATACTCACTTAATGTCATACGAATTTGTTTTTTACATGTTTATTGTAATTCACACAAAAGTTTTACTTACACATTGTTTTCATGGTTTGTTAGGTTCTCGACGAATTTGTATTGCCTTACCAATTCATCTACTTCTCACTACATACGCTTTCTTTTTCAAGCCTGTCAAGATTGAAGACCACCTGAATGTATGTACGAGACATTATTACTTACAATAATTGTACTCTATATTGTACTTGACTTATCACTTTATATTAATAAATAACTGATTCAATATTTGTTTTCTTTCATTATTTTTCTTATTTTTTTTACATACTAATTTTTTTCTTTTTGCAACATCTTTTTTCCTCTTATTACTTTTATTATCATCTCATTTATATTTTTTTTTAAAACATAACCCGGTGTCAACGGGTCTTATAAGCTAGTTATATAATAAAACAAAATCTCAAGTGGGGACTTTTACATTTTAAAAAAAAATAAAAATCCCGAGACATTTTAAAACCATAGGGACCAGATTAGATACAAAAATTAATCTGTAATTTCTAGCAAACCACAGGGTCCATTTATGTAGTTAACGCTAACATTAATAATAATATGATTTGTTATATTATTATCTTATTACAATATTAAAATGAATTTATATTTTTTTTAACCCAAAATTAATCTAACAAAAATTAACGCAAAGCCCCGTGCGTACACGCATTGAAAGTTAATCTATAAATGTTAATATAATATTAATAATAATAATAATAATAATAATAATAATAATATAATTTGTTATGTTATTATCTTATAACAATATTAAAATGAGTTTATATACTTTTTTAAAATAGAACTAATTTAACAAAAATTAAACCAAAGCACGTGCATGCACGGAGATCTAAAACTAGTTCTTTTCACATCATTAACAAACATCGAAGTCTCGACCAACCCAACCTTGTAAAACTACGAAGGAAAATAACTCCGATCCTTCTTCAGGGTAACATGCTATACCTAAATTAACACATGTTCTTCATATCCAATTTATATGAAACTTTGCTAATTGGTTAGTTAATCCAACTTGACCACTAAATGACTTGTAAATTAGCAGTAACTGTGAGATGCTCCAAATCAATTAAGTGTGAATTCTAAGTCGAGTATAATACAATAATGTGATATAGTTGTACATGTATAACGTGAGACTCTTAGTTTTATTTGAATAAAACCAAACACAAATTAACACATGCTATTTGTATGAGACTGATTATTCGTATCCCTTAAATGCATTTTGACACCCACTGTTTTATTTATTTATTTATTTATTTATTTTATAATTTTGTTTTATTATAAAAGAGTAAAGTTCAAAATACATCCATGTAGTTTGCTCTTTGTCTCGCTTTACATCCCTAAACTTTTTTTTGGCACAAAACCATCCATCCGTTAGTAAAGTTGGCACAAATACATCCCTCTGTTAATAAAATCAGTTAATGAGGACTAACGATGCAAATATTTCTCCGTTATCTCCTAACAGAAGAGAAAATATTTGCACCGTTAGTCCTTAGGACTAACGATGCAATAAAATAAATTGTATCGTTAGTCCTAAGGACTAACGGTGCACTCCACCACCACTGTCACACCCCCAAAATGGATAGCAGCGGAAGGTAACCGGGGCGTGACTTTCATGGTACAAAGTTGCAGTTATGTCGAACGACATTGAATCCATGAAATGCAAGCAAGCAAGCTAGATACCTGAGAAATACATGCTAAAAGGTCAACATAATGTTGGTGAGTTCATAGGTTTAACTTAATGAAAAATCTGGTACGGAACATAAGATTTCAGTGGTATAAAAATAAGGGAAAATGACAAAAAAATGCATCGAACTTGACACTTTATGTGATTGTGTGTAGCCAACTATTTTTTTCTTATTGTATGTACTGAACTTTCAAATTTCGATCATTATGTGTATTTTGTGACTACTATGCCATGTAAAATGACCATTTTACCCTTTGAAATTTGAAAAAATTAAGGGTAAAATGGTCACAAAATACACACAATAATCAAATTTCACTACACACAATTAGAAAAAAAATAGTTGGCTACACACAATCATAAAAAGTGTCAAGTTCGATGCATTTTTTTGTCATTTGCCCTAAAAATAAATACAATTGCACTAAGCTCATGACCCCGATGCTTAACGTATTTGGTATGCAATGTGCATAAATGCCCCTCCCAAGTGTTTGCCAAACACTTAATGTAATCCTCAAATGGTATGCGTTCGTTTGACCAGTTGGAGCAACCCAACCCGAACGGGGGTGTCAACCCAATAGATCTATCCACAACATTCGCGCTTTCTGGAAATTAACGGTTCATGATATCATGTAGGGGACTTCAGTGGCAATGTGGTAACTTAGGCAATGCATCACTTTTGTACTTATGTCCGTATAAAAACAAGCATGTATTCTCACCCCAAGCATTTTGTAAAATATTGTAAACAAATAAAATGGAGCTATGAAACTCACCTTGCTTAAGCAATCTGAACAGTGTACAGTCAAGCAGTATGATAGTATGGTACTGACACGTAACCTATATTACGTGGCAAGTCTTAGTTCATAATTCTAGTTTAGGACTCAATGAAGTTTACTTATGTATAAAAGCCTTTTTGTATTGTTGTTGCTTGTGTGGCAGTATTTAAGTTTGAAACGATTTTCTAAATATTTGCAAGCATTGGCTCTATTGAAAGTGCGTAGGTCTATAGATATACGATAGCAAAATACCAAGTCGAAGAGGTCTTTGGTTCGTCGAAAACCAAAAGACAGTATACAGAAAATATTACGTATAAATAGAAACATATTAAAGGAATGTTGTTTAAAATATAGGTATTTGTATACAATCAATTGTTGGTTAATAAGAAAGTTATACGATCTACTTCATGTATTGGTTTTTAATAAAAATAGTTATAAAAGAATATTTATACTCATAAGAATTAGCATAAGATTTTTAGAAAAATTCGGGCATGACCTGCTTATACGTTTTATATATGTGTTTGTCAAAATAGTGAGACATTGTTATATAAATTAAGGGAAAATTGCATGAAAAATCATCATACTTGGCACTTATTGTCATTGTGTGTAGCGACCTATTTTTTTTATCATTGTGACACAAACTTTTTGGGAGCGTGCTATTGTGTGTATCGGTGACTTGTTTAACTTGTTGTAGCCGGTCATGTTAACGACCGTTAACTTTTTTATTGCACCGTTAGTCCTTTTCGTCTGTTTTTAACGACCGTTATTATATTATTGCACCGTTAGTCATTTTCGTCCGTTTTTTACACGTTTTCGTCCATTTTTGCACTTTTCCTTCCGTTTTTGCACGTTTTCGTCCGAAAACGTGTAAAACGGAAGAACACGTGTAAAAACGTGTAAAAACGGACGAAAACGTGTAAAAACGAACAAAAACGTGTAAAAACGGACGAAAACGTGTAAAAACGGAAGAACACGTGTAAAAGCGTGTAAAAACGTGTAAAAACGGACGAAAACGTGTAAAAACATGTAAAAACGAACGAAAACGTGTAAAAACGTGTGAAAACGGACGAAAACGTGTAAAAACGGACGAAACCGTGCAAAAACGGAGGGAAAGTGCAAAAATGGACGAAAACGTGTAAAAAACGGGCGAAAATGACTAACGGTGCAATAATATAATAACGGTCGTTAAAAACAGACGAAAAGGACTAACGGTGCAATAAAAAAGTTAACGGTCGTTAACATGACCGGCTACAACAAGTTAAACAAGTCACCGATACACACAATAGCACGCTCCCAAAAAGTTTGGGTCACAATGATAAAAAAAAATAGGTCGCTACACACAATGACAATAAGTGCCAAGTATGATGACTTTTCATGCAATTTTCCCATAAATTAATTTCGTTGTAGTCTAAGTATAATGTTTATATAAAATATAGTTTAAAATTTTAAAATTGAGTTTTGGTTTATAGTTAGTAACTTAGTTATAAGGTTTGTCGTTTTAGAAATAGTATATGTCGTTATGATTTAGAAAACGTGTAATATAAATTATAGAGATTTAGGAAAATAGTTTAGCTTTTATACGCTTTAAGTTTACGAAATATGATACATCGACTATGTATTAGTAGAAATGGTAAAGACATTTGTTTAAATAGTAACTTACGTAGTCGAGGTAAATTTTAGCAAAGGAGTAGTCGTGAGTGATTAGATGAGGTAGGCCGTAAAGAGATGTGTCGAATTAGATTTTACACTTGTCGAATAACAAAGACGCGAGTGATGGTCACAAGGAGGGGGAAAATAGCCTCAACATGGTCTAAAATGGGCAGCCAAGGAGGGGGAAAATGGAATGCGTCATGGGCTAAAAGGGAAGAGGTGGATTGGGCTTTGGCCCAAATGTTACAGCCAAGCGCACCCTATTTGGGTGAAAATCCTTGAACAGATAGTGTTTTACTCTTCTCCTTTAGATACTAAGGATTTTCTAAGTCCTCATCTTTGTGTCAAGGAGGTAGAAAGACGCCTATGTCATCCGGTCGTTTGTGAGAACCATGGGCATGGGGTCTCGCTCACTTATTTGGTGTGAGGGCGAGTTGAAATGGCCATAGGCCATGTGGGTGTCGAGGTACGAACGTGGGGCAGAAACGGCTCAACACAAATGACCAATTCGGGCATTCGTGAGTTGATACAATGTGACGATCAGTACTAAGTGTATAAAAAAATGAGCTATGAAGATAAACTCGACACAAATGCTACTATAGTTCTAGGAGGTTACTGGTTCAATGAAAACAACAAGCGGAGTTAACCTTGTATTTGAACATAATCATTTTGTCTCTTTTGAGTCAACTGGTACTCGAGATAGCCACTAGGAAGACAAGACAACGATTGTGACTACGAATACATTCTCGGTCTGTTGTTGCAAGGTCAAAACAACATCCCTTCACGGGTGTTTTTCTGTCGACCCGAAACCAGTAACGAACAGAGCATGAGTATAACCATAGACGGAACTCAACACACCCTTGTGTTGTTGAAACTAACTAAACCATGACACCCGTCGTGGGTATGCTGGTCGAACCAAAAGCAAGACCAAGGACCCTTGGTGGTTGCTTTCCTGGTGATCTGAGATAAATCAAACACAACACACTGTGTTTCCCTTGGACTGAAAGCAACAAACAAACCACCCTTGTGGTGTCTGTATTTCGAATGTAAACAATCCAAACACATCTTACGGATTTCGTGTCTTCAGCGAGTTACACATAACTTAGCCATGAAAGCAAAACAAATTCTCAGGAATGAGACTGAGGTGAACCGACCCGACCCATACGGGTTTCCCCTACACAGCTCGAGGTTTGAAAACGAGAAAAGAAATTCCACTGTGGTTCGACCACAGTGGGTTTCGACCCTCAAACAACGTCACACACTACCGTAACTAACACCCCTTATATCAACAATGCTAACAAGCAATTCGAACTAAGCACTACCAATCCAAGAGCCAATCTAGTTTTGTTTTCATTTTTTATAATCCATTATTAATTTTTGCCACACAATATCAATGACAACAAAATACCCAACTGAAAAGAACACAATACGATCGACTCACTTAATTCAAAACAAAATTTATAACTTAAAATTCATAAACTTAACGAAGTGATATAAACAGAATTTAAATGGGAATCAAATTTAAGATTCGATTGACGGGGGCCAAGCAATAGGGCCTGATTATAACTTAATTTCCAAAACCGAATTCCAGCAAACCCACACACAACCAATGCTACTTCTTGAACACTTGGATTTTGTAAGTGGGTTTTGAGTGTGTGTGTGTGTGTGTGTGTGTGTGTGTTTACTGGTTTTCGATTAGGCTTAAAAAGAAAAACAAGAGGAAAGTCCTCGACAAGCTTTTGAACATTGGGAGTTGAGGAGTATACGTGTGGAGCTAAGTTCGCTTTCTATCTTCAATCTCTCTAACCTTTTCCACCATGTTGACCCTGGGGAGATGGAAGTGATAGTGACCAAAGATCTTGGGGAGAAGAGAAAGGTAGATAGCAACCATTCCATCTTGTTTGACTTGGAATTGATGGTGACTGATCAAGTGTCTTGAGGTGTATAGATGGTGATGGATCACTTTTCTTTGTTGCGTTTGGGAAGAAGGGACGAGGAGGTGATTTCACAGATTGGAGAAAGTGACTGATCATGGAAAAGGGAGAAGAAGAAGGAAAGAAAAGATTATATTTGAGGATGGGAGATGGGCACATGGAAAAGTAAAGTAGGGTAGGTTTTATTACTTTTGTATATTTTTACTGTTCCGCGTATTTCGTGTCCCGCTGAATAAAAATGTAAACGTGATTCTTTGTCTCGATAAATCGGTAGAATTTATATTGTTAGGAAGCGAGTTCGAAATTGCAACATAAGTTTAAAATCTTTGACTACGAGAATGATTATAAAGTTTCACTGTTATTAAAACATCGTAGGATCTTGTGTGGACTCGTTTCTTATAAACACCATCTGACTTCTTATTTTTCAATTATAATTGTCCGTAAATACCAGAAAATAACTAACTCGCATTTTTTTTCCCAACGGAATGAAATAGTGACGTCAAAAAGTAGACCGAGAATTTGTCGGTTGTTATAGTCTACCACCCTTAAAGAGAATCTCGTCCTCGAGATTCGATCCGTATATTCTATAGGCGTACGTCCTCGTGGTTCGAATTTTCTAATTCTCGAGCTTTGCCCTCAAAAGAGTCTTAGTTGGTGGGATTCTAACAACTTATGATCTGACTGGTCATGTGTTTAAGTTGAGTAACAACTTGATTCTAACTTGATTTTCGCAACACATCAAACAAGAACTGTCACTAGATCAAGCTAGGAAAACAAGTCGTCAGAAAGAAATAGCACATCCTCATGGTGACAATATGTATCTTTAAAAAAAACTATCATGAATTCTCACCATTTTTTATACTCGCAATATATTTGCATTAACTGAACTTGTTTGTTCTCTCATATTTGTGAAGTCCTACAATTGTCAACCGCCAACAAAATAGAAAGCGTATAAAAATCTTCACTGACTATATAAAACACCCTATCAAAATCATATGCACCCATCACCAAAAAAGAGTAGTTTCTTTTTAGTAGTTTCTTTTTCTTCTAAACATATATAAACCACTATATTTAAATGAATTAAAAAATCTAAATTGTATCAACTCAACTGAGAATATAAAAATAACATAAGAAACGACCATAAAAAGCTGGTAAGGGCAATCCAGTAGCACGAAATGTTTTGATGAACGATAAAGCTATACAAATTACTTATTAAAATTAAACAACCATCCTAAGCAAACTAATTCCTCAAAGATTTAAGAACTGCTATATATCTTCACACATTTATTTCAATCTTCTTCAAATATTTTTCTCCATCCTTCAATCTTTAAACATAATCAACAACAAAAATTACAAATGAAACCATAAACAAAAATATTACATAATTAAAAGTTACCAAAAAAACAAAACCTCTAGATTTAGATCCAAATTAAACTCAGCATCACCAAAGCCTGATGAGACATACAAAAAAAAACACATAAACAAACTAAATATCTTATATCTACAAAAACACAACCAAATATCTTAAAACAAAAGGACAACAAAATAACAAACCGCGTTCGTGACTTTCGGCCTCAAAACTTAATCACTGACCTTAAAAGTGAATTATATATCTTGAAAGATCTTAACAACCGAGCCATAGTGAGATGGTGGTGATTAACAGCTGAATCCTCTCACAACAAGCAAAAACCACCGACCAGAACCACATGAAACCACCAAGAGATGGTGGCAATTTCGGCAAATGGGGTGGTGATAGAGCTTATTGTAGTAGAGGCGGGTGTTTTTTTAGTGGGAGAGAATGTAAAGATGGAGGAAAGAAGATAGATTGTGGTGTGTGTGTTTTTTTGTTTCAGTTATACCGGAGTATTATATTATTTAGTTTATGGTGCCTGGAGTGTGTAAATGGGTTGTTACAACTTTGGGCTATTATAATACATTTTAGTTCAAGGATGTTACAAGTTTTAGTTTTTAATAGGAAAATTAATACATTTAACTTTGGGATGAAACCTCTTTAAATGTAACTTTCTTTTTGTAGAAATGTTTTTTGGTCTTAAAAAGTTAAGACTTCTTTACTTCGAAAGTCCTAAACACTTTATAAAGTAGTATAGATATGTAATAAATCATGTAGAATTTCTTTTACATATTTTTAAATGCATGGCATATACAGTGACAAGTTCCTATGCATCTTACATGAAGTTATGATGAATGTTCAATTGTATTCACAGTGTCAACGAATGATATAACTTATAGATTAGCATATAATGACAGATGAAATGACTAGCTAATCAAAATATTCTATTGAGAGTTGGCAACTTTTATTATATCTAAATCTATTACCACTTGACTATAAAATTTGTTTACATGTTCTTATGTTTCCTTTGACTTTTTCTCTTTTTTACAATCATAAGCAACGCATCCTCCTCATTGACTAAATGACAGGATGAATTTTGGCTAGTATTCTGTTGTTATTAAGACCAAATCAAGTAAAGTATGGAAATTAAAGGTTTACAACCATATTTAGCTTACGTTAATACAGATTTAGTTTTTGTCCAAAAATTAATTCTTGATCATCTTGCGATTATCTAGTAAATAAAATCAAAACTTGTACAAAATTATGAATGAAGCATGTTCGGCTATTCACTCGTACAAACAGGCACTATGATTAACAAATTAAAAAAGTCAACTAAAAATGTGTGTGAACTTGCAATCATTTATGGTTTTTTTTTTTTTTTATAATAATGTGCCGACTTAAAATTTTTATTTAAATAATTTACATTATTAAACAAATTCTAATTAAATATCCTACCAAAAGCAGGGCGATTAAGTTATGTTTGAGTTAATTTATTTGGGTGAGTAGCTTGGCGGATCAACATTATGTCAACCCAAACACAATGGCTATTTATTAATTGTGTAAAGCATGTCAATCCTAATCCACACATGTATAACACATATGACCCGTTTATAACCGGTGTAACATGTTAATTTAACTAAATATGTTAAATAGATTGATAGGTCAATAGGTTAATGTTATAATTAATTTATGTCCTAAAATTATATGTTGCTCAAATTGATTAAAACATATATAAAACACGTATAAACTTTAAAAAACGAATCACAAATCCAATAATTAGGGTACAACCAAACTATGTTTTTATAACTTCGGCTACTCATATTTAGTTTTCAATATTTTATACTTTTATTGGTTTATGTGGTTAAACGTCTTGATGGGTTGACATCTCTAACACTTAGCTAACCCGAACCTTATAGGGGATAACATGCCTTTAACCCATGCCCGTTTATTTCAATATAACTTTCGGGTCATGTTTCATGTAGTATCAGAAATTGCCCCCTAATAACCAAAAGAATTAAAAGTCAACTTGCAATAACATGTACTTAGTAGCTTGAAGAGATCAAGAAAATTGAAAATGCACATTAGGCTACGAGTAATATCGACATACCAAAAGTATTTCAAACTATAAAATTGCAACAAACTTTATTAAAAATCTCATTTTGGTACGTAAAATCCAAATTATATCATTAAATGTCATAAACTTTTATAAACTGTTAAAAAATTCACATTTTAAAAGTTGTCATACTAGAAAAAGTAGTGAAAAACACATACACGTTTCACTAATTTTTAACCAGACAACACATCAAAATGTGCATATTAAAATACTTGATGAAAGTTTATTACATTTAATTATATTTTTGGGAGTATGCATATCAAAACATGACTTTGAAGAATGTTCATTGTTATTTTATAGCCTAAACACGAAAAAACTAAAAAAAAATTATTGTTGTGAGCTTCATCATGCAGTGGTGTAGCCAGAAAATGAATCGAATGGAGCAACGAGCGAAAGAATGATTCGGTAATATGTTTTTTTTTTTTTTAAATTCAAAATGGGCCGGGTTGGATTTATTTTAAGATAAAAAAACACTTCTTGTTAGTGATTAACACTAACTAAAGGATTAATTTGTTCAAGTTTTATGTTTAAGTTTCATTTTTCCGGAATAGTTCATGCTAACATCAAGAAAAACCAAGTTTGCAGAAATTGTGAATAGGTAGTGAGGCGATGGACTTTCCTGTAGCTTGTAATCGGTCTAGGCGTGATTAATCGGATTGGCATTTTTGGCAAGTTTTGGATAATTTCGGGTAGTTTTGGGTATTTTCGGAAAGATTTTCCTTAAAAACATCTTGTAATAGATATAAACAGCGACTATAAGTGATTACATTTGTTCACGGTTGCAAAAATAGCGAATCGGTGATTAATCGTATTAGCATTTTTGGCATGTTTTGGGTATTTACGGCAAATGTTGGTATTTTCGACAAGATTTTCCTTGAAAAATATCTTGTAATAGATATAAACAGTGACTATAAGTGATTTAAACAAATTTACGACGAGTTTAGGGTATTTCCGGTAAGATTTTCATGTTTTCGGCAAGTTTGACTATCGTTAACCGCTGTTGACCGTGATTGACCGATTTGTTTGAAAGATTTACACAAATCAAAAAGGTCGGTGACCCACTAGCACCAAAGCGACGGCCTTGTAGACCTTTTTTGCAACACTGAAAAACACATCTATATCATAATATATAAGTGTTTATAAGGGATTTAGAAAGGTCTAACTATTTTGTCATAAGTTTAGCCTCTTTAGCTTGTCCTATTTGTATTTTTAAAGCTACTTGTCAACTTAATCTCATTTTATAACAACTCCGTTAGTTTAAAAACTAGTAGTGCTATGGGACAATGAGGCAAAAACAAAGATATAAATATTAAACGGTTCACATATTCGTAAAGGGTACAAGAGAAATTACAATTCCAAACCTAAAGCATTCATAATTTCATATAGTTATATGACAACTATAGTAACAAACTTAAATAATGTATGAATCGATTAGAATATAAAGTGATATTTAATAATATATAAATATTACCCACTTTCGAATATTTTAGTCTCAACTCTCCACTAGGGCTGAGTATCGGGCCAAAACCGAACCGAACCGACAAAACCGAAAACCGAAATTCATGAAAAACCTAAACCGAAACCTAACCGACGGGCCGTCGGTCTGGTTCGGTTTTGTGTCGGGGTCGTCGGTTCGGTTCGGTTTAGGTGTATTTAGGTGTGTTTTTGTCGGTTTTGGGTCGAACCGAACCGAACCGAACCGAAACCGAAAACATGTAAAACATGAAACCGAAACCGAACCGACGGGCTGTCGGTTCGGCTCGGGTTTTGTTGGTTCGGTCGGTTTTGTCAGTCCGGTTCGGTTTTGGACCTTTGATGCTCAGCCCTACTCTCCACAGTCTCTATTCCAGTATCCCACGTTCTTTTCCGGTCTCTACGGCTCTACCAAACGATGAGTTTCAAAAGGAAAAAAAATAAAAACCTCTAAAGATTCAATTGAGGGATATTTTCTTTTGGAAGAGAGCACTTTGTTCTCTATGTTGAGGGCACTAACCATTTTTGCAACTACTTTAACCATTTTTTTCTACTAACTTAAACATTTCGGTGAAGTTTTTTTCGGAGCCTTTCCTGAGTTCCTCCCACTAGTTGCAGCGTGGCTCCCCGGTTTGTCATCATATCCACCCCGATCAATGTATTAAACTAAACATGTATTATTATGTTCTGTATTCATGTTAAGTAGGTGGATTGCTTCTTCCACCCCAGTCACGAAATATTGGTAACCACAACATGGATGCATTCTATATAATGAAGGTTTACATGAGATTTACTCTAGAAAAAATGGCAATAACGATTAATGCATCATAAATATGTAAATACTATACATTTCATTTTAGAATTGATATATTGTAGCAAATATGAAATATAAAGCTAACACGCAATTGTTGTCACTAGCTAGATACATTGCATCGATATATTTATTAGTGTTAATCGTGTTTTATAGTCTTTATATACTTATTTGATGGCTACCGTCTTCTTATTTAATTTAATTGGTCGGCGAGGAATGTGCATATTATATACATGGTATCACCATCTCCTCATTTTGCAAGTTGACAACATGTAACTAATTCCACAAGTTGAATCTATTTAAGTATCACCGTCACCCTCATGATTAATTCAAATGATTATTTTGATTGATAATTTATGAAAACAAAGATATTTTTAGAGAAATAGGGTGTAATAATAACATTGACATATAATGTACCTTCGTGTTCAACATATACAAATCTTGAAAATTACAATGATGACAACAATGATTGTTTAAACTTAAGATAAAAATTGCGTGATATACTCATTTTGCAGCCGTGTGGTTGACCTAAAAATCATCTCCGTTTTTACACTTATGGAGAGAAATTTCGCTTGTTTATTTAAGTATTAAACGTGAATCTTAGGATTATACATTTGGGATTAGGCTATTAAAACGTGGAGACTATCGATATACATATACACGCAGGGACGGAACCAGGACCAGATATGACCGGGTGCACAAATTTTTTTGAACCGTAATATAGAAACACATTTCAATTGACCGTGTGCATTTAAAATTCGTTTAAGAAAAATCCGTGGGAACCTCCGGTTCCGTCCCTAAACGTAGTCCATATAAAAACAAACACTAAGGATTAGATCACACGGCTAAGATAACAACTAGCTAGTTGTAGTTTAAACAAGAACAATGCTTGTACAGCTGGACTATAATTACAAAGTTGATACTTGTTTTCATCGAGATATAAGTTGTGAGATGGCGTACACTTATCTAAAAAAAGAAAAAGAAAAAAAAATAATTCTTCCATTGTTGTTGTAAACCGACTACGAGTTTGAGTGCAATTAACATATAATCCTATGTTTCTATGCTACAAACATTATTATTTACGCCCATCCAATTAGAGGTGGCCAAAACCCGGTTTCGTCAAAAACCGGTTCCGGTCCCTGGTCAAAGTCAACGAACCGGTTCGGTTTTTTCCAGATCCAGGGTCTAAAAAACCGGGACTGGTATAACCGGTTCCGGATCGGCTTCAAAACCAGTTCCCAAAAAAACCGCCGAACCGGTTCCAAAAAAACCGGTTGACCAAATCTTTAACAGTAATTGTGAGCGTTTTTTTAGCGTTTTTAGAGTGTTTGATTGTTGTGATTCAACCAATATCAACCTTAGTATTTATAGGGATGTTTAGGAGGTAAAAATGGGGCATAAATGGGATTGCACCCGTTAGAACACGGGCAAAAAAAACCCCAACGGCTCCAAAATCTGCTACTGTCTCGAAAATGCAATATTTCCGTTGGAACCGGTTTTTCCAAATCTACAAAAGTTTAACAAGTAAGGGTTCGTTTGGTTTGTAAATAGGTTAAAAGTTAGATTTTGATTTAGACTTGATTTTGGTTTCAGTTTAAGAAAAATTAAAAGTAAGGAATATATGATAAATTGATATATTATTTTTTAAATAGTTAAAGGATACATATGATGAATAAAATACATAATATAAATTCTAGTAGCTAAGTAATTAGTATAGTAATTAACTTGATGGGAAAAACAATACAATTGCATTGTTTTAAAAAACGATTTTTTAGTCAACTCGATTAAAAGATACTAGATCACAGTTCAACCGGTTTAACAGATAATTCAACCAAGTATTTTACTCAAAACCGGCTTCCGATCAACTGGCTGGTTCACGGTTCAATCGGCGGCAAGGTATTAAAACACCGCAATCAAGCGCCTAAAGATCATTTAGGTCTCGCATAAAATGTTTAAAGAACATATTGAAGTTTGAACCAACTTTTAATTCGTGGATCCACACCAACTTTATATATTCAAATAAAAACAAATGTAACACGAAATCACCAAATATTTTATCAACTCTTATTAGTTCACTCGAAACAAAAACCTTTTGATACAATATTAAACAAATTAAAAATTGGTTAAACAAAAAATAATCACCAATGATGACCGGGTACACAAAATCTTTTGAATCGTAATACTGGAAACACATTTCGAAAGACCGAGTGCATTTAAGATGGAGTTAGAAAAAATCGGTGTTTTTTAAAAAAATTAACAGTACATCGAAAAAATTCATGCGGTTCCCGGGCACTCGCGGGAACCCCCCTAGCTCCGTCCATGACGATGATTTTCCTTCAGCAAACTTTCTATGTCAATTTTAAATCGCAACTAATCTAATATAATTTTTTTGTGGAATTTTTTACCCAGCTAAATCGCATATACCTTGAATCGATATATTTATTAGCCAAGTTCAGAAATGATGCATTTTCACTCAAAACATTTCTATTTTAATACTTTATTTTATATAAAAAAAAAAAAACTAAATATGTATACTTTCATATACATTGGTTGGCTTCTACTTGATAACATACAGGGCTTGAAGAGCAAAATTAGCCACAAAACTTAACGATATATACATGAGTTCCGAAAATAGCAAGTTTCTGAAAACCAAAGGCCTAGCTATATACAAGAGATATAAAAATTAGAGGCCTTTCAAATTCAAAGGCCTAAAGCAATTGTTTTACCATCTTTACTCTTGAGACACCTTGTAAGTACCAAACTGTACTTCAATAATATATAGGCAACACAAAGAAAATCATCGAAACTTTTCTAACGGAAACGGAAATGATATTAGGAAAATCAAGATAGTCTAACAACTAAAATAAATTAAGGTTGACATGAAGTCTCAGTTTTGACAAAATTTTATTGACCGTCTATGTTGTGCTACTATTTTTCCCTCGAACAAAAATCTAATAAACATGATACATAGGTGGTACTTCGACCCTGACTATAAGAATAAATGCACGTACGATGTGTCATTGTTAGATGGAAAGACAATGTACCAAAATCAAGAACAAAAGAAATAGTTTTTGTGTTATGATATTCAAAAAAAGTCATACACTCGTCGCATCAATAATCAATAAATAAACATAAACCTGTTTCATTTTAGCTTGAATTTGGCTTTTGGGTCCATTCAACCAGCAACGTTGAATTTGGAAATATTTGCGTTAAAGTTTTGTAGGCATGAGAAAAAAAGAAAAACTCGAATAAAAAAAAATAGAATCACAACTTGATTACATATAAATGTCTGTAAAAAAACTCATTCAAGTTCTTAAAAAAAAAAAAAAAAAAAAAAAAAAAAAAAAAAAAAAAAAAAAAAAAAAAAGTATTTTAACTTTACTATTAATGGTTGTACGTAATGGATATAAAATTGTTTAAAAGAATCTTATGTGAGAATATTAATAGACATAGCAAAATTTGGTGGAGGTTGCCTAGCTATGTATACATAAATAGTGCGACATCTGATTGTATTAATTTGTGTTTTAACTCAATATCTTCTTTCTTTCTTCACATACTTTCGTAATCCAAACGCCCTTATTAGCTGCCGCAATTACTTAATAAACAGAAACATAATGTCTTCACCCAGTATCTATGCTCTTATTAGCTGCCGCAATTACTTAAAAATCCCCCTTGAAAGTATCCTATCTGCCACCAACAACTTTGCTAACGGAAATGTCATCGGCACAGGTGGAATTGGAAACCGTTACAAGGGACAGCTCTTGTGGTCCGGTGAGTTGATTGATATCTATGCTCGGAGGTTTGATAAAGATGTATGGGTTGATGAAATTGATCAGATGTTTTGGACGGAGATTTCGATGCTTTCAAGTCTCAAGCATAAAAATGTGGTTTCTCTTGTTGGGTTTTGTGATGAGAATGATGAGAAGATCATCATTACCAAGTTTAATATCAGGGGAAGTCTCAACAACTATCTAAGTGACCCGATGTTGTTGACATGGGTGCGAAGATTGGAGATATCTGTCGGTGTTGCGCATGCATTGAGCTACATTCATTATGACGAGCCACGCGATTTCAGCGTAATACACCGGCTTATTACCAGTGACAGAGTTCTATTAAATGATGATTGGGAACCCAAGTTATCTTGTTTTGAATTTTCCATGAAGATTAAAGCTTCTGAAAGGCACAATTCTTTTCATACTAATAAACTTCGGTATGTGAATGGGTATGGAGACCCAACATATTTAGAGACTAAAAGTGTGAGCCACAAGTCAGATATTTACTCCTTTGGGATAGTATTGTTTGAACTTCTGTGTGGTAGAAAATCAATAGGTGGGCATCCAGATAATAAGTATTTGGTTACACTGGTCTTTTTTCATTATAAAAGGAAAATACTAGATGAAATAGTTGATCCGGTTCTATTGAAACAAATGGATCCGCAATCATTCAACGTTTTCGCAAAGACTGCTTATGACTGCTTGAATGAAGAAAGATCACAACGCCCGGATATAAGTGAGGTTGTCACAAGACTTGAGAAAGCGTTGAAACTTCAAATGGAACGTCAAAATGTTGTAAGAGGCTTTTCCCTATCTACACGTTTTGAGTCCCATGTTAGCAAAGAGACAAAGTCTTTCCTCAAAGATCTTTCTCACTTAAAACTCAACTTTCAAGATATAGAATCAGCAACCAACCATTTTGGTGTTCAGAATATTATTAAAAAGTTTAAGCTTGGAATAATTTATGTAGGCCACCTCTCACGTTCTCAACAATTCATCGATATTACTGTAAAGAGGTTTTATATAGAGTATGTAAGAGATGAGAGCAAAAGGTTTTGGACAGAAGTTTCAATGCTTTCTAGTCTCAAACATAAGAATCTAGTGTCTCTTATTGGGTTTTATGAGGACGAGGGCAATAAGATTATCATATACAAGAAGGAGGCCAACCGAAGTCTCGAAACATATCTAAGTGACCTGACCCTCACATGGATGCAAAGGTTGAAGATATGTGTTGATGTTGTGAAGGTATTGAGCTACATCCATTATGATCCTGGACGAGATTTTAGTGTCATACATTGCAACATTAGTAGCTCGAATATTTTACTAGATGACGAATGGGAACCCAAGTTATCTGGTTTTGAACTTTCGTTGATAAATACAGTAGCTCGGAGGCACAGTCTTCTTCTTATTCGTGATATTGTTAAGAATGTATACCTAGACCCAAATTATGAAAAGACTGGTGGGGTGACCCACAAGTCAGATGTGTATTCGTTCGGTGTTGTATTATTCGAAGTTATATGCGGAAGGAGTGCAGTTCTTCCGGATGAAACATTGGGAGAGGGGTTATTATGTCAACTGGCCAACTCTCATTTGGACGAAATGATCATGCCGCATTTACGAAATCAGATGGACCAAGATGCATTAAAAATCTTCTCAGAAACAGCATATTGCTGCATAAAAGAAGAAAGAGCAGATCGTCCACATATAGATCAGGTTGTCAAAGGACTTGAGAAAGCATTGAAAATTCAATCACTGTATGAAAATCCGGTAAGAAAATCAACTTAGTTATCAACTTTATCTGATAATAACTGTTATATTTATCTACTAATGTCCTCGTCTTTTGCAAATATTATTTTAGGAACTTCCAAGGAATGCAGTTGACAGTACATCATCCAATCATCTGAGGGTAATTTACTTCTTTATAGTTTTAGTTCGAAGCTGGTCATTCTAATTAATAAACAAAAAAGTAAATCACACGAATGGTCTATGTGGTTTGGGGCTTTTTACATTTGATTCCTGGCAGTCTAAAATGATAAACAACCGTTAACAAATTTATTTGATATGGGGACAGAAATCAAAACAACATCTATAAATTTATTGAGATGACCACCTCCACACCACATGATCAACACCCAAAAACCAGAAATCAAAACACCATCTGCACCAACTACCATGGACCTGCACACTAGTAACAAATCACAAATCATTTTTAGGCGCAAAACAGTAACTGATATAGAAGCTAACTGAATCCATTGGCTGATAATAAAGTGTTGTTGTATCACTTTTTTCTATTAACATCACAATTTGTACAGATTGTGAATCTTTTGTCATTCAATAATTTAGATAAGTATGTTGTTGTATTTTAATGTCACAATGTTGCAGTTAAAGAACTTGGAACACTTGAAGATTGGACTTAATGATATCATGAAGGCAACAGAGAAGTTTGCCGACAAATATTGCATTGGGTCAGGCGGATATGGCATGGTATACAAGGCACAACTCAAACATTTTGATAGCAGTAATTCATCTTCCATAGAAGGGAAGAATAGATACGATCTTCCCAAGAAACATAGCACGGCTTATAAATTTTTACCTTTTACCCAAAAAAAGAAAAAGAAACGTAGCATGGTAGCCATAAAACGCATTCACAATCGAGAAGGAGAACAAGGGTTCATTGCAGAAATTGAGGTTCTGATTAGCTGTAAACATGAGAATATAATCTCTCTTCTTGGTTTTTGTGATGAAGATCGTGATCACATGATCCTTGTCTATGAGCTTGCTTCTAAAGGGAGTCTTGCGGATTATCTAGGAAACAGTGAGAAAATGACTAATCTTACTTGGATGCAACGCTTGAAAATATGTCTTGGTATTGCACATGGCTTGAATTACATTCACACCAACACAGATCGAGACAAACAAAAGATAATACACCGTGACATTAAGAGTGCAAATATTCTACTGGGTGAAAATTTGGAAGCAAAGATTGCTGATTTTGGACTCTCCAAATTCCACCCAGCAGATCAAGATGCCAGTACTCTCGACGCGAGTACGATTGCAGGTACAGATATGTATTTGGATCCAGAATATGAGAAGTCTGGAAGATTAAATAAAAAGTCAGACATTTACTCTTTTGGAGTTCTGTTACTTGAGATCTTGACCGGGAGGTTGGCCCATGATCGTATTTTCACTGACGTCAATGCGAAGGGGATTGCACCCTTTGCAAGAGGTCATTTTGAGAAGGGAACACTAATAGAAATTGTTGATCACAAAATCAAGGAAGAAACCGATGAATATGTCTTTTCTCTAAGTAAAGGACCTAATAAAGAGTCTTTGGACATATTTTCAAAAATCGCTTTTCAATGTCTAGCAGAAACTCAAGCTGAACGTCCATCAATAGATGTTGTCATCAACGAACTCAAAAAAGCGTTAAACTCTCAGGTAAGTAATGGGTTTAAAATATAACTTTATAATTTCCTCATTTATTCTTCATCATAGTATATATGTGACATTTCATACATTATACTTTAAAGGAGTTTCAGATGCCAAATTGTTCAGTTATATTTTACTTATCAAATCGATTGATTGTCCGATGATTTGCAGGAGAACCACAAGGATAGCCTCAAGCTGTCACTTCAAGACATAAAGTTGGCCACAAAAACATTCAATCAAGACAATCTCATTGGACATGGAGATTTTGGGAAGGTGTACAAGGGTCACACTCTTGGGCATAACTTCATTGCTGCAAAGCGGTTGGGTAGGAAATCTGCTGAAGGAGAAGCTGAATTTATGACAGAGCTTAAAATCCTTATGGATTATAAACATGAAAATGTAATTGGTCTTGTAGGCTACTGTGATGAAGAGGATGAGAAAATTATTGTCTATGAGTATGCATCCCGAGGAAGTCTTGATAATTACTTGAGCGATGATAGTCTTACGTGGGTGATGCGGCTTAAAATATGCATCGATATTGCAGTCGGGTTGGAGTTTCTTCATGGAACTGTTTCTAGTCCAGAACTGGTAATACATAGGGACATCAGCAGCAACAACATTCTACTGTCTGATGATTGGAAAGCAAAAATTAGTGATTTCGGGCTCTCCTTAGTATGTCCAACAAATCAGGATGTAGACTACGTCATCGACAATGTTACAGGCACAATTGGCTATCGTGACCCACTGTACTCGAAAACTGGCTTCTTAACTAAAGAGTCTGATATGTTCTCATTGGGTGCGGTCTTGTTTGACATATTGTGTGGGAAACTATCATCCGAAAAGATAGATGATGAGTATCTCTATTTACCTTTTTTGGCTAAACACCACTATTATGTTGAAAAACTTGATAAGTTAGTGTTTGAGGGTATCAAAGAACAAATTGTGCCACAGTCATATATTACCTTTACAAGGATTGCCTTTAAATGCTTACATCACAGGAGAGAAAGACGACCAACAGCTCATGAAGTGGTCATACAACTCAAGAAAGCATTGGAATTTCAGGTAAGTTTCTATATTTTGACAAAATTAGCTAACTTTTGATTCATTTATATTTAAACTATGGCCTTTAACTGTTTTATAAACTGTAAGAAAGTAACTGTGTGAAACATGAGTTTATTAATTGATTAATGTATATACAGGAGGATTATGAGAAATGGGACCCCAAATTGCCTAAACACTACAAAGAAATAGTCAAGATGTCAAAGTGCCCTGAAAAATTTTCTACCAAAAAGAAAGAGGAACTTTACAACATTTTTTGTAACGGAATCCTCCTTCAACAGGACAAAGTGGTAATCAGCTCATTCTCGCATCTCCTTTATTGGGTGTTTCTCGTTTCTATGTATCTTCTCCTTATTGAGAGATAATTCAAAATCACACATGCATTTATACATCGTACACTTTGAGTCTGATTTGTATTTCGGTTGTATAACAGTTGTTGTCATTCGTTGGTAATGGAGAAAGAAATGAAATGGTTTCAGCCACAATGTTTTCCTACACAAACAGCTGTTCACATGAGTGGAAATCTCTTCCAGAATCAAGGTTATTCTCTCTACCTCTCCGCGTTTGTTAGTTTTAAGTGATAAGCAAACATATGCATTATAGGTAGAAGTATGTTATACTTTTTAATGTTAAAGTTTATAAGTTTATTCCCTTTACCGTTTATCACAATGACCGACTGCACTTACACAAAATATTTGAATCCCTTTGACTCTATTCTGCTAGAACTAATCAACAAAGGAATAGTAATTCATCTTAAGCTCTTTTACACTTCAGACCTCATCTCATCAGGTTAATAACAAGATTAGTCCTGCATACATACATATCAACAATGAGAAATGATGTTGTACATGACAAAAAAGATTTTAATACTCAATATACGATTGGGAACTATAATTTTGTAAACCTTCAAATATCATAGTTGAGGTATGCCCTGTTTTGGTCCTCTGTTCTCATGACCGTGAATTATAATTTTTGCTAGCATGTTGATAGTGTTTTTTATGATAATCTTACCTTTATTTAAATAGACATTTTTCTGGTATAATAAATTCTAATATATAATTTAAACTCTTGTTCCGAAAATTACAAAATTTTCAAAATAGAAGTGCCTTGAGAATAAAGGCCATGACTGATTTAGACTTTGGATGTTTATAATCTGCTCAGGTTTGGGACAGTGGTGGAGATGTTAGATATTTCCGATTTGAACATCGAAATCAAGAAAAGAGCTCAATTTTTATCTCTAGATGTTGTCTATGGGGTCTATTTAGTTTTCAAATTTAGTGATTCAAGAAACTTTTCAAATAAACCTATGTATGTTAACCTAAAGTATAGAAAGGGACACGAAAGTCTGCATGCATATTTCGCAACATGGAGGGATGAGCAGTGGATGATGATTGAGTTGCACCGTTTCGCGAATCAGAACAAAGAAGTCGTTTTTGAGTTTCTACTTGAGAGCTTTTCGCCGTGCTATTGTGGAGATGCTGGAGTTTATGTAGAAGGCATTGAATTTCGCGCCATTGACAAAGTAAGTTTGAAAATATCCCATGGTTCCATTATATGCTCTTTTTTTCAAGTTGTATATAGGGGATATGAATGCACGGTGACAAAAAGAATCATGTTATAAGTTGCATATCTAACATAACTGATAATTGTATACAGGTGAAACACGAAGAGATCAGAAAGTTGGAGGAAGTCCAACAAGTCTTGAAATCAGACTTTAATGTTGGTCAAGCGCAACAATTGCCAACTAACTTTGAAGAAATATTCAAGAGATGTAGAAACTATGACGACTTGTTCTGGTTGGGCGAAGTCGAAGGAAAGAAACTTCTTGTGCTTTCGGCAAAGGCAGCTTTATACAAATTTTCTAATGTGGATATTTTTACTTTAAAACCACCAGCCCAGTCCAGGTTTGTTTCTTTTTTTTTTAATTGTTATATAACTAATTTGTTATAGTAACGAATGACCAGATATCGATGGTTGATTAAAGTTTCACTTATTGGATTTAGTTTCCTGTTCTTGAGAAGTATGTAATCATAAAATATATCTTACATGCAGATTTCAAGAGGTGATTGAGCTTTTACCACAACAAGTATTTCATCTCAAATGCACGATCAAAAGTCAAATGTTGTCACCGGTTACGGAATATGTGTGTTACCTTGTGTTCAAGCTTTCAGAAAAATGCCAAGGGCTGCATTGTCCCGTGAAAGTACAAGATATACTCCATAAAGAGAACAACGAGGCTGAATTTGTTTATTTCATAACCCCAAGCCCATTGAATACAAATCACATTACTGGAGATCCAAAACAAAGGGGAGATGGATGGATGGAGATTCAACTGTGGAAATTCAACTCAACTCATGCATTTAAGGATGACTCTCTTTCTATGAGTATGAAATTTACAAGTCATGAAGGACCTATGTCTGGCCTCATTGTATGTGGCCTCGAGTTCCGACCAATGTTTTCGGGAAACAAGAATGATATTTAAAGGCAAAGAGAAATGAAGAAAAGGCTGCAAGATGAAGTTCCCAAACCCACACATACATTTAGCCTTAAAAAGACGAAAAGATGACAGAAGTATGTCCGATTTTGCTATGATTCTGCATGGTGCTGCATCCCATTCTACCTGATTACACTCTGGTTATATGGCTTTGCATCTGGTTTGTTATGTCTTATTCTACCATGTTCCATCTGATTCGCACTGGCTGTGCATTCGCCCTGGTTACCAGGGGCGGACCTTTATGAGGGCAGGGGAGGGTCCTGGCCCCCCCAAAATTTACAGTACCTGGTGTAAATATTATAGGTTTTAGGGGTAATTTAGTTGAGGTTATAAACAAATCTCCGATTCAGCCCCCCTAAAATAAATTCGGCCCCCCCAAAATAAATGGTCAAGTTCCGCCACTGCTGGTTACGTTATGGTTCTCTGCCTGATTCTACCATGTTCCATCTGATTTAATTTGGTTCTGCATCCGATTCCATATGATTGGGATTCTGTTTGCATCCGTTTGATTCTGTTTCGTCTACATATGCTTAATTTTGCTTGTGCATGTGTCTGCTGCTCTGGTTCCGTAGTATATTTTTCAGTTCTCTTGTGAGTTGTATTTGTCAATCTCTCAATACATCTTAATGTAGCATTTGTGAGTCTGAGTGGATGTTAGCTTAATAAAGGTATGTTAGCCCATAATAGTTTCGTAAGATAGTTTTCTATTTAATCTCTTGTACTCTCATTTTTCGGTAACAAAATTAAGTTATGTAAATCTAATCTGTTATTGGTTAACATTCATTTCGGATTCAGCCAACCTTCGCATCCAATGTATGGAGAATTATGTGGCGTGGTAAGCCTTTGATGTCGGGCTAAGAAGAGGATGTGACGACATTTCCTTCTGAAATAGCACAAGCCAAATCAGAGTAGCAGTCCATTCTAGACTCACCAAGTCTGATTCAGATTGGCCATCCAACAAGGCTTCATCAATGCAAACAGACATCTATCTATACCAAGAGTATAGCAGCACCTTCACCCTGTTTTGTGGTCTAGCAATTATTGACTAGAAACATTTTTTTAAACTTCTAGGATTGGAAAGGTATTGTCTAAACTTTAAAAAGATCATGCACAAGCAATATCGAAAAATAGTATTTTTGAAATTTCGTTCTTATCACAATGGGTTTTTTTTTTTTTTTTTTTTTTTTTAATGAAACTAGTGAAAAGTATTATTTAATTTTTTTTTTTTTAATTTTTTTTTTTTTGAAAAAACTTTTATGGTGATGGTTTTAAAAAGTCACATTTCTTAGACCATGCATAATGGAGTCATCACCACCCACGGTAGGCACTCTCCACGCGTGGTTTCCCATAACGGGTGTCTACCATCGCGCACATTGAAGAGAATTTTGTGTTGGTTTGATGGTGAAGACCACCTAACAAAGGGCACTTATGTGCGACGTATGTGCAAGGTAGAACATTGTAGAAAAGCCTGCTTTCGGAAAGAATTATGGTAAGACATGCATTTACTATTATGACATTTTACTATAGTCCATCAAAATTCTCAAATCTATCTAGTTTTTCACATCAGCATACATATACTCACAAGAGTTTACTATCATGACGGCAAAACCTACAAAGTTATAATTTATCCCGATAAATATGCCAACTTTCGTTTTCTAGGATTTATGAGTACTTCTTTTATAAAAATAAATTTAATTTTAGTATCACAAAACTGAGAATACAATGGCTGTCAAATATAAAATTCCTTATTATGTCCGAACAAAATACTAATGATACAATAACAAATGATGGAGAAAAAAGAACTATAATCACCTCCTCCGTGCTTCCTATGTGTACCATTTTGCACAACACATGTTACCCTCGAGCCTCCTGCTTCTGTATATAAAGTAACAAAAACTTCAGCTTTACGTAATTTTATAGAAATTTTGATCCAAAGTCAAAGTCTGCAGCAGCAGAAATTTTGACCCATTTACTTAGAAGTTGCGCTGATTTAGGTAATACCGTAATATCATATCTCCAATGGGTCAAATGGGTAAAGTTTAATAATTTTGATTAGATGCAAGTCACCAAAGTGTGTCAAAATCCTAAATCATTTTGTTTAGCAATAATTAAATTATTATGTTTAAGGCTAATGATCAGATAAAAGCGGTTTTTGTGTGAGAAGAGAACCAATGATTCAAAAAAATTCGAAAAGTTCAAAAAATTCCACAACAGAGGAAGGTTGACTCATTACTTAACCCACGCCTATCTCGGACAAAAGTGGTCAATCACATCATATTCCTCAAAATTTAAACGAGTTACAGAACACAAGTAGTCAATTTGATCATGCCAAATAAGCAATGGAGTAATCTAAGGTATTCTGATGAAGATTAACTATGTGACAGAGATAAGCATAACATAAGAATACGAGTACGTGACACTCAAATCTTTTCGTTTTTTCATATCTTCATACGATTGGACAAGGTATCGATGGCCATAACATTTCCAACTATTTTGCCTAGTTAATTGTTCCACGGTACCCATAAACTCAAAATTCTAAATAGAGGAAGATGGGATAGAAAAAGATACATACCTACGGCAGCTCCCGAGAAAATTAAGATTTTTCCATAATATCCCTAAATAAATCCTTAGGTGCTGCAAATGAAAAGTAGGATAAACTCATAAGAGAGGGAGATGGTAAGATATTAGGCATGCTGGACATGCATGAAAAGTAGCATTATACGCATGTCCTATAAACATCTCCACCCCTGAAACAATTATGGCTCCACACTCTCCAGCTTCCCTAAGTAATCTCGTAATTTTTGGTGTGTACACAGCATCAAATACCAATGCATACGACTTTAAAGCTTCCTGCCATAATAAAAATAGAAAAACTGATCTAAGTGCATACCATTATTACTAAAAGATATGACCAGAAAAAGGTAGATGGTTTATGGTTTAGGGTTTAGGGTTTAGGGGCCGTACCTTAGAAATAGGAGTAACGTCTATATTTGGCTGCATACCAATTGATGTAGTGTTTGCAAGTATCATGCCACCTTCTGGACTGTAAGTGCTCAAATCGGCAAGAGATATAGCCTCTCCACCAATTACGTCAGCAAGTTCTCTACCACGATCTGTGCAGTAACAGTAAGAGAAAACTTTAGTTGATGTATTAACTACGCATGTGAGAGGTAATGTGAACTATAATCAATTTTTGATATTTGAAACTCATCATATGGCTACTCTGACTTGGAAGTCGCTATAATCAATTTTTGATGTTTTGATAAACCACTCGAATCTAAACACCCTCTAAATATGACGAGAACCATGACTTTCTCCCATACTGAACTGATAAGAATGCAATAAAACTAGTATAATGTTTTATTTGCAATCAAGTACGAGCAACATAATGGTAATGTGAATGCGAACGATAGTTGAATCTAACCATAAGTCCTATTTGATATCACAATTCTTGCACCCTTCGCTTTTGCTCCATAAGCAAGAGCTTTTCAGCCCCGCCAGCACCAATAACCACAAATAGTCTACCAGCCAAGGGTGATCCTGTTGCACCATTTTGAACACCTGAACCTGCAGACAGTTGCAACAATTTGTGCTTTAAGGGAATTTCAAATGGGTCAAATGGGTCGAACGGGCAGAAAGTAATATGTGAAATCATATGAAACTTTTATAAGTGAACAAAAGGCATTGTTTTGACCCAACCACCCATCATATTATCACTTCTTTTAGGAAGTATAGAAATAAACCTCATAGACTTTCCTCAATAGCAGAAATAGCACCTACATAGTCTGTATTACACCTATATGTCCCATCATTTGGTCTCCTGATGGCACAATTGACCGCTCCTATTGACTGTAACATACAATCCAAAACACAATACATTAAACGCCATACTTTTATCATTGTTTGCATATTGTTTGATGGTAAAGCTTTTTATGACAATGAAAATTACCTTGGCAACCGGATCAACCTCATCACAACATTGAAGTAAAGATTCTTTTGTTAGGAATGGTACAACTGCAAACAATAATGATACATTTTACTCATTAGTAGAAATAAAGAGTTTTTTTCCTTAAAATATCAACACACTTGCACATGTGTGCCCTGAGTCACAGTACTTTTATATATCATTTGAGTCAATAAAAGATGGCTTTGTATGCCGTTTGGGCATTCGGTACCAACTTACCCGACAGTCAATATGATTACTTTTAATCAAAAATGTCAACTTTATTTATATAAATGACCCAGCCGGTACAACAAAGCCACCTTTCAATGACTTGTATGCAAAGAGAGTTAAGTAAGTACGTGCTACATTAGTTATATCTACAGCAGTTGTTGCAAACTTGACAATGTCAGCTCCTGTTGACTGTATTTTGGCCACAAGGTTCCCAAGCTTGCACTTTCAAAGGAGTATTTTGATAATTGTGAGAAGAAACTATGAGTTTGAACTTTGTAGGCTTGTCTCCATGGATTAAATCGTTGAAATCATCAACCGCCTGCATTTGAGCAACTAAAATCAGAAATCTTATAGAGAATACTATGTCTGATAGTATAACGGAAAAATTTACTATGTAAGAACACTAATAATAGTACTTTAGACAGGCCCATGACACAAAGAAACCGATTTTATTTCAAGAAGAAGAACACTTTAAGCTCAACATCGATATGATCAGCTCCTAATTCCATTGCTAATCGAAGAGAAGCCAATCAACTTTGTTCATATCCTTCGTACTGACCACCTTCCCATGTTGGTCTAGAAAATGACATAGAATCAGAAACCTTTTCGGGAAAATAAAGTGTTACGACGTCAAGTAATATGGACTGGATTAATCAAGAAACCAATAGCCCTGGTTGTCCTAAAGAAATATATAAATATCCCTTTTTGTAAGAAGGATCCAGTATCGTAAGTTTAACCTTAGGGGTGAAAAAAGTTGTTTTGGATAACATTGACTTCATGGGATGTTTGGTAATGCATATTAAAACTGCTTATGCTTTCATGAAACAAGCAATTGCTATAACAGAAGGCAATGCTGCAAAAAGTGTGTAGATAGGCTTCTACAGTAACAAAACTAGATAATCAACTATCGATTTGTTTAAGTTTTCGGCAATCAGCTAATTAGGGATTTAAAACGTAAAATAATCAGAATCGCATATGCTGTTTGAATAGGCAACTCCGAAATTGTTACTTATAGTTGCTGCTTAGTTCACCATCAAATGAGCATATAATCATATCCAAACACTTATTACTGCTGATCTACTGTATCAAAGCGCAACAAGGGGTGTTTAGCATTACTAAGTTAAACAGCTTATGCTCATAACCAGAAGACCAACTTATCCAAAATAGCTTATTTTCACCCCTAAGGTTAAACTTCCGATACTGGATCCACTAACAATAACCAGTTCAAACTAAACAATCTGAAACGTCTTACTAAGTAGATAAGCATACTCAAATTTATGCATCTGCTAAAAAAACACAATAAGCAGATAATCAAGTACGAGTAATATGAATGGTAATATGAACACTAGTAGAATCTAACCGTAGGTACGATTGGGTATCACAATCCTTGGACCCTTCGCTTTTGCTCCATAAGCAAGATCTTTTCCAGCACCGCCAGCACCAATAACCACAAATAGTCTATTTTACAAGTACCAATAACCTTTTGAGCGCCTGAATCTCAAACGGGTCAAATGGGTCAAACGGGAAGTCACACATGAAATGTAATATGTTATGACCATATAACAGAAAGAAAGAAAAAAATCACTTAACGCGTAGACTGGAGATATTACAATAAAATGGTCGACCCATCATTTGGTCTCCCAAAAAAAACAATAAAAATCAAATTTTTTTAGCAAATTGATGGAAATAAAAGATGGGTTTTGTGAAAAGACTTGAGATGTAACATAAAAATGTGAAGTTTTTATGAATTGAAGGTTAATTTTGTGGGATTGAAAAGTTAGGGTTAGGGTTTTGATTTGGGGGGAAATTGAATTGGTTTTGGGATTCAATGAAATTTCGGGGTTTTTTAGAGGGAAAGTGAGGGATAAAATTATTTGTAACTTTGTACTTTTGTAGTGAAGACGGATTAGTCTTTTTGATTTTAGGAAAAATGGTAATATAAAGTAGTTTACTTGTTTAAGTTTGATTTGAAAAAAATAAGAGAAAGAAAGCTAATTATCAATTAAAAAATACATTTATTATAGAGAAAAGTACCAAAAGTGCCAAAATCTTTTTAGTAGTCCTCTTTGTGGTCAATTTTTCCCTCAATCTCTAAAATGGTCATGCGCAACCACTCGACTCCGCAGCTCCACCCAAAATGTGACACGTGTCCTAACTACCAATACACCTTTTATCTTATCACTTTTCCAAAATAACTTCTCTTATTGAGCAACCGCCGGCTACTCAACCGGCGGCTTGCGCAACCGGCGGCGATGATGTGACATAAAGGTACGTTGACTTTTTTAGTTTCCTTGATTTCCGATTAACTTTCTTGATATCCGATCTAGGTTTGAATTATTATCCGATTACTTTGTTTTATTGTGTTTGATTTATTGATTTATTGTTTTGATCTCAAATACACACTCAATAATCACACACTCAATCCTATTATTGTTTCATTCCACCATGAAACCGATGGTACTCTTCTAACTTTTTTTTTTTTTGATTCATTGTTAGATCTAACTGGGTGTTTGCCTTTTGGGTATTTTTGAAAATGGGTTACTTGCTTTTTTCTTGTTAATCAGTTTCAAGTTATTCTTTGGCCGTTTTTAAGAAAATAAGATGTTTTGAAGTGCTTATTCGGTCATTTTTAATAACCTAAGCAGATTTGAAGTGCTTATTTGGTATTTTTTTTTTATAAAGAAAATCAACTGTTTTGAAGTGTTTTTTTTGGCTAATTTTTAAGAAAATAAGCAATTTTGAAGTGTCTTATGTGTTAAGTGCTTATACATGTCTGCATAATCATGTCTGCATGCAAATATGTTAACATTACTCAATGCTATTCTACAGTGTTTATAAACTGGTTCAAATTAGACTTTTAAGTGTACTGTTTAGGTCGAATATTTGAAAAGTGTGAAACTAGTTATAAGCCTAGTATTCTGATGTATATAAGCCGATATTTGAATTGTTTAGAGAAGCCCATATTTCAAGTGTTTGCCCATAAGTAAAAGTTCTTCTTAGCTTATTTCGTGTCTGCATAATCTTGTTATCTTATCCAAGCGATGTTAATTCTTGTATCTTGTAATCTCTTTAGGAATATCATGCGAGGGTACATGTTAGAAGCAAACTCAATTACTTTCCACTAATGAAAGACATACTAGGTTTGGACTGATCTGTATTGTTTAGGTCGACATGTTTTGGGCGGTGGCTGGATTTGGATTATGTTGACAATGAATCGGGTCTTATACATTTTATGCTTCAGATGCAAGTCTTCTATGATAATGATCACTTTGATTTACCCCTCATTTATAATGTTAACAATCATTTGCTACACTTTGGTCGTCGTGAATTTTGCCTCATAACTGCATTCAAGTTTGGGATGGTCAGTTTCCGCAAGTTTAAGGAGGGTGATATCAGTTTTCGTGATCTTGTATTTTCGGAGAAGATAGGTCGCTATGTTAAAAACATAGATCTTCTATCTGTGATTGAGGATGAAGAGCATTTCACGAAACTATCAGATGAAGACTCAATACGAGTTTGTCTTTTGTTATCTTTGGAAGTTATATTTATGGGTCGTGAGTTAGGATCTGTTGTTGATGATGTATATCTAATGATGGTAGAAAATATGGATGCTTGGGATGAGTTTGCTTGGGGAGAGCACATCTGGCGGGAGTTATACGCTGCCATTAGAAATGTTAACTCAAATCATAAGGATGAGCACCATAAAGCATTGGAAAAAGACCCAAAGTTTGTTCCATCGCATTCATTGTCTGGATTTATTTTGTGTTTCAAGGTCTGTATTTTTAGTCCAAATCATTTTCAAGTTATTTTATGCTAATATTTTGTTTGTCATTTGACTTATTCATTAACTTTTTGTAGATATGGATTCTAGAGTCTTCATCTCAGACACAGCGTTGGTGGATTAATGACCATGATGTGATCCCGAGAGGATGTTTCTGGTCGAAGCATTTTCCATTTCAAAATTGGGAGCTATACAGCCAACTTTTTCCCGAGGTCAGTTAATGCGTATATGCCAACTTTTTTCCTTCATGTAATTGCATATATGCCAACTTTTTTCCTTTGATTGTAAGATTTATAAGTTCTTGTGTAGGTTAATTGCATATATGCTTAACATGTTTTATGCTTATCTAAGATGTTTTGTAATCTTAAATGCTTATCTAGTCTGTAAATTAGTTTATTTATTTGTTTCTAAAGTTTATTTGTAATCTTAAATGCCTTAGGCCAAAAATCCAAATTATGACCTATATCCCAATATTGCTGAGGGCCAATCAGAATGGTTTAGACAAAGCCAAAAAAAATTTAAGTGGTATACACCAAGAGCACCTCCTCTTGTTAAATTAGGGGGGGTTTGGTGATTATCTAAAAAAATTGTCATCAGCTAGCACATCTAAGGACAAATATAGAGAGGCACATCCACTTAGGCAGAGTTGTATGCTTCGGGTTAAGGCTTTGGAGCATTTATGTGACAATTTGTTGATTCTACCTAAAGAGATCAAGAGTTTGAAAGAACGTGTCTACAAACTGGAAAGTATTATTCATGTTAGTCTTGACACAAACCCTTTTCTACGTATGCCCCAATTTAACTAATGTCTAATTATCATGTTTTGCAAAATACTTTGTGATGCAGTATATTACTCGGAAAACAAAAGTCGGACACGAGCACAAAGTTACCTCACTTGTTCAAAAGGTATACATATATACATATATATTTATCTTTTCTTGTCATTTACTTAGTTAAGTATGTGCACACATGTTACAGGATAACATGGAGTGTGATCTGGGTGACGAGTATTGTAGTAATCTAGATGGTGATTTTTTTGAATTATTTGATTCGCCTATTCGAACATCCAACAAACACACTGCCAATGGATTTGTAGATGGTTTGGATAATTTCTCTCAGAAAGTTTATGTGGTAATTGATTTCTACAACTTTCAAATTATTCTAATTTGTCTTGTACCTTTCATTATAACTTCTTTCATAACTTTACACATAATGGTGGGGTTGACGTGGACAAATTGTCTGATGAAGATTTATCTGAGGTGATCACAGACATGTTTTCAAGAATATATTAACTGTTTTCAAGACTTATCTTAGGTAATAACAACGATTTTTGTGATGTAATTGCAGGGTGATTGTGTGAAGGCTGAAAAGCAAGCTGCTGAGATTTATAGGGTGGAAGAGCAGAGGAAACAGAGGACGAAATTGATTTTGGAAAAAGAAAAGAAGATGAAGAGTATAGAGCATAGTAATTCTAGTCACATGAAACTTGCTTTACAGCGATGTGGAACTTTCAAAATGAGGTATGTCAACGTGGTCAGGCCGCAGATGGAACCAATGGAAGAGTTATTACCTTTATACGTCCCTAGCATGGATGCACTAAAGAAACGTACAAATGTCCTTGATGCATTCATGATTGAAAGGTGTGAAGATCTCTAACCGTGGAAAGAGGTATTACCTTTATGAATCTGCAACTACAGCATCAGATCTTGACTCAATTAACTCGTATAATTCAACTTTAACCTGTTTTGTTTAGGAACCAAGCCGTCCATTCAAATGTATCGATAAAATTTCATGTACTTTTGAGTTGGAGAATTTTCTGATTACCCCTGGGCAGACTCGTTGCAAGTTTCCTTGGTATAGTGACGTTACTGTTGATCGTACTTTCTGGGATGCTTTAGTTGGGCTTGATGATAAACGTGTAGGTTGGTTACTTGACGAGGTACATTAAAATAACCATTTACAGTACATTTTGGATAAAACTATTTTTCGCTATATGTAAAATTTTTGTTGAATTCTGTCTTTTTATTGCCTACAGTACATTGATCTTTGGGTACGGTATATGTGGTATTTCAGACCATCTTCCGCAGATTGGTCAATGGTTAGTTTCTACTTTTTAACGTTTCTACTTCAAGACTCAATGCCACTGTTTTATGCAACCGATGATATTTACCCATTTGAGTGGAGGAATGTGGAACAGGTATTCATTGGTAACCAATCTTTTAGAATATGATAGTTTAATTATGTGGATTATATCAATTTTGTTTTTAAACATTATAGGTCTTCATACCCATAAATGAACCCAAGAAACATTGGTCCCTAGCGCAGTTTGACATTAAAACTAGAATCGTTACATTCTATGACAGTGAAGGATATCAAGAACCTGAAACTCGTCCGTGGTATTTGAATATGAGGAGGTGTTTGGAGTGTAAGCTTCCGGTAGTTTTAGAGAAGATTGATGTGTTTGCAAGCAAAGGAATCGATCCCCTAGAATACAACATTAAGTTTAGGAATGCACATAACGTCCCCGAGCAGGGTGGGGTATTTGGTGATTGCGGCATCTTTGTATGCTTATTTCTTTACAGGTTAGTAATTTTTTGAAGCCTGATTGTTTAAATTTGTTCTTTAGATAGTTTTAAGCCTTATTTCTTTAATATTGTCTTTAATAGTGTCTAGGTAAATGATGTAGGCTAGTGTTTTTCCTACTTAGTTTGGAATTCATAACCTGTACTTAACTCACACACAAGCATGTTAGCCTAGGAGTCCTTGCATAGAAGTATAATGATATAGTATACCACTAACCTTTACATGATTAACCTAGTGTTACATAAACCAACTGCATACATACATCATATATTCATACATGTAACCAGCAGTTTTGCATAAGCATAAAACATTGCATTAATAGATTTGGTTACAACAATTTTATTAAATTTGGTTTAAGTGATACTTAAACCAACTGCATACATACATCATATATTCATACATGTAACCAGACACATCACTTTCATGAACTAGGAAATCACATTTAGTCTCTTTTTCCTTTTTTCTTTGGATCATCATTACACTCGTGCAAAATGGTTGACTTGCCTGTTAGATTCTCATTCTTTTTAGGTTGCTTCCCAACAATAGTGTTACTACTACTAGGACCCGCAAATTGCCTATGTGGTTGCTTAAGTTTAACACCGCCACTTGGTTCTATAACTTCTTATTCCTGACCGTATATCTGTCTTCTTAGTTCTTCTAGCACTTCAGCTGGTAATCGGTAACTTGGTTCAGCATTTGGTCCATACAATTCATATATCTCAGGAAACATTACCTCTCTTGCTACCTTTATTGACCACTCCCTATCATCATGATTATGCTCAAACGTAACTCTTTTACCACTCATCTTTTTCAGTTATTTGTTTTTTGTTTTAGATGTGTGATGAGAATGCAATTGAGATTGTGGCCTTATATAGTGTAGTATCAAATTGTTTTTAGTCAATATTTTAGTCAAAAAACAGCTTTTCATGACTGCTACTTTTGCATCATCAATGCATGCATCATGACTGCATTTTCATGACTGCAAATAGCTATTCATCTTTCCAAAATTTGGCATAAATATTTTAGTCATTTTAACTGTTACTTGTGAGTCAAGTACATGTTAACTGTTACTTGTTAGTCCAATACAGGTTATCTTTATGCATGATTTTAATTTGTTGTTTCTTGTTCTCTAAACAGATTATCTCATAGGATGCCATTGGTTGTTGAAGATGCAGTCCAGACAGCCCTTGCATATCGAGAACAGATGGCCCGTTTCTATTTCAAACACAAGATATTTGTGTAGGTGTGATTGCTATTGTGACCTGTTGCCTTTGGGCAAAAGCTACATTGTGTTTTGTGTTTGTGAACTGTTGCTTTTTGGGCAAAAAACTTATTTGTGTTGCTTTTGGCTATGCTATGTTTGTTAACTGTTATATTGAAAGTTTGATGACTGTGTTTGTGCTTTCAATTGAACCATGTAGCAAATAATCAGCTTTTAAAGCGCAAAACTTGCAACTTTCATTAAAAGTCTAATGTTGTTTGCCATACACACTAGAAAAAACTAAATTATGCCACTCTATGGGTCATCCAAATTAACAGCTTGTGAGTAGACTTGTTCTTCTTGTGAGCTTGGCATTGCTTGTTGTGAGCTTCTTCTAGCAGGTAGCTTTGCCTAAAAATTGTGTAAATCAATTTATGAGTTAATAATCTGTATCCTAAATAATGAGCTTTAAATAACAATACATAACTTACTTTTTTCTTTGGCAATGTTTCTCTGCAACTTTGTTGGGTGTGTCCAACATTACCGCACCTTCCACACTTAACTGGTACCGGTTCCTCTCCTTGGGATTTAATACGATCTTTGTTCTTGGGTCTACCAGATTGGGGTTTAGACATAAGTGGTGGCTTAACAACTTGCAAGTAACAAGGACACTGCCAACTTGAAACTTCTCCAACAGGATATACCAAGTCTTGGTACATAGCTTTAAGCTCAATTTTCCTAAACCATGCTTTTGCCAAATGATTACAATCCGTCATTCCCATAACTCTACAAACCGCTAAAACATGACCACAAGGCAAAGCAGAAACTTGCCATTTTCTACATGTGCATGAACGTTGACCTAAATCCACTATATGTATTTTTTGTCGATCATCGATGTGGTAAATCATGTTCATCACAATGCCGGCCATAGTCCAATGAGCGCTCTTTAACATTCGGTCTGTTATTTTTGCAGTTGCCCAATCACTTAGTTCATCCATTTGTGCATCTAAATTATAATATTCGTTAGTATTTTTTGATTGGAAAACAATAAATAAGGTAAATAGTTTACTTTTAGGAAAAAAATTACATAAACCGCGTACCTTTATATTTTTCTCGACGATTGAAGTACCACTTTTGGACAAGGGCTCTGTACCACTCCATTAGGTTAGTGATGGGTACTTTTCGGACATCTCTTGTTAACGAATTGATTGACTCAGCGCTATTAGATGTCATGTAATTGTAATGATTACCAGCGGAATATGCCCTAGACCACCTTTCAACCCCAACTTCTATCAGTTTGTCGTAGGCTTCTTTTTTTTTTGCCCTTAACCTCTTCTAATGCTCTATTAAAATCATCGATTAAGTAGGCTTTGCACATCTTCCAATATAAAGCCTTATGCTTTTTACTCTTCAAGTTACAATTCATCATCAAATGCCTACAACAATGCCCATGGAATGCATTCGGGAAAACAGATTCACATGCAGATTGTATTGCTACATGTCGATCAGATATGATAGTTAAATCTGGAACTTCACCAATGCATTCTCTCAATTTTGATAAAAACCATGTCCACGATTCACCAGTCTCACCCTGAGACACACCCGTTGCAACAGGTATAATTTGATTATTCCCGTCCATTCCAACTGCTAGCAGATTTGTTCCAAGGTAAGTACCTTTAATATGAGTTGCATCAATTATTAACAATGGTCGCATATGGTGCAGAAAGCTTCGAATCGAATTAATTATTAAACGATTAGTTATATGATAATAATACTCAAAAAAATAAAATTTATAGTAAAAAAATTTATATATGCTTACCGTTACACCAAAAGCTATGAAAACCATCTTAAACCGGTCTTTATCATCAGTATCAATATGTGTTACATTACCGTCATTTGTCAATTCTAAATTATGACAATAAACCGGTTACTGTTCAAAAGATGCTTTCGGGCAACCTTCAAGCGTATCCAATGCCACATTTTTCGATCTCCATGCTTGTTTGTAACTAATATCAATGTTGAATTCTAGGTTTATGCCATTTTGTATGTCCTTTGCCGTATATGTACGGCTGTTGCCTTTGAACTTAGGTACTAGTAAATGACCCAACAAGTTTTTCGTAGCATTACGGTGATGCATACCTATTTTTGTTTTTGAACAAGTGTGATGGTCGTTCACCATTCCTAATTCCCATTCACTACTAAATTTGCACTTGAAATTATTTTCCATTCGCAACCCTCATGCACACAAATTACATCATACCTTACCGGATATGATTTTCTAACCTTAAATTCATAACCATCTAAAAGAGCTTTATAACCAATTTTATTCATAACACATTTTTTATTATCAAATCTTTCACCCGTTTCCAAAATACATCTAACATGATCAATTTTTCCTTTTGGAGTTTTTATAATAGGTTGTGGATCTGGTGGATTGTGAATGTTGTTTAAAGTATTCATTTGCCAATTATGCTCAAACTGTTCTCTTGCCATAAAATCATTATGGCAACCAAAATTTTCTTTTTTGGGTAATTTTGAATCATTATAAATATTGTATTGTTGGTTTAAATTACGGTGATTTTCTAAATATTCTTGTTTGGGTATTCGGTAATCATTGTAAACAGTGTATTATGGGTTTAAATCGAAAGGAGATAAAGGAAGGTTAAGATCTATACCCAAAGAACTAGAAGAAGAAGGATTTCCCACAGAGCATTGCTCAATCTTTGCAATAAAAATAGTATGTGTCATACCTTTTCCTTTGCAAATTACGTTTGTGTAAAATCTCACATCATCATCGTCTACAATGTGGACACACTTTGTACCAAATTTGTATGTAAACATGAGGTTGCACGTATCGTTAAAGTTGTACTTTTTCTTCAAAATAGCTACCAGTTGATTGTAAGTAATATTTCTTTTAAGGCAAACACCAAAGGTCACATCTCCGTAAACCAAATATACACTAAATTCAGTACCCGATTCTCCCATTTCTTTTGAGTGAACAATCTAATTCTTTCTAATAAGTACATTAATATATATAGCTCTTTGGTGTAAATTATGTATGTTAGTTGTACGACGTAAAATAAATGTAGTATTTAAGTTAGTAGATACTCGACTACTCGACCGACGGCTACTCGACCTATAGTAATTAATTGTACAAATTAATATGCATTTAATATTGCATATACTACACTAGCTTATAAGACCCGTTGACACCGGGTTATTTTTTTAAAAAAATAGATAAATGAGATGATAATAAAAGTAATAAGATGAAAAAAGATGTTGCAAAAAGATGAAAAATTAGTATGTAAACAAAATAAGAAAAATAATGAAAGAAAACAAATAGTGAATCTGTTATTTATTAATATGAAGTCATAAGTAAAACATTTGTGTGAATTACAATAAGCATGTAAAAAACAAATTCGTATCACATTAAGTGAATATCCGAACATACATGTTGATAACTTATCAAATACCGTAAAGAACCTCTTTATAGACTATATTTGTAGTAGTCTTCAATAAATTACTATCGGCATCAGAAACAACAACCTTCAAACCATTTTTGCTTTATACGCGTGAAAGAGCCACATATAATTGTCCGTGTGTGAAAACAGGACGTGGTAGGTATAAACTAACTTTCGAAAGTGATTGGCCTTGGCTCTTGCTATCCTCATGGCAAAAGAAACTGACACAGGAAATTGTTTGCACACGATCTTGAGTGGTAAATGTTTATCCGATGGAGTAATTTTCATCTAAAAAATGCCGCATAAAAAGTTTATATGGACCATATAGGAAGTAAATCCAGTCGTGCTCATCGAAAACAATCATCTAAAACAATCATATAGGAAGTAGATCCAGTTCTGCTCATAAAAAACAATCATCTAAAAAATGCCAAATAAAAAATTTAATATGGAACATATAGGAAGTAGATCCAATTCTGCTAATAAAAAATAATCATCTAAAAAAAACAATTCATCTAAAAAATGCCAAATTTTTAGTTTTTATATGGACCATATATGAGTAGATTCAGTTCTGTTCATAAAAAACAATTATCTAAAAAATAAGAATTCATGTAAAAAAATGCCAAATAAAAAGTTTAATATGAACCATATAGGAAGTAGATCCAGTCCTGCTCATAAAAAAAATCATCTAAAAAATAACAATTTATCTAAAAAATGCCGCAAAAAAAGTTTATATGGACCATATAGAAAGTAGATCCAGTACTGCTCATCGAAAATAATCATCTAAAACAATCATATAGGAAGTAGATCCAGTTCTGCTCATAAAAAACAATCATCTAAAAAATAAGAATTCATCTAAAAAATGCCAAATAAAAAGTTTAATATGGACCATATAGGAAGTAGATCCAGTCCTGCTTATCAAAAAAAATCATCTAGAATTAACAATTCATCTAAAAAATGTCGCATAAAAAGTTTATATGGACCATATAGGAAGTAGATCCAGTCCTGCTCATCGAAAACAATCATCTAAAACAATTATATAGGAAGTAGATCCAATTCTACTCATCAAAAATATTTATCTAAAAAATAACAATTTATCTAAAAAATGGGTTCAAGTTACCTAAAGTGTATTAACAATCTACAAATCCGCTAAATCTTTCGTATCAAATTGCTATATTATTTCAATGATATAGTTATTATAATCACGTTATATAAGTCCAACCCTTCATATATAAGCCACAAAATTTGTGCTTATCAAAACCCTCTTATATAAGCTCATAAGCCCACTCATATAAACTTAGCAAAATACTTACTTTAGGCTTATTTATCATATATAAGCTAATAAGCTCATAAGCCCATCATATAAGCTTAGCCATTTAGCGTAGAATAACAAATAATATCTCTCTTTAATAAATAGGCTTTAAAGGTCATATGTGATTTATAAATTGTTCGTATAATGGTTTAGGAGTTCCTTTTTGATAAAATTGAACTTCAATGACATTTAGTTACGGCCTAAAAGTTGACCCTTTTCTTTTGTAGTTGAAAGACCCATTTGAAATAAGATATTACCCGGCTCTCCATATTCATTTGTAAGCCTTGTTAATTGGTTTAGTAAAGAGAGACTAACCTTAGCACATTGTAAGCAACCCGTGTCATCAATTTTCGTTCATCATGTACAATCATGCAAGCATAATGGATGGGACCCTTGTACTTTAAAAGCTCTTTTGTTGTTACAGTCATATTTTAACCACCTGCATTATTAGTGAAGTTGTTTAACTGAATTTCCACCAAATAATTCAGATCGTTTCGCATTTACCTCTACATAGTAGCTTATAGACCCGCGAAACCACCGGGTTTTTAAAGAAATAATGTATCAAGAAATTAAGTGTCTAAATAAGTAAGAAAGCACAACGAACAAAAAATGATTGAACTATTTTTTGAAAAGAATAATAAATAATAAGTCAATGATATTATAAAATACTATGCTTGTAAGTATTAATGTAATAAACGTTCATATATAGTGGCCTCCAATTTTAATGGTCTTGAAAAGTAAATGTATGTAGTGAGCGTTAATTAAGTGTAGTGAGCGTTAACATCATTATAACATAATTAATTAAGAATAAAATAGCATACCATCGGTTACTTAACATGATCAAGGAGATCAAACAGCATTATTTACAATTACATACTTACATGTTTATGGTGAAAAGACCTTCAAAAGTCAAAGCAAAAGATTTGTAGCTTGAAAGTTGGTATAAGAATGTAGCATTAGCAAGTTGTTATGCACTAATCAGCAAGATAGATTGCTCGATTTTTCTATAAATTTATTTTACTCGGTGAATCATACAAAGAAAATAGTAGATAATGAATTTCAAGTAAAGTTACATGAGAACCTAAGCACCCCTATAAACAAAACCGGGGTGTTTGGCATTCCTTTTTTGGAACTGATTATCTGGATATGAAATACTCGATAACACCATTGGTCACGCACCCTTCATCAAATGAATAATCATTAGCAGTAACATACAAAAGTGTAATAGTAATCAGTACAATTGTTACTCGCGGTTCGTCGCGCAACAATTGGTTCTAACTTTCTAAATGTGGCATTAAAACATCAGTGGGACATCGTCTTGAAGCTTAAGCTTTTAAATTGATGTGCAATGCTTGGTCACAATTTTAGCCTAAATTTATATCCCTCTCACATGAATCCGTATTGTTGTTTAATTACTCGATCTCTGCTTCGGCTTGTGATTTCTCTTCACTCAATATTAAGCATGTCTACGAACGAACATCAAGATCACCAAGTACGTTAGTCCCTTTCTATTAGCATAACTACACATATAACAAAATATAACTATTGTTATATCTTAATATTTTATTTTCAGCATAAAAGGTTGTTTTTATCTTCATAATAAGTTCCTCACTTAATATCACTTTACTATATTGGTATGACCACAAGATATTTGAGACACCTTGCGGTTTTGAGCATAAATCAACAACAGATTTATATAATATAATTATAGAAAAGTGAATGCGGAATTGCAGGTAACTATTTGTAAAAATAGGACTTAGCTAAATTGTAGGCTTGGAAGTTCGGAGCAAGGAGATGGCAAGCCTGTCGAATAATTCAATCAATCTCCTTCTGTAAGCATTGCCAAAACGCATTTGGTCTCATGATGGTGTTGTATCAAAAGGCTACATGATAAATAATGCTTAGAATAAATTTTTCAGGTATAGCTGTATTAACTTCAATATAGTAAACAAATGCCACAAAGTTAAATACACTGGTAGATGACCCAACGGACCAGAAAGTGAAGGACATATTCACCATCATGAACACAATATGATATTATTTGCACTTATGCCTATATCATTTATTTGCAATCATGGTTGTGTAGATGACCCAGCGGACCAGAAAGATTTTACCACTTTAGAAGACCGGGTATATTACTTCAATAGAAAATTTACACATATGATTCCGAAACTTCAAAGAACATATATCAACATTTTATATATATCATGTTTTGTCATTTCTAGTGACATGTTATAATACTCTGGTTTAACCTTTCTACATGCTGATACATAATATGGTTGGTACTCATACATGACTTACCATCAAATATGCACTCACATACCAATTTATTTATTAGATAGCAAGACCAGTAAGCGGAAAGTACCTATTAGTCACCAGAGTAGAAGGAACCTGCAATTGCCATACCGATTTAAAATATTTAATAAATCAACATTTATATTACAGGCCATATAACAGAACTTGCCCCACTTACCGGTCTGCCTCTTTCTCTTTCGATATAATACAACAACAACAGATATCCAAAGGCAAAGGCCTGCACAACAAAGACGATAACGAATATATAAATCTCAGTGCCTAAATTTTACTAAGAGGGTATGTTGGACTGTCTATTTAATAGATAGCTAAAGATATAGAAATATTACGTATAATTACCATAAGAAAGGCAAAGCGGATCATTATGTTAGTACAGGTCCAGTTCTACTTATTTGACCCACACGATATAAAACACAACTCAACTTGAGCATTCATAAAACCTGATATTTTTCACTATTCTCGGCAACTTTTACTCTATTCTCAGAAGAAGGTGCACCTCGGAGAAGTACTTTTTTATTTTTTTTATCAAGATGTACATGTACAATATCACTTTTAGGTGATGCCTTAGTGAGCCAGAACATAATATAGTCAGCAAAAGAGGAAGCAAAGCCAGTAACAAAGGTTATTCCTAAAGATGAGAAATGGGCCAATCACCAGCACCAGCACTATCCTAATCCAGGAATGGCAAACACCCTAATCCATGATAAAAAGACCATAGGCATTCATAACACCCTAATCCATTGTGGACCACTGATACTATCACTTCAATTAGAAGGCATAGGAAATTGGTCATAGCAAATGATCAGGAAACAAAATTGTATTCATTTTGATTGAATGAGACTCCCCAATCAATACAATATCAGTGTCTTAATAAGTTATTGGGACTCCCCAATAACAAATACTGAAAGGATATCAGAAATGGTTATTACGTATAATAAGCATAAGAAAGTACCATAAGAAAGTCAAAGCGGATCATTATGTTAGTACAGGTTCAGTTCTACTTATTTGACCCACACGATATAAAAAACAACTGAAATTGAGTATTCATAAAACCTGATATTTTTCACTATTCTCGGCAACTTTTACTCTAATTCTCAGAAGAAGGTGCAGCTCGGAGAAGGTACAGGTACAATATCTTTTAGGCGATGCCTTAGTGAGCCAGAACATAATATAGTCAGCAAAAGAGGAAACAAAGCCAGCAACAAAGGTTATTCCTAAAGATGAGAAATGGGCCAAATCATGGCTTTGCTTGCTTATGCTTACCTATACGGGTGAAATGGGCCAAACACCAGCTAAAAGAAATGAGTTGAACATCTTTTCCGGCTATTCTCAAGATCTTTTCCGGCTATTCTTTGTGGATGTAACAATGACTCATGTAATTAATCTATAAGAGGAATGGGTTAAATGGGTCAAACGTTGCCGAAAGTCTATTTTAGATGAATTGTTATTTTTTAGATGATTGTTTTGGATGAGCAGAACAGGATCTACTTTCTATATGGTCCATATTATATATTTTATTTGCCATTTTTTAGATGAATTGTTATTTTTTAGATGATTGTTTTTTATGAGCGGACTGGATATTTGTATTGCCTATCTTAGAGTAGTTTACAACATCATGCAATACAATTAACACAAACATATACACATATTATATATTTAGAAACTCTGATACAACTCACACGCTCATACTTTCACCTCCACTGCAACTTCCTTAATTTAATCTATTGTATATATAGTATAGATGCTTGTAAGTAATAATGTAATAAACGGCAATGCACGTGAGCTCCAATCTTGACCGCCTTTAAAAAGCAAGTGTATGTAGTGGGAAATTGATAAAGTGATAAGCCAATAAAAATTTATTGACAATCTCCTTTCACGGCACTACTTAGAGTGTCAAAAAAAATTCATGATAATGTATCATATCTATCTATACAATACGGGACGTTTATATTGTTTTAGCAATGCTTATCCAACTTTTAAACTTCTTATAGACCCGTGGTATAACGGAGATTTTTATAGAAATTGTTCATTAAAGAGATACTTGTGTGAATAAATCAACTAACAACAATGAACGTAAATAAGTTCCATTAATATTGAAATGAATAATAACTAATATGTCTCATACGATAAACAATATAGTTTGCAACTATTAGAATAATAAACAACGATGTATTATCTTTTCCACCTTTGATAGTCTTAAAGAGCAAATGTATACATTGAGTTTAATTAGTTGAGTAGCCAATATCCATTCCATGAACAAAGGAGTTACATAAGTTAGCATGCCATACTTGCTTCGTATTGGCGGGATGCCCAGGTAATGACACCACTTGATGTAGTTATCAAAACAGCGGACGAATTACGGGTTTGTGGCTACATGATGACTTAAACGGGACAGATAGTTAGGCATCCATATGATTTGCACGCGAGATGCAAACTACTTTAGCAACACAATGTCAAATTCTGGAGATGTTAGGCAGCCATATGATCTGCACATGAGATGAAAAATAAGTGGTTGGATTAAATCGCTTTTCTGCCTATCAAAAGCGAGTACAAATAATGAATTTAGTTTAAAAGGAATAGAGTCTGACGGGTCAAATGGGCAAAATTTGATAGTTGTCCACAATGTATATTTAAAGCATTAAATCAATTTATAAAAATATAATACATACATACAGTAATAATTTATTTTGTACTCAAATTCGTCATTTTAACTATTTAGTTTATTTGGCAAAAAAAAAAGTGTTATGGGTGAATCAACCAAACCCAACCATTTTAGCCTGTACATATAAATTACTCATTTTGACACATCACCCGACCTGACCATTAGCGGAATTAGCCACCTTTATTACCATGGTACCTGAGAAGTTTCTTCTCTTGATAGGCATCTTTTAGGCTCCTCGTACGTAGCACATGCTTGCGTATATCAAAGTATTTACATCGTATGCTGCCATCGCCGCCAATACCAGTAGTGTATTTGATATAGTATTGTGATGATACCTGCATGATGATTATAAAAAAAATAAAAAATAAATAATTAGAGTCCAGGTACAATTATAAATAGTCTACAAAAGAAAGAAAAAAAGAGTCCAGGGTACAATTTTGATCTAAAATTAAAAGGGGCAATTGAGTAACAATACTAAAAATTTTACAGCATATGTAAACTCAAGTTGTACTCACGAATAGGCATGTAATATGTTTCATCTTATCCAACCCAAATAAGCATATTCAACAAAAAAACATATGTCCGCAACATTTGTTCGTTCAATTGAATGTTTATAAAGGCATATGCAAATTAAATGTTTTAGTCAATGACCTATAATTCTTGCTTGCATTTTCATTTTACTAAGTTCTGAACTTTTACCTAATTGACCCTTTAAAGATACTACTGTATTAAGTAAAATAAATTACTCCATGTATTGGGTACATTTTGTGACTCATGACCCCTCTAATCGATATCGATCAATAGCTTCTACAATAACATTAACCTATTACACTCCTCCAATAAGCTTAGCCAAACACCCCTGTATTTAAGAAAAAAAAAACATTTACATATGAAGTAGTAATAATTTAATGACCCTAATTCAAAAAATTAAACAATCAAAGAGTAACATTTTGTAATAGATATACTGCATGTATGAAATAACAAAAACTGGGGCAATACTTTATCAGCAGGGTAACAGGTCAAGCACGTTTAAAATGAGAGAAATATACCTTTAACGTGATAATCTTAAAAATCGATCATAAATTATAAAAATTACAACAATTGTTCAATTTCTATCACATTTAATATATACGTCTTAACAACCATTTCTCACAAATGGAGAAAGCTAAGATATTCCCTTCAATCCATTGTCGCAAATTGTCTTAGTCCATAGCCTTAGTAATCTATAAAGGCAATGTCTAAGTTAGCAGGCGATAACATAACTCCACAAAGTATATTTAAGTGGCTTGGCATAGAGATATCAATCATTTGCTAACTGTATATCAAAAGCTTCCTCAAGTCACCAACTTTCCAACAACAAAAGCATCAAGCAACAAAAGACTAACTCGTTTCCAATTCACATATACTTCCAATTCATATTCTTTTAAAGGGATGCTTCATATCAATGCAACTTTCCAACAACAAACCCAAGAGACAAACCCATTCTTGTATCATGCGCTAGGTATGTGTTTGACTCCATCACATGTTACTTAGAAAGAAAGAACTCAAGAACCATTGATATACGACAATTATTATAATAAGTGGAGGTGTCAAGATGAATCTGCTCCATTTTTTGTACCATTCCAATTACGAAAGGTTAAGAATTTCACCCCAATTTCAAATGTAATTATCATCCTATCAATATCAAAGACTTAAGCATCAAACTTGTATATTACTTATAGAGTACGAATTACAGAATGAGGCAATCAATAAAGAAGAAAAAGTAAAATCCGAGCAAGAAGATAAGTAGATATAAGAGCTTATGAGTTGAATTTAGTCAAACAACTTGCAATGTTAAACCTCATTATGTATTGCACAACATTATGTATTATTGCATAAGGTTTTCATATAAAAAGAAGTGATATAGTATGGCATATGTGTGTCCAAAATTAGTACCTATAACACCCTCTGTATCTGCTGTAGTTCCAGCTCCAAAGCAATAGATATTCTGAGCCATGTAATGAATATTTCACAAATTTTCCCATCAACAATGAGACCTTTTGTTGCTCTAGTATCTGCAATGACCCAGAAAAGATAGGACCTTCTATTTCGTTGCATAATTTTTAAACGTAAAAATTTAAACTAAAAGTTTAAGGACCAAGTATCAGGGATACCATCGAAAGGTTGTAGTCTTTCTTGTTCCCAGTTGAGATAGTCAATTACATCAAGACCCTTGGAGAAGGTCACCGCATCCGAATACCATAAATCTATATTCACATGAAAATGTCATTTGAAAATGAAAATTTACTATGTTCTTGTAGAAGAGCATTACAAATATTTCAGTTTTAATTCAAATATCTTAATGCAATTTCATGAGACAGGTACAATAAAATTTACACTACAAATGTAGGCCCATCACCATCAACTCAACCAAGCACCAAAGCGACATGGTCTTGGTAGCTATGTAGAAATTTAAAAGCAAAGTCAGGCCCACCATAAATACTAAAAAAGTGCAGTATTGTTAATGTATAAGAAACACCATAAAAGAAAACTCACCGGAATAGATGGGACTTTAATAGTGCAGGAGACATTGATATATGTAAAGCTTCAGCTGAGAGCTAATGTTGTCTATCACATAATAACTACATACACATATAGGACCTTTCATCAAAGATGTCAATAAGCTGCACAATAAACATGTCACCATCAACACTTTGTACTCCAGCTTCACATCTCTAATCACCACCAACAAAACCACAAACATGTCAATAAGCTGCACAATACCACTACAGAGATCATAGGGTAACAAAAAAAAGACGCAATTCTCTACCTGTTATCAGGGTCTATCTCAAGTGCTTTTTTTATGTCGAGTTCCGCCAGATCCAAATCAACCAAATTGATATGAGCTTGAGCCCTTCGGTAGAGTGCCTTCACATTTTTGCTCTCAATTTCCAATACCTGCAATAAACCCTTAGCATCATCATCCATACTCTACAATAGTTACGACAGGTTGGTAACAATCAAATATATATTAGATAAAACTTTTCAAAAAATCAAATCTGTTCGAGTAAGTTGATTAAAACTTGAAAGCTTTGACCTGTTAGATATTTAGGCAAGTCTATAAAACTTCATAGATTTGACCACTTTGACCCGCTAAAGTAAAGTCTAACCCAAACAAACCCATTTGTGAGTAAATGGGTTGGAACTGAATGAATCAAAACTAAGAGCTTTGTTCCCACATACCTTGGTGCAAAGCCTCACAGCCTTTTTGTAGTCCTTCAGCTTCAGTTTACAGGCTGCATTGTTGAGGCTGCAGGACGCGATCAGTGCTCTTGCTTGCTTTTTATCCGCCTCATCAAAATTAGTATCGTATTCAATGTACTTAGCAGCCTGTGATTATCAACCAGCTTCAGCTCACAACCACAAACCCTTAAAAATGGAATCTTCAACACAATGAAGAAACAGAACATTACCTTCTCATACCGCTTTGAAGCCTTGAGATATTTACCAGCTTTGAAAAACACATTTCCTTCTTCCTTCTTTTTACCAGCCGCCTCAATCTTCTCCTTGACATTCAAATCCCACGATTCTTTATCCTACAAGGTATTAACATTCTGCCATTAAGTACCAAGCCACTATATATTGGTATCTACGTGCTCATTAAACAACTCGACAAACCTTGACAAAAGACACAAGCTCGATTTCATATGTCACAGTGGAGTTGGGAGGGACTACTGCTAATTCTTGCTTAGATTCCGTAGAACCAAAAGCATATTCTGGTGCAACTGTCAGAATAGCTACTTCCCCTTTCTTCATTGTCAACACAGCCTACAGCTCTATCAAGCCCATCGATTACTTGCTCTGTTCAAGACCCAAAATGGCTAACAGTGAGCACAAGCAAATCTAAGCATGTCGGTCAATCCATGAGGATAAATCTGCGAATCATGATTTAAAACAATCAGTAACAATCAGTAACATGACCATCCAATAAAATCTACACTGCAAATGATTCATTTGCAAAACAAACCCACAAAAACATGCTACGTTCATGCAAAAAAAAGCCTAAATTTCATAATCCAATAGTAGTTTCCATGTGAAAAGACACTAATGACAAAAAAATATACTACGCAAAGTAGTTTTATTTACCCTGTTGTTAGCAGGTTGGTAATCAGGTGCAACTCCACTCTTTTCACCTCAGAATTCCCCCGGAGGCCCTCTTGGACCAGAACGGTAACCATCTCTATCACCAAACCTGGGTCTGTGTCCTTCTCGTGAACACCCAAATAGTATACCTTTGGTGGATTTCTATACATCTATAGACAAAATGAGTGTTCTCATAATTTTTGCATAAACAAATAATATACCTATGTAAATGATATATGAAAGCAAGATTATATGAAATACAGTGTAAATGATGTAAACAACATTTCATGTAGCCTTTTTTACTTTTTTTTTACCCAAGGCTTTTATGTATGCAAGAAAAAATACACACTCATAGGTAGAATGAATCTTAGTAAAGAAATTGTCAAGTGCTCAAGTATAGGTCATTTTAGTAGATAAAAGACAAAATTAGAGAATTGAAGATTAGTTTAAAACTTTCTTAAGCAATGGTGGTGTAGAACCAATCACAAAAACGAAAAACAAAAATAACTTCGACAACAGAATTCCACCACCTTCTTATTGCTTCAGAAGAGCTGTAACTCAAAAGTAGCGTATAAAATTTAAGCGGATCATTATTTTAGTACAGGTCCGTTTCTACCTATTTGACACGCACAATATAAAACACACGCATTTACAATACCATAACCAACATAATTTTCAATTAATACGGTTCTAGATTCTAACTTCTCAGCTTCAAGTGTCAAACTTGATAAATCTGAAATGCTTCCATGGTCACATACCCGCTAACCAATTTACTAAAATTTAAATTTTTAATAGAAAGGTGAAACCTATATACCAAATCTTTGAATTCAGCTTCTTTTCTTTAACCCTTTTATTGCATATAATAATTCAATAGAATAATCTGATAAATAATCTGGATATTTGTTTTAGGTGACATGAATGCATATTCGCACAGTTCATAACTAACAAAGTAGTAGCATATCATCAAGCAACCAAAACCCAATTTCATCCTATCCTTTTAGCTATTGTTTCCTATTCCACAACCATTAAGCAACCTTAAGCTTAAAAACTTTATAACTACTGTGACCACATCCTTTTAGCTATTGTTTCCTATTCCACAACCATTAAGCAACCTTAAGATTAAAAACTTTATAACTACTGTGCCCACATCCATTAACCAAATTATAGAGCTGCCTATAAATGATCATAACAATCATCAATATAAGAGCTACAAAATTATTTTGTGACCTGGCGACCAATGCTTATAAAGAGGAAACCAATAGACATACACACAAGTAAAGAAAACATTTAAAGAGTCTGTAAACAATACCTGATGTACATTATGCTGTAAAATGACCCTTATTGGCGCATCTATATTATATGGCGCATCTAAATTATAGAGCTGCCTATAATGATCATGTATTATATATATAAAGAACACAATATCATTTCAAGCAAGAAAGATGTACAAACATCAAAAAATGGTACACTATAACACAATTCCTTCAAGACTATCTTACAAATTCACATTAAGTTTGTATAAATTCACATTAAGTTTGTAAAAATTCATTGATAGCATGCATCAGGTAAGCCTCAAACTCCTACAACCCTTGTACAATGTTGGCTACAACTGAAAGTGGGATAATATTCAAGAGCTTTTACCTCATCTTTTGGGTGACCCTTATTCAGTAATATATCTACTTGTAGTTTACTTATCACGAAATAAAAAAAGAAAACGTTCACGAAAAGTTTAAAAGAGCTTTTACCTCATCTTTTGGGTGACCCTGAAATAAAAAAAGAGTTTAATATGACAGTAGAACGTTTTCTTTTTTTTATTTCACGAAAAACAAAGAGTTTAAAAGAGCTTTTACCTCATCTTTTGGGTGACCCTTATTCACGAAAAGTTTACTTATCATGTAAAAAGTAGAATTACTTGTAGTTTTGACCACCTTGGACATGCAACATGTCTTAACCATTACTCTGTTCTACAGAAGCACATAATCAGCTTCAGTCTCATCTCTACATATGGTACGGAGACCATGACATCTACTATTTGTATCTCTACATCTCCTAATACAAGAGGAGCTACGATGAGCAACATACTGAAATATTGACTACTAATACATCCCTACAATCTGACCTGCAATAAAGTAAGAAAATATTGTTACAGAAACATATAAATATCATTGTATGCAAATATAATATAGGGAGCTAAAAGTCCTTTTTCGCAAAAAAGTTACAGCAACCAAATAGCCGTTTAGGATATCTTTTTTGCACAAATGTTTTTGCAACCAAACAACCCTTTGAAGGTTAGTTTCAGTAATTCTGAACAGATACATTACTGAAAGATTTTGACACATTTTATAATGAAATAGTTTCATGTGGGTCATTTTATGCCTCATCAGTACCTGGAAGTAATTCATTCGCCCAAGTTGGAAAAGCTTATTTTTCATGTTCATGGGCTTATTCGAGACTGGAAGAGATCATAAAACCTCATATCAAGTTGTATTCTTTGTCAAAATAACATATACGTCAATCTCAACACAATAAACATCAAGAAAATCTTACTTTAGTAGTGATCCCATAGCAAGTGATGGCCAACATACAACTGAAGACATTGTTTCATGGTCATTAACATCTACAAAATCAAGAAACAATCTCCATAGCCTCATAAGAAACCAATCAAATTTAAAAAATTGATAGCCTCATAAGAAATTAACAAATCTGACATGTACATACTAATTTCGTTTCAGTCCAATTCAACCACAAATAATAAATCAATTCAATACAATGGCCATTAGAATTTGACTATTTACCTTTAATCAGAAGGATTCAAAGCGTTGATCAATTATAAGCAAATCGCATATTCTTGCGATCATGTCTCACATATTTACATATCTGCAAATACACCGGGATTTCATACACGTTGGTGAGGGTTTGGTGACAGATCATTGAATTCATAAGACAAATGAGAATAAATAAGTAAATAACCCAATGAAAGAAAGGGAAAAATATACTTACTCGAATGTTAGGAGGTCTCTCACCTCTTCGAATCATCAACATGATCTGCAAGCCAAAGAAAAAATAGACCAAACCAACATCATAAATCAATCGAATGAGCTTGGAACAATGAGCACTAAAGGATATTATAAGATATGTTGCTTACCTCATTCATCATTTCACGATGGATGAGGACCCACAAATTAACTTGTTTATGATATTTGATCAAGCTCTGTCTGCAAAACAAATTATAGCATCAACATCATTATCATATTAATTTAATCTAACAAATATAATATAAGAGTAATTTGCACAAACCAAAAACACGTTCAAAAATTAGGGTCTGTGATTGATTTTTCATGACAAACTAAAAAATGCAAAAACATAAATTAGGCAGAAGTAATGAAGAATATCTTAGGGTTTACATCATAAACATAAAAAATCAGCAATAATATAAACCAAATCGATTCTATACAATCAAAACTTACCGAAATTATTGGGTAGAATTCAAGATCTTCCATGGTGATTCTGAAACTGGTTGAAGCAATTTTGTGTTTTTCTGAATCGGTGATTTAGAAACTGATTTTCATTTTATTTTGTAACGCAATTTGCAGTTGGAGGGGAAGTAATAGGTGCTGTTAATGCTTAACAAAAATAGGATGGCATTAATTGAAAACGTGAGGAGGAAGGGTATCATAAGGGGGTCACGTGATACTGCACATGATATATTGAAAAGATGCACTGGGGGTGTTGTACATTAGTGATATATATGGAAGTGTTTTTAATATTAAAATTTAATGCTGTGCTTTAGAAGGGTGGTACAGTATTTTAGTATATTAGATAGTATAGATATGTGTGTTAGTTGTGAATTTAAATGATATGAATAAATGTCAGTTTGGTTGTAAAACTTAATGTAGTAATTAATGTACTGGATACTCGACTACTCGACCGACGGCTACTCGACCTATAGTAATTAATTGTACAAATTAATATGCATTTAATATTGCATCTAATACATATGTGTGTTATTGTGAATTTAAATGATATGAATAAATGTAAGTTTGGTTGTAAAACTTAATGTAGTAATTAATGTACTGGATATTCGACTACTCGACCGACGGCTACTCGGCCTATGGTTGGGTAGATGTAGTAATTAATTGTACACATTAATATGCATTTAATATTGCATCTACTACATATGTGTGTTAGTTGTGAATTTAAATGATATGAATAAATGTAAGTTTGGTTGTACAACTTAATGTAGTAATTAATGCACTGGATACTCGACTAGTCGACCTATGGTTGGGTAGATGTATTAATTAATTGTACACATTAATATGCATTTAATAATCCATCTACTACATATGTGTGTTACTTATGAATTTAAATGATATGAATAAATGTAAGTTTGGTTGTAAAACTTAATGTAGTAATTAATGCACTGGATACTCGACTAGTCGACCGACGACTACTCGACCTATGGTTGGGTAGATGTAGTAATTAGTTGTACACATTAATATGCATTTAATATTTCATCTACTACATATGTGTGTTGGTTATGAATTTAAATGATATGAATAAATGTAAGTTTGGTTGTAAAACTTAATGTAGTATGGTTGGGTAGATGTAGTAATTAATTGTACACATTAATATGCATTTAATATTGCATCTACTACATATGTGTGTTAGTTGTGAATTTAAATGATATGAATAAATGTAAGTTTGGTTGTAAAACTTAATGTAGTAATTAATGCACTGGATACTCGACTACTCGACCGATGGGGAATCTGTTTTAAGAGAAGCGTGTAAAACACGTGCATCGGCTTTTATTGCTTATTCATTGATCTCTATTTGGTGATCATGTCTTTTGACTATGTTATTATATTATTTGACTATGTTATTAATTTTCTGTTATTTATTTATTGTTAATTTTATTTATTGTAATTTATATTTTATTAATAAAAGTGTAACTGTTTCCCTACAATCTTAAAACAAATTCTGTGTAACAGAATTAAAACACTTTTTATTAAAATCTGTTTTATATAAACTGTTTTTCTGCTGAAACCAAGATTGTGTTTCTTTGAAAATCAGTTTTATAACTAAACAAAATTTTAATTAACAGATTTGGTATAACAGATTTATAAACGATTTTTAAAACAGTCTATTGAATCAATTTATATTGAAACCATGATGAGTTTCTTTTCAAACTGATTTATTTAGTATGTTTATTGCATATGTTATTGTTTAAATCTGGATTTTGAAACCAAACTTGTGTTTCTCGGAATCATCAAGTTTACATAAACCATGTCGAGTTTATTAGATACCATATTATTTTAACTGTTTTTTGTGTTTAAATATTCACAAGTTAACTGATGGTAACATGATTTGTGACCCTAGTGAATCTTGCGAATATAATTGGTGCGCCAGTTACTAACATGGTTAAAAATCATGATGAAATCAGATTCATTGAAACCAAGTGGAGTTTCTTTGAAACAAATCTCATATACAAGTTGTTATTTTATTAGATTGCTAGAATGTGTTTATTGAAACCAAGATGAGTTTGTTTGAAACAAATCTGATAATGTACAAGTTGTTATCATATTTGATGGAAAAATTTCTTTTACTTGTTTAGCTTATTTAAACCAGGTTGAGTTTAATAATAAACTAAATATAGTTCTTGAAACTTTATGCATTTGAAAGTAGATCTATAAAAACCTTGTTGAGTTTCTTTGAAAGAGTAAATCTATTTTGAAACTTTGTCGAGTTTGATTGTAGAATTTCAGATCTATTAAGATATTCTTAAAGAAGATTGACGAAATCATATTACAAATTTGTTTTGTTTAAAAACATTATGTAATATGTTTAATTGTTTAATCGAAAGACTTGTTTAAAAGCGGTTTTGTATAATGGATCTTACAAAACAGTAATGTTTTTAACAAAATTCGATGTTATCGTGTTTGTTAAGAAACACTTTGTGATATAGCAAGTTGTTAATTATTCCAAATTTAGTTTTACACTAATAACAAAATCTCGTATTAACAGAATGTTCGGAATGTCATGAGTGACATCTAAAGGGTCTGCTCCCGAACTTGATGAAAGGGAGACCGATACTCGAGTTATGTGTACAGTAGATGCTTTAAAGCATTCAGATCTTATACGCCATAACTATGGGTTAAATGGCCTGGAGGAAATGAAAATTGTTGCCAAGGCGAGGATCTAACATTAGATAATGGTGGATTAACACTTGGGCATCATGTCATGAGTATGATGATAAGAGTTTGGTTAACTCTTTCAAAGTAGCAGAAAATGGAGAGATGCAATTTGTGGGCAACTCTACAACTGCTAATAGCAAGGGAAAAAGAAATGTGATGTTGAAATTCACATGTGGAAAAGAGCTTAAGTGAACCAACACGTTGTATGTGCCAAATATTCGTAGGAATCTTGTGTCTGGATGGTTGCTTAATAAATTTGGCTTTATTTTTATTTTAATCAAATAAAATTAAGTTAACATTGATCAAAATTTTGGTCGGTACGGGTTGTGCCCTTCATTAAATGTTCAAGATGAATCTATTTTTTATAATAAAAAATGAGTATGAATTCAACTTATTTGATTCTTTGAATGTATAGCATGGCCAACTCGGACATGTTAGTTTTAACTCAATCTATTTTTTTTAATAAAAATGTGTATACAACTTATTTGATTCTTTGAATGTATAGCATGGCCAACTCGGACATGTTAGTTTTAACTCAATACGGATTACAAAAGTAAAACTTATGTTGAAGCCAAATTGACAAGATGTCTTTTCACTCGATTGACCGAAAATTAACCGAACCCTTGATTCACATAGTTTTATGTGATTTGGAATCGATACCTACTAAGGTAGCAATTAGGTATTTCATCCTAATTGTTGATGGTAGTACAAAATTATCTTTTTCAATTAATACAAAGCAAGCATTAGTAATAGTCCGCAACTTAGTCATATCAATATATTCGGAGCCGGGAGGGATTGCTTTTCACTTTATTGTTTGCAACTCCGCTTTTATTTGATTATTTAATATTTATTTGTTTATTTGCTTTTTAGTTAATTAGTATTTTTATTATTAAGTTTTAAATTAATTAGTTATTTCATATAATTTAGCTTAATTAGTAATTTAGTTATTGAATTTTTCAAAATCAACCTTTATTGATCAGTGATCACCCCAAAACTTTAATTAAAACCACATACTCCTCGTGGATACGATACCCGCTTACCCTATCTAATATAAGGTAATTAGGTTTATTTTTTATTGGTACAACGAGCCTGTCAATCTGTTAGGGTTTCTTCAAACCCTAATTTGTGGATTTGGGAATCTTGATCCTGCTGGTGATCTGTGGTGATATTGGTGTTGATTCTTGGTTACTGCACTCTTGACTAAGTGAATCAAGAGTGTTTGTGGCCTATTCTTTCTGCTGCATTTCTTGGTAAAGCGTTGTAAGGTTTTCTTTTCTTTAATTTACTGAGTATCATAGTTGTATCACTGCAAACTATGTGGGTAACATCTTGACCTGCTTCCTTGAGAAGTACGAAAACATGCACTTCCCACAGATAGGTGTTAGACTGAGTACTTCAGTTGAATTGGGTATGAGTTGTTATTTCTTATTTTTTTCGTGTATTTGTCTGTTTTTGTGTCTAGGTCATTTGGTGGATAGGTTCTAGGCAGTCTTAGTTGATTGTTGGTTGGTTGGTTATGTTTGTTGTTCTTTGGTTAGGTCTGTTTGATTGTTCTTGTCTGTGCATGTTTTTTTGTTTTTCTGTTATCATAGCTGAAGTATTGATTAGTAATTGGATGCTGGTAATCCTTTGTTCTTGCATGCTAATGATAATTCTAATGTGTCTATTGTTAATTTTAAACTTACTGGTGCTGAAAATTATAAAATGTGGTCTACTGCTATGAGAATTGCTCTTAAGGGTAAAAATAAAATTAGGTTTATTTATGATACTTGTGTTAAATCAGTTATTAGTCCTGTTTTGGCCTAACGATGGGAAAGATGTAATGCCATTGTTGTATGATGGATTTTTGGTTCTCTGTCTCAGGATTTGTATTTGGTTCAAGTTTACTCTAAAATTGCATATGAAGTTTGGGAAGAATTACAGGAAGCATATGATAAAATGGATGGTTCTGTGATTTATATCCTAGTTTATAAGATTAATGGAATTAAACGAGGTGATTTGTCTGTGCCTAGATATTATCATAAACTGAACTCTCTGTGGAGAGAATTTGATATTCTTACCTTATTGCCTGTATGTACTTGTGCTGCACATGAAGGGACTTTTAAGCATAACCAATTGGTTAGGCTTATGCAGTCTCTAATGGGCTTAAACGATCACCTCTAAGACTGCTCACACAAACACTTTAACACGAACTATGCCCGACAACGCTAGTCGTATACGTTTAACCAAACAACCCTTGTTAATACTTGAACCACTCGAACCAAACAAAACCCTAGAACAATTTCACTTTGTTGTCCGAAATCAAACAAGAACAAAACCTGCTGCCCTTGTTTATCCGAGATCCAAACACTACCCGAGAACCAAAAGCCCCTTATATCCGATATCGGGTGGGAAAAATAACCTGATAAAACTATCTTTTATGTCCCAAGTTTACAGCAGACAATGATCCTTCTTGGAAGCTCAATGACAAGGATTAACCAAGAAACAACAACTACAAATACCTTAAACACTCTAGGATCAAATCGAAGTATTTAGGGTTTCAAAAGTATAAACCCTAACCGGTTTTTGAAACCGATCGGATAATACAGTATATGATGGTGGATCGGTATTCCTTTGATGATAATCAAGAGTATAGGCATGAGAGTTATGAGCTATTGAGAGTGTTTATATAGCCTCATAAACCTAGCAACCTTAGGCTTAAAACTTGTTCCCCAAGTTAGCTTATACATCCTAATCCTTATACAATTCTACTAGCCCAAACAAATTAATCTAAATGCCCCTTCTTGTGACCGATAGTGGGCTTGGAAACGGGTCTAGTCAACAGGTCAATAGTTCAAGAATTAAACGATATAAACGTATTCTATATGTTTAACGTGTGTGCCCCAATAAGCTCACACACTTTTAGTCGTTTTAATGTGGATCCAACTCACATAATCCAACAGTAGCATGCGACAATCCTGATGCGAGTGCTATAAATAAGATTGTGTCATATTTATCAGCTTTAAATAAGATTGTGCCTTCCTCATCTACCCATATATATGTTTCATGATAATTTGTTAATTTCTTTGCACCTTTATGCAAGCAATTTGCATCTTATGGTCAATTCTTGAAAGCCGACGGTGAAGAACCTGTTACTTGGAAGTAGGGTGGCAATTTGGGTCGGGTTCGGGTTCGCGGGTCAGAAACCTTCAACCCAAACCTGACCTGTTTATATAAACGGGTCACTAATCTCAACCCTAACCTGATTACTTTTAACCTTAACCGACCCATATAACCCGTTTAATTAAACGGGTCAAACAGGTTAACGGGTTAGTCAGGTCAAACGGGTCAAATAGGTCAATCTTTTTAAACGTATATGTAAAAGTACACGATATCAAAAGTTCAAAACATGCTGGAAATATTATCATGTTTTGATGTAACTTACATTCCCATCTGTGACGTAATAAAATAGATAACATATTTAAAAGTATGATTAGATTAAGCAATATCCATACCTAAATTGGTGAAGTAGCTATATGGAATATGGTGATCGGTGAATCGAGTGGAAAAAATAAAGAATGTATTACTTACAGTGTTATATTAGGATTAGAAGTTAAAAGCTACAACTAGATTATAACTACTGACGTGAAAATTGATAATATCAATAGCAATGATGAATTAGCTTTTCAGTTATCAAGAAGCACCTTTTTCAATGTACATATTTCAACTTTTCAAGCAACTCTTTTTTGTTTTTTTAGCTACACGTCTATTTTGAACTAGCATTAAGACATGTTTATTTAGTTTTTAACATTTAAAAAAAAGTTAAACAGGTTGTCGGGTCGACCCAATTAAATTACTCTCAACCCGAACCTGACCCGTTTAACAGGTTATCAAGAATGCTTCTATAAGTTGAAGTTCACCAAGTTGGTTAATGGGAATATGGACAAGTAAGCTTAAAGCTTGTTTCTACTGAAGAGAAGTACTGAAGTTTAATTGTTCATTCATTCAAGAAACAGTTTACAGCTTACAGCTTACAGCTTACAATCAACTTCAAATGAAAATACAAGACCATTTCTATACAAGATCTACCAAACATATACTAGTTCCTATCATCTATTACAAAAGCTGGTGGATATGCATGACCAGTACTATGAAGAAGCTGTAGATAAAAATGGGAAGGATGGATTGATGAAAACGACGATGAAGCTGGTGGATATTGTAAAACCTGAAAATTTAAAATCCGAATAAAGACTAAAATACCCTTGGAACAAAAACTTATAAAATACGTAAAATGTATTTATACCATTTAATGAAATTAAAAGATTAACTTGCGAATATTTAAAAACCTAACTAAAATATATTACGTAATTGATTTTGGTACGACGAAGAATTTAAGTTTCGTAAATGATTTGGGTCGTGTTCTTTTGTGTTCGTGAGCCAAGGCCGAAGCCCATGGTGGCGTGGTGATGGTGTTCGGTTGGACCCAAACCCAAACCCAATTACATTCCTAGTTTAACTCAAATACTACAACTATATATACCATACATAATCATAAGTTTGGAACCCTAGTTTATTTGTCTCTTCTTTTTCTTTTTCTCCCTATTCGGCCGAGCATAGACAAACAACCCTTGGTGTCGGTTTTGCTCAATCAAGTGAAGGTATATCGTTTATTTGTCTTCCTTTAACGTACCTTGCATGTTTATGTCAAGTTATATTTGTTTCGTCGCGTTTTGTTTTGTTTTCCTTGTGGCCGAGAGGTGTGAACCGAGAAACAAGAAACCCTAACTAATTTAACCTAGTAACTAATTAAGAGTTGAATATATAAGATGTAATATTGAATCGAGTCATGTTTGTGTTGATTTAATAAGGGCCGAAACATATTAACTAGAACCGAACCATGTCTAGTTTTCGAATAAGGTGTATAACTTAATAACTTGAGTAAGTAAAGTAAGAAGATGAGCTAAGACTAGTGTTAAACCCTAATAACCGAAACCCTAATTTGAATCGAGTTACATATGAGTTTGTGAAGATGCATTAATTAAGTAAAGGTTATGTTAAACGTAAACCCTAGTTTTGATATGTTAATTTAGTAAGTTATGCTAAACCCTAATAGAGTAAATGCGTAATTAATACGAGTAATAAGTAACTTATATGTCACATAAATCATAAACGTATATGGTGAAACATAAAAAGGAAAGATTATTTTGTGACGTGTTAGGTTAAGTAACGAGTCATTAAAAGACGTAACAAGTAAGCTAATGTATATTAATGAGACATTAAAGAATGAGAAACCCTAAACTTTAATAAAAGACATATGAACCCTAATTTACTATATTAATATTAAAACATTTAAGTCTCATTTAAAAATAGAAACCCTAAAATATTAACGGATCATTGTGACGATTATGGGATCATTAATAATATATACGACATTAATGTATATAGGTTCTGTGAAGAAGGAGTAATTCTTTGCTTCCCTATTTCGACTTTTGATCTTTTGCTTTCGAATAAGGTACGGATATTCTGACCTTTTCAGTAAAGGTTTCGTATACGTTTTCTTTTCGTTTTCATATTAGGATTTCCTAAGCCTTTGCTATGAACCCTAATGTGTCTATTTGAGCTGTTGCGTATCTGAACTTTGATTTTTGAATCATAAACCATTTGATTTTGAACTATATGATATGAAGACTTTGATTTTGAAAACATGATTAAACATTTGATAAAATATGATCTATGTCAGTTATGACATTCTTATTTGACCTCTGATAGTTTGACACCCGAGCCAATTATTAACTAGTCATGGGGGTTCCATGTCCGTGTCAGCAAATGCACTTCTGACATGACTCTAGGGCAGTAGAGTGATGTTCTGCCACGTCCCTTATCTGTTATCTGTATGAGCTCAATTTGAATTATATTATGAATATCTGTCTGTGGGGCGTATGGATGCATCCTAGATCTGTTATATGCCATATATTATCTGTTATATGCTATATGTTATCTAATGATTGATGCTGCGTGCATGCACGTCCTTCATAACTCTGGTAGGTCTCCCCTACAATTGTTGCCTTATGTGATTATGATATGTTTCTGATATGGCATATGTGTCTGGGCTCGAGGTAGTTAGCTATAAAACTATTCGTATATTCTGAATTATCTTTTGAAATGAATATGACTTCACTGTTTTTCTTTCACTTTATTTCGTATTCGTTCTTGTTTCGTATTCGTTTTGCTTGTATATCTGTTCACTGGGCTTTTGAAGCTCAGCCGCACTTTTCTTTTCTTCCGCGGCAGGTATCTAAGCATTGGAGCTGGGTATTGCTTTGGGATGAGTGCTGAGTGGACTTACCTTAGAGATTTAGCTTTGATATTATGATGCCATTTAGACTTTATGCTTTAGACATTTTCTTTTGGAGTTTATTTTTCCGCTGGGACCTATGTATTGAAGTCTTTTGACTTGGATTATTTCCATACTTATGTTGAGGATTTCTTTTGGTTATTTATGTTTTGCTTTGATATGACACCATTACTTGTGATTCCTTTACCCTTGTGGGGTTGGGGCGTTACAGATATGGTAGATGGATTTGTGATATGAGAAATATTCGGTTGTTCCACCTACTCGTTCCACCATAAAGCATCACTCCATCTTCCTTTTGCCCTTTCCCTTACCGACATGAGATGAAGCACCAAAACCTGGAGCAGGAAGAGCTAACACCACCTCTCGTGTTGTTGAAAGTGGTGGATTTCTGGCACGTGGCCTTGGTTGAGGTTAGGATTGAGAAGGTTGGGGGTGTGATGTCCTCTCCTCTTCCTCTTCCACCAATCTGTTGAAGATTGGCTCTAGACGCTCTGTGGATTCATCAGAACCCCTAGATGAATCACTTGGATTCACTACATTATCATCTTCAGAAGAAGGAAGAAAAAGGGATTTTGAGGGTCGAGGTTCATCTTGATGGGGGTAGCGAAACAGTGGGTGTGAATCTTCACTGGATGAGGATGATGACGAGGAGGAAGTGAGATTGATTACTTCTGGTTTGGTAGACATTGTTATTGTTGATGATTGTGGAGTTTTTGGAGAAATTAGGGTTTGTAAAGTTATTTGGGGGTAATTGATGTGTGTTAAATGTGCATTGGGACTATCTTATAGGCGGATTCAAGGCTTAATGAAATTTAATGCGAGTTGGGTGGCACAGTAAAACTCAAAGGTATTTACTGAAGATACTTAACCACTTGAGTTATTTCTGCTGATTGACCTCCTTCAGCAGATTGACCATACTTTCTGCTAAAGTGTTAATTTAATTTGGTTGGAGTTGCTTTACACGTCAGATATGGTGAACAACTTGTTCCGATATTTTTGACCATAAATTGGGTAACTTCTACTAATACCTTCTTCGCATATCTTCGCCTAAAATTAACTGATTCCCTCTTCACTTGATTTAAACACACTTCCAGTTGCGTGAATCATAACCCATTCTCACAATTACTCACATGGCGCTTTAATTTAAGAAAGATCATAACAAAGTTGCTTTTCTGGGAAAAGCTAAGGGTCATGAACTATATGAGCCAATGGTGGATTTCTTGACACGGTTCAAGATTCATTATGCTTTAACACATTCTCCGAATGTGATATATGAATCGTTGGTTGCACAATTTTGGGCATCTGCTATGAAACGGAGTAACACAGAGATTGTTGCTATGATTGATGGAACAGAGTATGTTGTGACAGAGGATTTGATAAGGAGACAACTTCGTTTGGACGATGTAGATGGGGTTTATCACTCTAATTCTGTGGAGATACTTGCTGGGCTAAGAGCTATTGGATACCAGAGTACGAACACATATGTGGCACAAGAATAAGCTCTGTCCCATGTGGAGGTTTTTGGTACACACATTGCTTCAGTGCATAAGCAATAAATCAGGAGGATGGGATCAATTTTCTACTCAATTGGGATGTGGTATTGTATGTCTTTCTCAGGGGTTAACTTATAACTTTTCTAGGTTTATTTTTGATAATATGGTTGAAAATATTCAAAGGAAAAAGCATAAGTTTTTAATGTACCCTTTGGTTTTTACAAATGATTTTAGACATAACAACCCAAGTCCAAGTCTTTTGTCCCATAGGAGCTCTAACTGCTAAACTATTTGCTTCAATGAAAACTCATTATGAGGGAGAACATCATCCTTTGCTAGCAGCTATGTTGCCTCAAGGCAATGAGGCTGCTGATGAGGGTTAGTGCTCTACCTTCTACCAATGTTGCTGCTGGTGGTAATCCATCAGTTTCCATTGACGAGGGCCCTTCCACAACTGCTGAAGCATCACATGTTACTCCTGACCAACCTCCACCTATACCTTCACCTAGACCTAGTCCTAGTCCACCACCTTCTCATGTTACTCCTGATGAGTTTGAGCGTGAGCTTAATAGACTGGCCACACCTAGTCCAGTTAAGGAGCCATTTGATGAAGGCTCTCCTATCATTGAGCATGTCCATATTTCTCATGAAAGGTTCAATGAAGCTCCCATTACCACTGAGCAATCTGCTGGTGGAGCTAAGGACCCTATTACGCTTACATCTGTATATGCTCTATTGAACAGGTATGTGGCAGAGGTAGCTAATCTCAAAAAGGAGCTTGCTTAGACTAAATCTACAATTGGTGGTGAGATTGTGGGGTTGAAGAGAAAGGTTAAGGATTTAGAGGAACAACTTGGGCAAAGTAGCAAAAGGAGGTTTCTGGTTTCTTCTGATGAGGATCAAGAGGACACTCGTTTAGATTCACTTGAAATCTTGGCTGATGTGGCTCAAAAGACTCATGTTTCTTCTCCAATTGTTGCTGAATCTTCAAAGAACAATGAACCCATTCAGTTTACTAGAAGAAGGAGAAGAAGGTATTTGAACAAGGATTCCACTGAATTTTCAAAGGAGCCAAGTGTGGTCAATGTTGCAACTGCTGATGATCATGTTATTGCTGATGCTCAAATGGTGGATGGTGCATCTGAACTTGGTCAAGCTTTATCTGTACAAGAACAACCAGGTCCTCCACCTTCAGCAGATCATCATGAAGTCTTTGTTGCTGGAAGAAGTTTTAATTTTGATCCTAAGGCTGATGCCTCTTCTACTCTTGTTGAAGACACTCCTCAAAATTTTACTTTTGATGCTTCCATGGGTGTTTCTTTTGAAGTTCCTATTGTTGATATTCCTCAAGATGATTCTGCTCATGAGCCTGCTGACAAAGGGAAAGGAGTAATGGTTGATTAAGAGCTTGGTTCAGATCTTATGAGTGAACAGGAAAGGCAAGAACAAGCAAGAATGATAGCTGAGTATGCAGATATGAAGAAGAGTCATGCATTAGCTCAAAAGCTTGAATCTCAGTTTACTACCAATTTGCTTCCTGAGAGACAAAGAGAAATCGATGAACTATCCACTCAGTTTACTGATGAACAATGGGATACTTACACTTTTCAAGCTGCATCCAATCCTACTCTTGCACAAAGCATTTTAGGAGCAAACTTTGATAGTGAGAATTTTGCTGCACAAATGAACCAAGAAAGTTGAGATTGTGAATTCTTTTGATGATGTTACACCAAAGATGAGTTTTCATGTTGTGTCTGCTGAGGCATCTACTAAAAGAGGTCACTCTACTGAACCTCTTGTTATTTCTTCTGAAGCATTACCTAGTATGGTTGATCCATCTCTGGATTCAAAGGGCATGACTGCTCCTATTGCACCTGTTGCACCTATTGATAAAGAAGGAGCAGATATGGTTAGGAAAGCTGAACAAGCAGCAGCTAAAGCTAAGAGGGCCAGAGAGGTGCTTGAGAAAATGTATGCTATGCGTGGTGTTGTTCCAATTTCTTCTACTTCTACTTCTTCCATTCCTACTAAAGATGTCCCTGATGAATCTGAGAAGGTACCATCTTCTGTCTCTATGGGGATTTATATACCATGTAGGAGGGGGAAAAGGATGTCTAAAAGAAGACACATTGCTCTAAGGAGGTCTGTGAGATCAGCTGGGACACACACCTCTAGGGTTCAAAAGTCTCTCAGGGGTAGTTCTTTGGATCTAAAGGCTGCTGATTCAACTTTCATTAAAGAGGGATCTGCTGATACTTTTCTTGAGGGGTCTCATGGTGTGTTGACTACTTGGACTTTGGCTGATGGACAGCTTAACACCATCTTTAGGCTGGATAACTCTTCTATGCAGTTTAACTTCTTGAAGGACATACTCCATATGGTGGATAGGCAAGATTTGCTTACTCTCCATGGCCTTGTCAAACAATATTATGAGAATCATACTCCACAAGGATCTGGATTGTACTTATTGGGTGATCTTCAAGTTATGTTTGACTCTCAATCTCCAGATGGTAAAGGGTATTCTATTTGGAAGAATTCACATAATTGGAAGGTTGAGACTTGGAGATTTTATCCTATCCCAAGTGTGCATGTGGTGGAGACAAAGTGTGGGATGACTGTGTGTATGTTCTCTGATAAGATTTATCCTTTGTCTATGAAATTGATGCGAAGAATGCTTAGAAAGAAGTTGGAAGTTCCTCATGATCCAGTTGGGAATGATATGCTACATGCTGAACAATTGATTGGATTGATTAAGACTCAGCTTCTGCAACATCAAGCATCATCTTGATTATGGTATCTTGTGTTATTTCGTATTATTTCTTTCTTTCTTTGTTTTATTATTAGTTAAAAAAAACTATGTATATTCTTTGTTTGTCTAACTTTTCTTGCAGGTTTGTTGTATATCTATCTGTTGTTGGTTATCAACTCACCAGTTGTGCCTTGTGTACATCAAAGAGTTGGCTAGTCCAAAAGGTACAACTTTGGTAAAGACACATCAAATCTGTTGATAGCTATAATGGTTTGCTCAAAATCATAAGGTATGCAACTCACCCATGCTTAATTGTTGAGGGTTGTATGGTCATCAATTCACCATGGTTTATTCCTTTTTGGAATCCAAGAATTGGCTAGCCCACAAGTATATGGCTTGTGGTAAAGGCAGTGGAATACCATATTGGGTTCTAAATTCACCAAAGGTGATTCTTTCCCCTAAGAATTACTAGTCCTGAGCAAACGGCTACAGGTAAAGACATCTCAAATCCGTTTATAGCTGCTGATTTGCCATAAATCAGATGGTTATCAGTGTACCATAGTTTTTGAACTTAAACATATGGCTACTCCAGTAGTAATGGCTATTGGTAAAGAGACATCAAATCCATTATTTTCAATGATTCACCTCTCACAGGAGTTAACACACCTGGATGTGATGAGAATAGTATGAAACTAATATGTTTTGATGTACATTTTGTCATTTGTTGCTGCAAAGTTCTGGAGTTTCAAAGTTTTGTCATCATATAGATGATATTATTTTGGTTCTTTGCTACTGATGTTCGAGTACAATCCTCTAGTTCTGAAGTATTAAAGATCTATCAAGAAACTGGAACTTAACCTAGTCAAATTCCAGTTTATGGGAGGATTGTTGGGAATTCTACTAAGTACGAATTATTCTGAAGTTACTGCCGATGGATTCTGTTGAAGTGCAAGGATTCTGCTGAAGAAGTAATTCTACTGAAGTAATAAAACCGTGTAGTTGGTTTTTGCGGAGATAGATATTCGGCGTATTCTATAGTTAGTTAGGATATGCATGAGCTTTATTAGGAAGTGATAATGTATATCTTATTTAGTTTTATGTTTATACGTTTCTTGGGAAACGGTTTAGGATTCCTTGTCTATTAAAGGAACACAATAGTATGAATTAATGTACGTGTTGAAAAACAAGTTTTAGTATTATTAAAAGATCCATAGAGGATCAAAGAGTTCTTTGTTATTTGTGTTATTATTTGTGTTTAATTTCCGCTATAGAATACAAGTTATAGCGACTGTCTTTTAGTGTGTTTGTGATTACATAAGCATAACTAACGATCTACGAGTGCTCAAAGATCTATCAAGGTCTAAGGTTCAACACCTAGGATACCACAACAACGGATAACTCCGTTAGCACAAACGGGTTATCAAGGCGAACCAAAATCGTGTCTTCCCTCTATTACAAACCGGATACACACAAGGTTAAGATGAACGTTAAACAAAAATGGAGAGGAGTAAGTTGTATTTCTTGGTTTGTGAAAATGAGAGGAGAGCTTTCCACTTATAGGAAATGGAATTGAAAGAAAACGGTCATAATTAATTAACAAAATTAACTTTACTAATGTCTCATGAATTAAAATAAAACCACAAATTAATTTTATTTTCAATTCACATTAGTACACATGATGACAAACATCAATTGTCATTCAACTCCTTTGACCACATTTTCCAACAATCCCCCACATGAATGCAATTGATAAAAGAAAACAAAATTCAAGACTCGATGATGTAATAGAGTTTTGCAGTTAATATTTGCATAGGATAGGTAAGTGTTACCCTTTGAACCTTCCCTCGTGAAATATACTTAGCCTCCTAGCAGCCAATAGAACTTGATGTCTTTGAACTGTCCGCTGTTTGTGGAGACGACAATATGTATTCACACAAATATCTCCTTGACACATTTTGGTTCTCATAGTTATGTTTGTTATGGTCATGAACATTAGCTTGGTTCTGCGAGAGCTGTTAAGAATTGCGCCCCCACAATTCCCTTAGAAGCGACCCCACTTCTCTCCCACATAGGTGATTCTCCATTAATCATTAAAAGCCATATGCTTAACCTTATATTATCACTGTTATAGGAATGGACTAGGAAGTTTTCTAACTCCCTTAAATAAATGTGGAGTTTATTACTCCCCCACAGTGGCCTTAGTTTATACAAGTAGGTTGTCCTATTGAACCCAGATCTTGGGATCTCCAGTCAGCTATGTTAGGTTTTCCTTCATATAAACTTTTCAAGGGCTTTAGTTACATTCCTTTTCACGACTTGCTAACTAACTCTCACATTTTGCTTTTCGCTAGCGGATCCGCAAAGTTATTCTATGACTTCATATTGTCAATAGGGATAATCCATGCTGAGAGTAGTTTTCGTATCAACATAATATGTTTGTACAAATTTGAGTTCCATTCAACTCTAAATATATCATGCTTCAGGCAATTCTTGTATTCCAACTAGGCAAGAACTTCATATTTGTTGATGTCCTTTTGAACTCTAGCTAGGCCGAAATCCCCCACATGGAATTTATCTCAAGAATTTTGTAGAAAGTTTATCTCTTTCAACGTATTAATCTTGTTTATAAGATTTTTCTCATATGGATATGACCTCAAGATCATTTGTAATTTGTCACTTCACAAGTTTCATACTAGTGTATGCACAATTTTTGAATGTCTTATTTTAAGAGATGCTATAGATCAAGAATCAAGCGTATGACAGAAGATGCATCATTCTGATTACTCATAGCTTCATCTACTAACGTTCTTCTTTTAGACAAATCACCACCTTAAACCACTATGTGTTAGGAGGATCCCATATGTTATATGTGTAAGCCCAACACTTATAACATGTCATTACAATTCACTTGTGATTATATATAATCACATTTATTCTCTTATCATTATATGATTATCATAATTTATTATGTGATTATAATCACATAAAATCAATGTGTAATCATTTTACACAATCAAAATATGTCCAACTTAGCGAATGGACAATAGCTAACATTGGATGACAATCACACCGTTCAAGTTAGTTACATAAACCAACGTAATTCGTTTTCATCTATGTGTGTTATTTCTTGACATTTCAGAATGTCCTACATGGTTATATTTAACAAATAGTCATTTCTTACATATGACAAACCGTTCGATTATTAGTAATATGAGTTATAACAAGTCTTGACGATTGTTCATCTTTCTAAAATAACAAGTAATTTGATTATTAGCAACAATAGTCACAAAAGAATATTTGCAACATCTAAACTTCCAATACTCGATACAAAATCGAACGACTTGTTTATTCTCATGTTACAAAATTATTTGCACAAAGCCGTACCAAACAACTTTAAATAGGCACTACTTTGCCACTATATTTTACACCAAATAACACTACAATATTGTGTTGTACATTGCATAAAACATCACATAATTATGCATTAAAACAACCAGAAAATGTTGTACCAAACAACTCAAATGTATGCACCTAAATTTCAAAGACATGAAAAACTAAACTATTTAAAAAAAAAAAAAATTGTTTTACTAAAACACAAACTGCAATCAAACGATTTTATGTGGAAAAACATTTTTTTTTCACGAATACGCAGTTGTGACAATAAAGTTATCCAAAAAGAACTTTTGCACCAAAATAAAAAATGTGACTAAATGGTTCACCCATTTAAGCTCAAGTTTTTCATAAACTCAAGTTTAATTTCTTGTCTACGCACGGTAAAATTTTTGGCTCAAAACGCATTCGTTTGCTACGCAAACAATGCCTTTTCTTGCAACGATGCAACTTGAACAACAAGCTGTTCAAAATGAACCGTTGTACCATAATACAAATTGTGTCCAAACGGTTCATCTATATAAACTCAAACTTTATAGAAATTAAGTTTAGTGTCTTAGGTACACACGTGGCTGCACCACTGTGACATCACGTACTTTGGAGTTCAAATAACGCCAAAAATCACTCTCTACAAGAACAAGTTTAATCCCGATATCCATGTCATGAAACGAATGCTAGTTACACAAACCAACATCGCAATACAATTTCAAATAACATGCTTCGAAAACTCAACTGTTCTATGACAACATTTGAAACAATGAAATTACAACCATTTTGTTGCTTATCTTTTAAAAAGATTTCATAAGACTACAACTCAATTTTTCTCAAAAATATCATGTAACAGGTTAAAAAAAATTCTATAGTTGTGACATATTTAGTATTTAGTATATCTTTTCTTAGCAACAGTCATTATCGGCTCGCACGTGTGTCTCTTTTCCCCAAATTCTCTAGAGGCTTCCAGCACACATTCACCTCAAACCACAAACACTGGTCTTCTCTCTCAAAAAACACACACATACCCACGGATTCCGACCAAATACTAGAGGTGGCAATTTAAGACCCAATGGGTAAATTTGGGTCTAGTTGGGTAATTTTTTTTAATAAAATGAGTCTAAATGGGTTTAGTTTATTTTAATAGATGGGTCTAGTTGGATATAGTTTATTTTAATTAATTAATATTGATGGGTCTAGTTGGGTCTAATAATATACCCACATGAGTCTAGTACAATATTTACATGGTTTAAGTTGACTGTTAACTAAAATTATAAAAATCACTCACAGTCTAATTTTATCATTTTCGTCCCTTTTTATACGTTTTTGTTCGTTTTTTAACGGTTTTTTACGTTTTTTCCGTTTTTACACGTTTTCGTCTGTTTTTTTACGTTTTTGTCCATTTTTGTCTGTTTTTTTACGTTTTCGCCTGTTTTTTCACGTTTCCGTCTGTTTTTTTACGATTTTGTCCGTTTTTACACGTTTTCGTTAGCTTTTTTACGTTTTTGTCCCTTTTTTGACAATTTTTTACGTTTTTGCACGTTTTCGTCAGGTTTTTTTTACGTTTTTGTCCGTTTTACACATTTTCGTCCGGTTTTTTACGTTTTCGTCTGTTTTTACACGTTTTCGTCCGTTTTTTTACCTTTTTGTCAATTTTTACACGTTTTCGTCCGTTTTTTTACGTTTTTGTCTGTTTTTTTATGTTTTCGCCTGTTTTTTTCACGTTTCCGTCTGTTTTTTTACGATTTTGTCAGTTTTTACACGTTTTCGTCTTTTTTTTTTTACGTTTTTGTCCCTTTTTTGACAATTTTTTACGTTTTTGCATGTTGTCGTCAGGGTTTTTTACGATTTTGTCCGTTTTACACGTTTTCGGCCAGTTTTTTACGTTTTCGTCAGTTTTTACACGTTTTCGTCCGTTTTTTTACGTGTTTGTCAGTTTTACACGTTTTCGTCCGTTTTTTTACGTTTTTGTTTGTTTTTTTTTACGTTTTCGCTCGTTTTTTCACGTTTCCGTTTGTTTTTTACAATTTTGTCATTTTTCACACGTTTTCGTTTGTTTTTTTACGTTTTCGTCTGTTTTTTGATAATTTTTTACGTTTTTGCATGTTTTCGTCAGGTTTTTATACGTTATCGCCCGGTTTTTTTAAGTTTTCGTCAGTTTTTACACGTTTTCGTCTGTTTTTTTACGTTCTTGTCCTCTTTTACACGTTTTCGTCCGTTTTTTTTACGTTTTTGTCCGTTTTACACGTTTTCGTCTGTTTTGTTACGTTTTTGCCTGTTTTCACACGTTTTCGTCCGCTTTTTTACGTTTTTCTGCGTTTTTACTCGTTTTCGTCGCTTTTTTTACGTTTTCACCCGTAATTTAACTCTTTTATACGTTTTTGTCGGTTTTACACGTTTCCGTCTATGTTTTTACGTTGTTGTCCGTTTTTACATGGTTTCATCCATTTTTTTACGTTTTCGACCGTTTTAATACGTTTTCATCGCTTTTTTACGTTTTCCTATGTTTTTGCACGTTTTGGTCCAATTTTTACGTTTTCGAAGACGAAAACGTATAAAACGGACGAAAACGTGTAAAAACGGATAAAAACAAAAAAAACGTGTAAATCAGTGTAAAAAGTAAAAAAAAAAAAAAAAAAAAACTGAAGAAAATATGCGAAAACAGACAAGAACGTTAAAAAACGGACGAAAACGTGCAAAAACAAAAAAAAACCATAAAAAACTGGCAAAAACGGAAGAAAACGTAAAAATAAAAGACGAGGACGTGTAAAAACGGACAAAAACGTTAAAACCGGACGAAAAAGTGAAAAAACGGGCAAAAACGTAAAAAACGGAAGAAAATGTGTGAAAACGGGCAAAAACTGTTAGGTCAGTAGTTTTACAACACAAGCTTAATAGAAAGGGATAAAGGCGATTGAACAATAAACCAAACACACACACACGAAATACAATGACCGGTTATGCGTAGATATGAGTGAAAGGAATAATTTGAACAACCAACCCTCAAGTGAGGGTTATACAAGACTATTTATAGACAAGGAGCTAGGGCAACACTCCCACTCCTTCCCTTTTCCTTATTGGACATGGGCCTAAGCTTATGGGCCTTCTACATAAGCTAGACCTTAAACAAACATAAAGGCCATAATAAGCTACCTATTACATATGAGTAACTAACACTTGAATTAAGGTTTAGGAGTGATTCCAACAAAAACGTAACAAAACAGACAAAAATGTGTAAAAACGGACAAAAACATAAAAAAACAGACGAAAACGTGTAAAAACGGACGGAAACGTAAAAAACGGACGAAAACATGTGAAAACAGGCAAAAACGTAACAAAACAGACGAAAAGGTGTAAAAACGGACAAAAACGTAAAAAAACAGACGAAAACGTGTAAAAACTGACGAAAACGTAAAAAACCGGACGAAAACGTGTGAAAACAGGCAAAAACGTAACAAAACTGACGAAAACGTGTAAAAACGGACAAAAACGTAAAAAAACGGACGAAAACGTGTAAAAACGGACGAAAACGTAAAAAAACAGACGAAAACGTGTAAAAATGGACGAAAACGTAAAAAAACGGACGAAACGTGTGAAAACAGGCAAAAACGTAACAAAACAGACGAAAACGTAAAAAAAACATACGAAAACGTGTAAAAACGGACAAGAACGTAAAAAAAAGGGACGAAAACGTGTAAAAACTGACGAAAACGTAAAAAATTGGACGAAAACGTGTGAAAACAGGTAAAAACGTAACAAAACAGACGAAAACGTGTAAAAACGGACGAAAACGTGTAAAAACTGACGAAAACGTAAAAAACCGGACGAAAACGTGTAAAACGGACAAAAACGAAAAAAACCCTGAAGAAAACGTGCAAAAACGGATAAAAACGTTAAAAAGTGGACGAAAACGGAAAAAACGGACGAAAACGTGTAAAAACAGACAAAAACGTAAACAAGCGAACGAAAACGTGAAAAAACGGGCTAAAACGTAAAAAAATTAATATTGAATACTTTTTGTCTTTGTTTACAATAATTAATTATTATGTTCCATGATGAAACAAAAAAAACTAGCAAAACCCAAAAAAACCCGACCCGACCCGACTCTTACCCATTTATACCCATACCCATCTTGACCCATCCTTCCAAGTGGCCATCTTAACCCATACCCATATAGACTCATACCCATCTAAAACCCAATACCCATCTAAGACCCGATACCCAACCCAACCCAACCCGACGCGACCCAACCCAACCATTTTGCCACCACTACCAAATACTGATTCCACGGGTGAATATTTATCATCATCAACAGTTAGAATGGCGGGCGAATGTTTAAAGGTATTTCTGATTTTCTGAATCTTAATTTTTTTCTATTAATTATGAAAAATTAGGGTTTTTGGCAAGTAATTAGAATCTGTCTTTCAGATTAAAAGTATGATTGATTTTAGGGTTTTTGCTGATTTATTGATATGGTTTGTGTGGTTAATTTCATTATATGATATGATTTGTCGATTTATTGTTTATTTGGTGTAATTATTAGGACATGTTATAATAATAGTTAGCGATCTATATCTGCAAAGGATTCCAAAGGCGTTACGACTGGCCACCCCATATCTACAAAGTATGTGCGCTGATTCAAGGATCAGGTATGAAAACAAAGAAATTGGGTTTTTATTATTTTTTTTTATTGATAATTTTGTTAGATGGGTTGATTTTGATTATGGGTTCGTGTTTACCCGCGTTTAAAAAACTTAGATTTTCTAATAATTTTGTTAGATGGGTTGATTTTGATTATGTGGTTCGTGTTTTTGTGGTTCAGATAGGATGAAGAAGTGCGGAGTTCGAGGTTTTAAGTTTGTTAGTTTATATGCTCCTGATAAGAGGTGAAGGCGCAACTGGTGTGGGAGGTGGTGGACAGGATCGGGTTGGCTTCGAGCCAGAGGAGTTGTTATGCAAAAATCACACGACCAACTAAGGATTATATGGTTGGGAAGTAAGTTTTAGTAATGTCGCAATTAATCTTATACTTTAATCATGTTTTCCATATGTTGACATATTCTTTTTGTTAATAATCAGGTTCTTCAACTCTAGCATATTAAGTGACCATTTTTCTTATGTTCAGGGTGTTAAGATTGTCTTTAAAGTTGGCTTGGCTCTACTGAAATATTGTCATGATGACTTGGTGAGTTATTTTCTGTCATTTCAGTCATGTCTAACTACATCGTTAAATATATTTTATCTTCACTAAAGATGATGATGTTTTGTGCGGGAAATTACCGTTTGTCAAACTTATACATGCCCTTCTTAACTTTCCTGATTACGCAATGAATCCAGATAAACTGCTTACGCTGGCCTTCTCATTTAAGGTTCCACTTTCTCTTATATCCTCACACTCAACTACAAGTAACTGTGAGCAAACACAAAGACAAAACACGTGTTTAGTTAGCCCTTGGTCTTTAGTATTTAGATTCATGTAAACGTAACAGACGTGGGGTGCTGGAAGTTGTCAAGTATTGCCTTTACCAGCATTTTTTAATTGATATGTTTATTTATTGATCTTCTGAAATTTGTAGCATATCTTTATTATTGGCAAAACTGAATGAGCTTTTTACGCATACAATTTTCGATAAAAATGTTGTTACTCATAGTGATCTTTTGATTTTTTTCTATGAAGAAGTGAACATGGCAATAATCTTTTTTCTTTTCAACTAATATGGATGCCTAGTAATGTTGTATACTTATCAACGTTTAGCAAGGATGTTGCGTGTTTATTGTTGGAATTATGTATAAATTGCTTAATATTGGTCATAATTAGTCTGAGTATGTGTGTATATGATAAATACACCTCACATCCTCAGCCTTATAGCATCTTCAAACCCAAATATCTATGTATAATGTATTACATATACATATACATATACATATCCATGTACGCATATACTTGCATTATATGTAGCAAGCATAGTCATTGATTGCTACCTCAAGCCTGAGATTAACAGTTGATAAGATTGTATCTGTTACTGATTTAATGAGCTTATTCCCAAAGTAGGTAAATAACATGTTTGGAAACATAATAAGTGACTGTCTGTTTAGTTTCCTCACTTTTTGCTACTTATATTTATAGTTTTAGATAGATTAGCAATGAACTCGAAGGTAACTTCTCTCATCGTTGATATCTTACAAATGTTCTGGATGCAGGTCACTGAGGATCAAACTGTTGAGGGAAAAGGTAATGCACCTAAGTGGAGATGCAGGGATAGATATAATGGGCTTATTGTAATTTAGAGTGTGTTTGGGTAAGCTAATTTAGATAGAGGGGCTTTTGAAAGAGATTATTTCAGCTAAAGAACTTTTTAGAGAGATTATAACGCCTGATTGGCTTTTTGCGTTTTGGTATATTTAATCATTTTGGGATTGCTTATCTAAGTTTGAATAATCCTTGGTTTCTCTATCAAAACAGCCCAAGTGGATGGCACCAGAAGTTCTTCGTGATGAACCATCAAATGAGGAGTCAGATGTGTACAGCTTTGGGGTGATTTTGTGGGAACTTGCTACTTTGCAGCAACCATGGGGTAATTTAAATCCTGCACAGGTTTGTCCCACCGACTCTTAAATATTATTGCTGAAAGACAAAGCTCTGCACTTGCATTTTGTTGGTATATAATCAGTATAGCTGACAGACATTAATATGGCTTTGATTTATAGTAGAGGCTGTAATTCAGGCATGTTTACTTATGATTGAGTCAAGTTGGGTTGTGTATATCTCAAACGGCAATTCAAACAGCTTAGCTAAAATGGGAGCATGTCATTTGGATGATGCTGGCCCAAACTTAATATTTAATGCGTCCAGCCTCTTAAATATTTTTATTCAATAATATAGATATTATTATTGTAATTTATAGATTTTGTAATCGTAATGGATAATAATTGTTTTATGTCAATCTATGACCCGTTAAAAAAGCGTGAGGTCATGTACATGGGAGATGGGGTTAACCTGTGACCATTTTTTTTGTACTTTTTAAATTCAAGAATTTTGCTAAAATTGGCCCTAAAGGCTTTGTTTAAGAAATAAAGACATGTTTAGATTGCTGTGCTGTAATCATAACCACCAAAAGTGGTTGATGACAACCATCTCAAATTGGTTAACGATTACAATTTAGAGGTGTCTATTATCTCTTAAATATTACTTTTAGGCCTGTGTCTAAACATTAATCGTTCTTCAAGATCAATTATAGTGATGTGTTGCCTTTTAATTAGGTTGATCGGATCCCGAAATCATGGCTGCCGATGATTTTGTAACAGGTAGTCGTCGACCACAAACGGAATGTTGTGGTAAGGAACACATATATACGAAGAATCACTAGCCGGGTACCCGCGCATAGCGGCGGCGATAAGTATAGTTATATGTGTTTGCTTACCCGTTTAGTGAATTCGTTTCACAACACTTCGAATGCATATGTGTTAGTTGTAAGTGTTTGTTTGGGTTACCCGTAACTTTCCCGTAGCTTTCCCGCGACATCATTATTCCCACATATAGAAATACCCTCGCAATCTCTTACGCGTCAAACACTACCCCAAAAGTATATGATTTTGACGAATCAAGATTATATTGATTGAAATAAATGAAATAAAGATTAAAGTTGTAAAAATTTGAATTAAAATAAAATAAACCAATTAAAAATATAAAAACAAAAAACTAATAAAAATATATCAAAATGGATGTTGAATTAAAGAGCATAAAATTTTAGAAAATATGGTGAAATTAGATTATAAAAAAAATAAGTAGATAAAAAGATATTTTAATTAAAAAATAAAGATGAATTTTTAGTTGAGAAATGACACATGTCATTTTATAATTGGAGCTCTTTATCTTAATTTTTAGTGGTTTGGAGTTTGGTTTGGAGTTTGTTAGAAGTTAGGCTTGGAGTTTGTTAAGAAGTGACACATGTCATCTCATGATTGGAGCTCCTTATCTTAATTTTTGGTTAGAAAAACTCTTTCCGTAATAAGCAAGTAAAAAAGTCTGAATTTTTAAGCCTTCTAATTTTAGAAGGCCTAAATGCATTATAAAGTAGTATAGATATAGATTACTGCATTTTGCCTAGCTGTGAAAGTGTGTCTGCTCCTAGCACTTGCCATCACTGGTGAGTAATATAATTTTTGGGTATGTGTATTTTAAATAACTATGCACACTCCTCCTATTAACATCAGTTCAACTGATTATTGTGATTACAGGTACATGGGATCAAGTTTCAGAGAGCTGCAAGTCATTATCCAGATATGAAATCTATGTGCGAGCGACTATCCAAGGTAAGTCAATGGTGATTTCGGAATGATATACATTCACAACTGAGAGTAATGTTTGCATGTTCCCTATTTTTTTGTGTGGCATATACATGTTATTGTAAGGTTTTTTTTGAATTGTTCGGATTCACGTACAGTTGGCTTACGTAACTCATACTGTCTCTTGATTTGAAGGCAGTTACTTGTGGCGTGAGCTACGGATTGGGCTTATGGGAGCTTTAAACAAATTGCAGATAAATGTGGTGTGATTTTGATGTGTGACGTGGCTCAAATTAGTGGTCTTATTGCTGCTAAGGTGAGTTTTCTTGCTAATCTATATATAGCTTGTTTTTAATAGTTGATAATGCTGGCTTACGTTACACGCTGAGAACTAATAATATAATGCTCCTACTTGATTTTTTTATTTTTCATGATCTATATTAGTGTCCGCAACATAATACTCGCCTTTCGACCCATCTCCTGTTCTATAGATTATGAAGTGTGTTGTTCTTTCTCATCACATGCTTTGCGTGTATGGTTAATAAGTTTTGGATAATGAAATTTTTGAGGCGCAAAAGTCCAGTCATAGATTTGATGGTTTTAGCTACTGATAACAGATTCATAGCTCGCATCAGTTAATATAACGGCTTAATTCACTGTTCATTAGAAATAGAAGCCACCGTTATATGTTTCCTGTTATTTTTCTTGATTATTTAAGGTGTGTTCAGGGGACGTGTTCAGAGGGGGTTGTGTTCACGGGGTGGGTTCTGAGGGTGTTGGTTTAATTTGGGTAATAGTGAGCGTGTGGAAAACTGCAATGAAACTGTTTACACTTGAGAATTAAAATACATATGTAAAAAAGGTAGGTAATTCTAAAAGATCGAAATTAAGAAATATTGATATTTATATTTCACATTGGACTTGGCTGAGTTTCGGATCGTTCCAGGTACATTCGGGCCAGTCGTTTCTTTGGCAACTGGGGTCCTGCTATAGTAAAGCCACTATTATTTAGTGACAAGCTCAAGCGAATTCCTAAGCACATTTAGATTGGTATATCCATCTTTAAGAAAACACACCGCGGCAACGCAACATAAAGGATTTTTTTAAGAAAACAAATATATGTACCCGGTATAGATGGTAATATTGTGCCTGTGATTTCTTTTCGTGGTTGAATACTGATCTCCACCATTTGTTTGTTTATCTATTCTGGGAGTAAGTTGTTTGGGTGGCATCTTACTCAGTTGACAGAGAATATTGAGTTTTAATAATTCAATAACACAATCCGGAAGGCATATGTTTGTTACTAGTAATGCCATAGGAAGTTAATTTTTTTTTGGTTATAGATCCTTGCTTTGATCAGAAATATATACCTTTCGAGGTTTCAATGATTCGGGTTCATAAGTTTTTAACTAACTGACTTTGTAAATTTTGTTTTGCAAGTTATATAAAATCAATAGAACCCTTTTTAACCCATTTGTCTCATTTTATGCAGTTGATGCCGAATGTGGTATACTACGAAAACTGGACAGTGATCGACAGTAATCATATTAAGCTGAGGAAGCTGCAGCAGTGCACACCAACATAAAGTAGGTGAGCCGCTTTGACATGTTTTGAATTGCTATGAAAGTGTACGGCAAAGGAAATGGTTATGGATAGGTAATCTTTTGAACTTCTCATCCCACTAAAATTTGTTAAATGCAAATATAGTTATGCTATTATTTTAAGAAAGTAATAAACTATTTGTTACTCAAAATAAAAAGAACTAATGGGATATAATGACGGTTGTTTTAAAATATAATGACCATTGTTTGGGATGGCTTTTATAATGACTTTATATGTGGGATGATCTATTTTTGGGGAAGTGCTGGGAAGCGCTTTTATGGGTTCCAATATCATTTTTAGGTAGTTTTGATAGGCATGTACACATACATACATATGTCTTTACTGAAAATGTTATTATTCAGGAGGTTGATGTGCGACTCGCTGATGTGGAGCACCTGATGGTCTCATTGCTACTGGATAATCGAGTTAGAAGCCACATTCATCAAGTTATCTGGCTATTAGAGTGCGATGACAGGTTAGATCTCATCTGCATACACTATTTTTGATGTTCAAAAACAAAAAATATTTTGTTATTATCGTGCTGGTGCAGTTGCCTGAGATTTTATCTTTTTTATGGGTTTTTGAGAAATCAAGTGGTAAAAAGATAACATTACCTGTATGGCTAATTTAAATTTTTACACGACCTTGCTGATAAATACATATGAATATTGCAGTTTCGGTTAGTGGTGATGGGAAATATGTTCTGATTGGCAAAACTTAAAAAAAAAATGGTTGTTATAAGTTATCCGTTATCATCATTTTTTGCCAGGTTCGGTTGGTGGCTTGCATTTGCTATAACGGCCAAAAACCTCAAAGTAATTGGTTCGTGTTGTGGAAAAATTTCCTTTATGTCTATGTTGTAGTTGCCGTGTCTTTACTAAAATAGTCTTCATTGATCATGTTCTCAATTACCTTTCATTTTGAGGTTTTTGCCCGTTATAGCAAATGCAAGCCAATGATATTGGAACACGTCAACATAGGATAATACCACGGATTCTTTATCAATGGTGTTGTTCTTGATTGTTTGTTTAGGTTTTATTGATTCACTCATCTTGCCACTTATAGGAGTCGTTATCTCAGTCCTTTAATCACCTTTTTCCTGTTGTGATGGTGTTTGTTTATTCAGGAAAGGTGAAGTTCAAATTCGAGTTGGTGTCGTATCAAGAAAAGGTCATGAATGAGCATAAGCAACTTAGGAAGGACATCCAATAGTTGATCTGATATAAGAAAATGATTGCTAAACAAGAGAGGAGCTCCAAGGCACTTGAAGACGCCTTCTGGTTGGTGTCTTAGAAGCTGAGGAAGATTCAAGAAGATAACGAAATTGTGACTGCGATGAAATACTTATGCACATGAGCAAATATTGCAGGCAACTTCGTTATCACTGAGGCGGGAGTGGAGAAAGCCGAGTAGAGCCAATAAAGGAAGATGAAGAAAAGCCGGCAAAAGTTGTTGCTAGCACCGAGACTGAGCTATGGCTGCTGCAACATTTTTTTGCGTATGTGCAGCTATAAGGGGTGTTTGCCTGTGGTTGCTGCAAATTGAATCTAATCACACATGTATTGAAAATTTATAGTGTACAACCAACCTCTTTTACTGTAAACTCTGAATATGTTGTACATTTTAAGTGGCACATGTATACAATCTGTTCACATAAGTATTGAATCATATCTGCAAATTGTTTTAATCATATCCTAACAACAATTTACAATGTACAAAAAAGAAATCTTAAGTCTCATTATACATTATCAACGATCATTATTTGTTCCCATGTTTAGATATTCTTTCAAACCCGGGATCAACAGCAAAGACTAGGAACCAACTATCATTATTTTCCAGTACTTGGGTGTTAGATTATTTCAAAGTACTTGGCAAAAAACCCGCGGCAACGCGCGGGCTACAAACCTCGTTCACAACAAAGATATTGATTTATTTATGTAACCGAATGACTTCATATTTTCAACAAATAAAATAAACCTTAATTTCCATCTTATAGTTTCTCATTTGATCAATCATTTTCAATCCAAAGTTGTGTAACAATGCAACACGTACTAGCAATTTTTATTTATTTTTCATTCCTTTTAATGAAAAATTACTCTACTGCAAGCTAGTTTTCCCAGACTATGGCTATGTTTGGCACACAAGATTATGGAGAGATTATGCTTATTTTTTCAAAAAATAAGTTACTTAAAAAATAATCTTTGTTTGGCAGACATAACTTATGAGAGACTATTAAAAAAATTAATCTTTCATAATCTCTAAAAATAAAATGTTACTTCATGTAGCTTATAAAAATAATCTCTTTTTATAATTTTTTTAAGCAACATCACCAGCAACAGCACCAGCATCAGCACAATCTATTTTTGCCAAACATACATCTTATTATTGCCGAGTAAAATCCATTACACATGTTAAAGATACACGTCATAGATGGATAAATTATCAAGTCAAACAAGTATCCCAATTAAATTATTTATAGTTATTTACATATGTGAGGATTATTGGTTTATCTATCCTTTAAATACCTGAACTGTACACCGAGGACGTTCCAAACCCAATCACTCATGTGAAATAACAATTACTATCATCGATGCACATAAATTTCATTAGATAAGTATCCTAATGAAACAAACCAGTTAAGTCTTGGTTTTCAAGTCAAGTCAGTATGTATGGCACATTTCCAAAAGGTAATAATCATGAGCAATAAAGGGTTTATAAAATAATACAATTTCAATATAAAAAAATTAAAATGATCACATTAATATGTTTCCTCTTACATATGAGTACCCAAAATGAAACGGTTCCTTCACTGTAACCTCATCACATGTAATATTTAATTGTTAATCATCAATATTAGTACATGCAATAAACGCAAAGATTAATCTATATCTATATCTATATCTATATATCTTATAATGCAAATTAAACCCTCTCTCATTTTAAATATTTAAAATTTCCTAATATAAAATTTAGGCAAATACACATACTAAAGCTTTGTGTAAAATTAATTTATGCCCAACCATGTATATTAAACACCTACAATTAATACTCTTCTTCAATCACCATTTACACAAAAATATAACAATTTTACCACATAGTACAATATCATCAAGCTACCTCCCCAAAATTCTAATTAAATGTCACGTGTCATTTAATTCCTCAAAACTACCTCCACCATCCGATCATCCTACTTTCCCTCACAACATTAAACACCATTTTCGTTTGATAAATGATAAAGAGACCTAAAGTTAGGCATAAACTTAGACCTAATTTCCAAATGACATCAGGGAACTAACTTTAACTATAACTATAGGTCTCTTTAGCATTTCTCTTTTCCTTTTCCAAAAAAAAAAAAAAAAAAAACCACACAATTAACGTTCCCCAAAACCGGATCTCATATCTCCTAATCCCGTATCTTAAAAATCATTACCCCAAAATTATAACACTAAATTCAATCAATTATCATAGCATCAGATGAATCAAAAACGAAAATCAACCTTCCCGTAAATCATAATTTTAATCGCAATACGAAAAGATCATGAAACCTAATTGAGTATTAATCAATAATTATGTATTGGGATTCTTTTTTGGTGTGTTCCGATGGAATAAGTGGGTTGATTCATGGTACTATCAATTACAGGTTATTAATTTTATTTTGTCTGAATTACATGTTTTTATTTTAACCTAAATGACGATAATGAATCAAGTTTTTTTGTTTTTTGATGATCAAGGGGTTGTCTGGATTTGCTAATCGATATCGAAAATGAATAAAGGGTAGTTTAATTCTAAATCAGAACATCCAAAAAATGTTTGAATGTTAAATCAAACTTCTCTTTCTATGGGTTGTGTTAGAAATTTCAGTTAGATAATTGCTTTTTGTCTATTAAGTGGTTAGTTATGTGCTGCGAATACCGAATACCGCGGGTGTGCGTTCTTTACATGTTATTTATATTTTGATGATGCGTAATTTAGTTGAAGACTTAACTTTCTCAGGTTTGTTAACTATATATGTCATCAATTGAATGTTTGTTGACATCCTGTTTTCCTTTATTGTAGGTCTCAACAAAAGTAACTGTTCATGAAGGAATGCCATACGCGAAAGCAGTACTAAGTTTTGATGTTCCTGATCACAAGTCGGGGAAGGTCAGTGACTTTCAAGTGTAAGATATATATCATGTTCTGTGTATGTTATATGGATCTACTTATACGCCACATCTAAAACTTTTATATTCTCAGCCTACCTCAATCTTAGGATTTCTTTCCAAACCGAATCTATATCACCTGTTTTTGCATGCCCAAATACGTGACACATCACTCTCTCCCATCTCTTTTACACTACCACTGCTAAAAACCGCTGGAAACTGCCATTTACTGCCGTAAAACAACCAGTAATTGTTAGCAGCAGCTTACCATGATAGATTGTGAATGGGACATAAGTTGTAGTTCATTTGATTTGGGAAAGATCGAATTTGCCAATTCAGTTGATTGAATGTTTTCGCATGGATAATAGTAAATATGAAAATATTTGTTTCGGCTAAATAGGCAAAAATGATGTTTTTCTTTGTTTAGTTGCCTATGCTTATAGGGGCTATTTTGGATTGCTTACAGGGGTTGGCTTGAGTTTTTTGGTCTGTCCATATGGTCATTTATCTGATTTCGACTAGGTAATATGCTACTTATATCATATTAACTACCCAAATAAATTTCACTTTATGTTGCATTTTGCCTTAGATAAATAGTGGCCTCGATATCACGGCGGGGCAGCCTCATAGCTAAAGTTATTTGGTTGTTTGATTTGCAGATTCTTAGCTTTTTGAAGAGCCTGAAACATCATTCATTTTGTCGTTTGATTTGCAGAGTTTTAACTCTTTTAAGAGCCACAAGAGAGATATTGGCTACTTTAACGTGAGTATGTGAATCATTCAAGTTTCAGTATGTTGTTTTGTATACCAGGTGACATACAGATTGCAATATAAATAGCAGACCTACTTTTCATATAAAGTGCCATTCATATATCAGTGACTTATTTCGGAAAGTTATAAAGCTATATATACGATCAGGTAAAAATCAGTTTTATTATAGCTAGATAGGTGTAATAGGTAAGAAACTTTTCTGGATGTATTAGAGATAGGTGTATTCCAAACTGCTTTTGCTTATTTGCTTAAACTGGGGGTAAAAATAAGGACGTGTTGAGGCCCACTAATGTGCTTATTTAGATATAAGGTATTCCTTTGGGCCAAACGATTGAGCTTACGAGCTTATCAAATTTTCAATAACCTTATAAGCCCGTTATTAGTAGCTTGAAAGGAACCGTTCCAAGAACAAATTTTTAATAAATTATAGGGGCAATTGCATATATACCCACTAAAACTTGCATATTTGCATATATACCCAAAACATGCTTAACTTGCATTGTACATCATGCATTGAAAACATGTATTTTGGGGAAATATGCAAGTTTTTAAGTTTTAGTGGGTATATATGCAATTCTCCCTAAATTATAAGGCCATAAATAGTAGCTGGAAAAGAACAAGAACAAGATATTTATGTTAAAAGTTCTATGGATTAGTTCTTATATTTTACATTTTTATTTATTTATTTATTTTATTTTTTTTGCAGTTACGTGTAACTGTAATGCTAAGGTCTCAAATACCTGGGAGAAGCTTGCAGATATCAGATTTGGAGATGACAATAGGTAAGAAACTTTTCCGTTCACAAATTTCAGAATGAATTTCAGAAACATGTTGAACCAACAGGTGAATTTCAGAAACATGTTGAACCAACAGGTCAAGAAGGCAGAAAATAGGAGACAAGAATGAATTTCAGAAACATGTTGAACCAACAGGTGAAAAAATGGCAAATTGATTGGTTACTCTGACAAAAACTGTGAGATGATTCAGAAGCAAGGAGTGTTTGCGACAAAGTGAGGTTGGGCAGCTTGACATACAACTACACAATAACAGAAAAAAGTAATAACCAGAAGCGGTGCGGGAAGGACAAACTTCTGAAGCTACCATGAAATAGTTTGAGGTATATTTGCATTTATGCTTACACCCTACATATTCTTTCCATTTCCTATGCTAACAATTGTCATTTTGCAAAGGACCATGAAAGTTGCAATGCTTCATTCTTTGTTAAATTTACAAGTACTGATCTAAAAGAAAAAAGGCTAAGCAGAATTAGGCATGCCAGTAAAACAGCGGTTAGACGAGTCAAGTGCTTATGGTTATATTATTTTCAGATCAGTACAATTATTGGGCCATAGTATTTATGTGTTCCTCTTTTACCAATGACATTGATATGATATTCTTGGGTTCTAATAACACCTGATTAGTTCATATTGGCCATAGTCATAGCCAATAGGCAAAATGATATCAACAAATGATGTCTTTAGTTCAATTGGGCCATAGTCATGCAAGTGTATTCATACTTTGTTAACTCTATTTACAGGTGCCAATAATGTTAGAGGCAAACGAGTGATCGAACAGCTTCAAACACTGTTAGGCTCAGAAAATATATCACGCGTGGCAAACATTAGAAACTGGATTCACATACCACTGTCACAAGATTACGGTGGTTCTACTCTTCCTTCACTGATAATAATGGTAAGGCTCACACCTCTATATTCCAAAATTAACATTTCACTTCTTTATATATCTACTTGCTAATGTAGATATGTTACCTAATGTAGGCATGCCTCCTGAATAGCGGGATATGGGAGACTTAAATCAGCAATTTCACTATTGTGCTACATTCTGGTACGAAGAAAGACTTAAAGGATAACTTATATCAGTATGTTTACTAAATCTTTTATTAAGATTGTTATGAAGTATGTTTACTTTAGAATGACTTTAAAAGACTTTCAACACCTTTTATCAGCTCCCCTTTTAGCGAAAGAAACAATTATTTAACGTGTTTGAGATACAATACATCTCTAACGTTTTTTTTTACTAAATTTATATCGAGTCAATAGACTTCATCTTTAATGGTAACATAAAGGAGCTGCTTATACTCTCTATGCAGCAGTGGAATTATGCACAGTAAATCAGCATTCGTGGTTGTTGTTTCAGGATCTATCAATTGTCCTTGGATGAAGTAGAAGCTTGGTCCATCATGATCTATGATATGAATAGGTCTGATACGCGAATCCTAAGAGTCCCAAATGGTGATTTCTGAATATCAAAAGGAGAGCATTATTGCAGCAGCCTTCTTAAGAAAGAAAACTTTCATCTTCATGTTGGCGTTCAACGACTGCTAAGTGATGATCATGATCATCTTGATGTTGTTTAAAAGAAGTTAAGGATGCAAGGTATACATCTTCACTTCAATAATTTATACCCGTGTTTGTCAAGCAGCAAATTGATTATTACATTAAATATAATCTTTCATTGTTTTTTATGTTAGTTTGGTACACATTATTATATCAAGTATGTTTTGTTGATTATTTTTAATTGTGGAGAGTCGTGGTGACAATAACTTTATGTTTGTAATGTAACAGGTCATTGGATATCACACAATTATGCGATTTCGTTTTACAGTATCTTGACGCTTCAAAGGTACGTATTATTTTACGTTGCACTATAATTCATTATGATCAAACCTGTATGAATATTGTATAAGATAAGAAGGTACTGTTATGTACTCTTGCTGACACATTGATTGTTGTACGCTATAAATTGATAGTTGTGCTTATGACACTTAAACAAATATGTTCCGACTATATATTCTTATGTTTATCTTTAGATACATAAGTAAGAGTTGGTTAGTTAAAAAATAAGAAATAAATAAATAAGCCTTGAACTGGAGTGTCTACTTATTAACTAACAAAGATGCCATTATGAAATTTTAAGTAGTTGAAAATGTTGGTTTAAAGTTCGTAAAAGCTGATGATTTGGAAATCAAGAAGCTGTTACATACAACCAGTTACGTCCTGTATCATCTGTATCATCTGCACCTGGATTGGCTCAAATTTGTCAATTGGCTTACTTAAAGGTAGTATCTTTGGATGAGGGGATTATGGTCAGGAAGCATCTGTGCATTTAAGTGAAAGCACACTTGCAGAGTTGCGGACCCAAACGAATTTTTAGCTGTAATCGAGGAAAGAGATAATTTTGGAGGAAAAGTTAAAGGTCGGAACTGGATATATTCTTTTGGTGACTTTGATCGATGAGAAAGCTGATTACAGTATCAATGGCATCATGCTCAAGGTTCATATCTTTGAACCTTCTTTTCTGTTCAACAGACTTTAAGATTCCGCCCGTTTTAATTTATTGTGGCAAAATGGTCGGGTTAGGTAATGGGTCATCAAAATGAGTTATTTAAGTTTGGCTCGGGCTGGGTTAGTTCAGAACATTCACTTTATAAGAAAAATAGTTACTCAGTCCAACAGCCTTTACAAGATCATATCATCTCAATAAAATGATTTAGCTGGCTTTTTATAAAATAATAGTTACTCACCCAACTTTTTACACTAATGTCAAACTCTTGCTGACTATGCTATAATAAATCAACTAATGATATGTTTATACATTGAGTTTTAAAAAGGCTTCAAAAAATTTTGTTATGCAAATTATGATATCTCGATTTTATAAAATACAGGAAGAGATCTCACCATTATTTAACAAAGCGGCAAGGTATGAAAATGGAAAACTATTTCAATACCAGTATATAAAATATTTTATAAAATATGAAAATGGAAAAGTTTTTACCTCACCATATTTATATTGAAGTTACTTATTCAAAGTGCATTATAATTTTTTATTGATTCATCATTTTTGGTACTTTTTATTTTTCTTTTGTTTGTTGTTATCTAGGATGTGATGGCCAGAGATTGGATCATCTGGTGGGTTAGCTTGCTTCTGCTTCCTTAACATTTTTCTTAGCTTTCAATGCTTTTCTCATGTACAGATTTTTGTAAAATTTAATCCACTGATTATGCGGATGTCATCATGAAGAGTAAGTACTGAGGTTCATGAGTTTAATGGTGCATTTTTAGGATATCAGGTACAATGCAAAGTTACATCAGTGATTGGTCATGTTTTTAGTTTCTTTTCCTTCAAAAGCATCATTGAATTTTATCTATATTGTTTCACTCAACTGTACATGGTTTTCAAAAGTTGCAAAAAATGATGATATAGATTCTTATGTGGGCAACTATATCAGACCATCAGTAGTCCATGGGCTCATGGCTGTCATGCAATTCTTTTTCAATGTATACATCAAGAACTCTAAATAGTAAATTTGCATGATCTTAGACTACTTTATCTCATTGCTACCATGTGGTCATTAGACAGTAGACTATAAACTTGCACGACTGTGCACGAATCATATTGGGCTGGTTGTATTTGCAACGTACATTTTTGTCAGTTTTGCTTAAGATATTATTCTTTTGACTAATACAAAAATTGATTTCAATTGTTTTATTTTTGGTACCCGGTAAACTTTATGCAAGTCAATGGAATGTACGAGGAAACTTGGTTGTGTGTTGTCTCTATCGGGAATTGCTCCTTCCTATCTTTAACTATGTTGTTTATGCGTGTTTTCCTACGTAAAAAGTACCATGATGTCTATGTAATTGGACAACCACATTAAAGGATAACCACATTAAAGGACGCTACATCACAAGTCATGCGGGACTCGGTTACCAACGTCAAAACTACCCATCACATCTTAGGTTCAATTGTTGGGCCCCACCCTTACCCACCGCTACAGGGTTGTCTCATTATTCACTCTGTAGCAGGAAACTCATCTTATGGAATATGTGAACTGAATTGCTCAAAGAGGTTACAACATGTAAACATGTAATGGGCCTATTGAATATTTCTCCTCTTATTGTTTACTGTAACTAAATGTTTCGATATATATTATTTGGATTTTTTTTTTCAAAAAAGAATTTGATTAAAAAGGTCTTAAGGTGTTGTGTTGTAACAAAGGTGGTAATTATACCAATGCTACAACAAACATTGTGTATAAAGAGATTCTTCACATATTATGAGTATTTTTGTTCGTTTCTATTCCTTAAACGATTATGACTCACATAAATGTATGTTTATTGTGAACATTATACTAAGTTTGATGATATCTTGAAAACTATGTTACTAATTTTGTCTTGAAGAATTCTTGAAGCAAGCCGCCTAGCGGGCGGGCCTGTAGCTAGTTTATTGTATAAATTCAATAACCCAAACACTTAAAACACCAGCATAAAAACAAAACTACGCAACTTAAAGGACTAACATGTACAACTTGAAAAACTTGGTTAAAGTTACCCAAATATAAAATTCTCACCATCTATAAAGTTGTTGTAACGGAAAATATAAAATTAAAAAATATTTATCACCACAAATTTTATTACAGGGTACCCGCCGCCGCATCGCGCGGGTACCCTGCTAGTATATTATTAATCAAATGAAGCAAACCTCATTATTATCTTAAATCATTCCTCCTAATTTACAATAAAACCAATTGCATGAGTTTAATTCAAGCGTCTATTTCAGCATGTTTAATCAAGTAATCAACCATAAAATATGCATGTTTTATTTGAACATAGTTTAGCGGATGTACGTCAATTCTTAAAACACATATAATAGACTTTGATCATCTAATATCACCCAAGAAAATTGCATATTAACAGTAACTAGTATTTGAGTGTCTTTAGATAATTCAAAACGAAACAATTTCATATTTCTTCTACAACTCAAAAAGTTTTCAAAATAGTACGCCTCGTTATTTCAATCACCAATAGCAAAAGATTCTGTCTTAAGATTGTTAGATATGTTACGTGTATATTGCTATTAGAGACAAGTAAACCATAACATAAAACATAAAAGTGTAGAGAAACGATATCGTAAATCTTTGAATTGTTGAGACACAAAAAACACACGTAAGGAAAATGTTGAGGCCTGTGATGCTCACAGTTTCCTTAAGACAGATTCGTCATCTCCACGGTGCTTGAGAATCATGAACGTCTATCTCCCAGGATACAACAACAACGGATAACTCCGTTAGCACAAACGGGTTATCAAGGCAAACCAAAATCGTGCCTTCCCTCTATTACAAACCGGATACACACAAGGTTAAGATGAACGTTAAACAAAAATGGAGAGGAGTAAGTTGTATTTCTTGGTGTGTGGAAATGAGAGGAGAGCTCTCAACTTATAGGAAATGGAATTGAAAGAAAACGGTCATAATTAATTAACAAAATTAATTTTACTAATGTCTCATAAATTAAAATAAAACCACAAATTAATTTTATTTTCAATTCACATTAGTACACATGATGATTGATGACAAACATCAATTGTCATTCAACTCTTTTGACCACATTTTCCAACAGGAAGAAGGCATAAAAATATAAGTGTTGAAAACGAGTAAATAAGAACTTTGAAAAAGCGGGCGTGAAGCTTGAAAATAGTGGGATTAAATTTTTTCATAAGAAAACACACGCCCCTAATTCGTTTATTCCAATCATAACCCATCTTACCTGGTACCATGCACGTAATTAAGCATGTACCGTATCTATCTTACTATGATATTTTATATGATGATGATTTGCAAATGCAATTATTCAATCTTTATACTAATGTTATATAAAAGCAGGTAGATTTATGTTGTTTTGTTGTAGTCTCATTTGGTTCATTATATTGATTGCAATAAAGAAAATGTATTTTGTATATTGTTAGTTAGTTGCACATATAGACAGAAATATATTTGATTATAAATGCTATTTTGTCAAGCGATAATCAAATGCCCACGGGATGGAAAAGACACTTGGTTGATGGACTTTAAAACAACCAATGATTTAAGGTGTCAATTCATTTGCACATGGCCTCTAGCATGACTAAATACGATGCTAGGTTAGGATATATTATTCATCTATAGTGTTTTCTTTGAATACATATATGAATACTCATTATCGTTTTGTGTATCATGTAGGTTTCCCTTATTCTATCAACAACGATTAAAGCTTTCAACTTATATTGCCTCAATGTCGGTAGAAGAAAATGATGACATTCCTTGCATTGTATACAACTATATTGAATAGCAACAACTACTATATTGTAAAATGACATCAGTATAACTCCTATCATCTATATCACAGGTGTGTACCGAGAAAAGATGTTCCTTTGCAGCATAAACTTATGCAAACCCAAACACCCAATAAACAATAAAGTAGTAATTAGGTACAGTTCTAATACTCACATTAAGACATGACATCATCAATATTCAAGATAATTTTGGTGACTTATGTGGCAATCAAGAAGGACAAACAAATAACAAAAAACACTATAAAATTATAAATATCGACCAACAAATAACAAAAAACTCAAGTTAGATCAGCCCATTTCTTACTATTTGGGTTCAAATGAACTTAACAATCCAAACACTTTAAAAACCTCAAAGTTAATTTTTAAATGGACAATAAATGTGTTTATTTGGCATCAAAATAAACAGATAAAAACAACCAACCAAAACACTTTAATGATTTATAAAAACAATATGAGATTTGCAATCCTAAAAAATTGTTATACTTAAAACTGATATTCAAAGCAACTATCTTTCTTAGACTGTTTTGACCCACAATTATAAGATAAAAGTGTTTATTTGTTTTTTAAAGCAAAAAACAAAAATTAAAGTATATGTTTTATAATAAATAAAAATATATTACTTAAAAATTAAAAAAAAACACGTTTGTGTACAGACATTATAACTAGTACTAGTATAACAAATAAAAGAAGCTTCGTATACAAATGCAAAGTCAATATAGTCCTTTTTTTTTTTTTTTTTTTTTTTTTTTTTTTTTTTTTTCTTTATTATTAATAGAATAAAAATATGCAAAGAGATATATTCTCATCTACAAGACTACAACCACATATCTACTACACACGCTAAACACATTTGTATCACCACCACCAACCTCACTCCTTTTTCATTATTGAGAATACTCCTTTTTGACTATTGACTACCAGTGCACCACTTCATTTTGTAACCCAAATTTCGCCCTCTTTTACTTCACTTTTTGATAAAAACAGAAACATGATGTTTTCATCTGACGAATTTGATCACCTAAAAATACCCTTTGAAAATATCCTGATAGCCACCAACAACTTTGCTGACGAAAATGTCGTCGGCACAAGTAGATTTGGAAAGTATTACATGGGACAGCTCTTGTGGTCCGGTGAGTTGATTGAAATCAATGCTTGGAGGTTAAATAAAGATGATGAAATTGAACAAATGTTTTGGACGGAGATTTCCATGCTTTCAAGTCTCAAGCATAAAAATGTGGTTTCTCTTGTTGGGTTTTGTGATGAGAATGATGAGAAGATCATCATTTACAAGCTTGACACCAGATTAAGTCTCGGCAACTATCTAAGTGACCCGATTTTGTTGACATGGGTGCGACGATTGGAGATATCTGTCAGTGTTGCGCACGCATTGAGCTACATTCATTATGACGAGCCACGCGATTTCAGCGTAATACACCGGTTCATATGTAGTGCCACAGTTCTATTAAATGATGAATGGGAACCCAAGTTATCTTGTTTTGAATGTTCCATGAAGATTAAAGCTTCTGAAAGGCACCATTCTTTTCATACTAATGAAGTTTGGAATGTGGAAGGGTATGGAGACCCAACATATATTGAGACTAAAAGTGTGAACCACAAGTCAGATATTTACTCCTTTGGGATAGTATTATTTGAACTACTGTGTGGCAGAAAATCAACAATTGACGAGCAAGATAATAAGTATTTGGCTTCGGTGGCCATTTTCCATTATAAAAAGAAACTACTAGATGAAATAATTGATCCTCTTCTTTGGAAACAAATGGATCCGCAAGCATTCAACGTTTTTGTGAAGACAGCATATGACTGTTTGAATAAAGAAAGATCTCGACGCCCTGATATTAGTGAGGTTGTCACAAGACTTGAGAACGCATTGGAACTTCAGTTGGAACGTGAAAATGTTGTAAGACGGTTTTTCCTCTATTTCTTTCTGTATCATAATAACTACTCTGTGTTTATTAATGGTAACTTACTTATTACTGTATTTATGATGTTAAAGGAACACTCAGTGGCTGCTGCCGAAGTTGAAGGCACATCATTCAGTCATGAGAAGGTAATTATCTTATTTTTTTATTACTCTTGTTGTAACTTGCAACTTGTAAGTCACTGAAACTTTTAAGAGAGAGGAAAACAGTTAATGATATACTATGTATTTTTCTTGTTAAATCTTATCTGCTCATTATACTCAAACGGTATTTGTCAAAACAAGTGAAAATTAAAAGATAAAGAAAGATATATGTTCAGATTTTGACAAGGGGAAGATCATATAAACGATAAACTTTACTAAGCAGTGGGTGTTGTGTTCAGTTTATAACGTGATGACCGGGCAATTAGAGTGAAAAATTTGACATGTCACATATATATGGGTTACTTAAATTATGGTCGCTCTGCCTATTAATATAAATCTTGAATTTTGGTTACAAATAAGAAGATATAGGTGCGTGACCATTCATAAAGACTAAGCAAGTCAATGCTCTAAAGATATTTTTGAGTATATTAGGCAGATCTGTATGTGGTATATGTCAAATTACAGATATATATCCTTTATATTATTATTATTATTTTCATATTGACGTTACCTTTATTTGAACTACTACCTCAAACTTCGCTAACTAAAAAAAACACTTTACAAACAACATAATTTACGAGCTAAAAAAACATATATTATTTAGCATTATGTGTAGTTTAAATAAATAACTAGTGAGAGACTATTTACAACTACTCATTTATGTCTTTGGAATTTTGATTTTAATGTAAATGTATCAAATGAAAAATATACAATTTAACTAATTCATATAATACATTCCCTAGAAATATAAAATATTAAAAAATTCAATATCATAGATTCGACAAAAATAATTTTCAGTTGTATAGGTTTGACTAATTATACTTCACTAGCTATTTATTAATTTAATTTAGTCAATGATGGTAAAAAGATTCCAGTTTGCCCTATTGAGGTGTACTATCAAATCGACTAACTGTCTGATGATTCACAGGAGAACCACAAGGACAACCTCAAACTGCCACTTGACGACATAAAATTGGCGACGCAAAGCTTCAGTCAAGACAATCTCATTGGACATGGGGATTTTGGGAATGTGTACAAGGGTAACACTCATGGGCATAACTTCATTGCAGCAAAGCGGTTGGGTAAGAAATCTGCTGAAGGGGAAGCTGAATTTATGACAGAGCTGGAAATCCTCATGGAGTATAAACATGAAAATGTCATTGGTCTTGTAGGCTACTGTGATGAAGAGGATGAGAAAATTATTGTATATAAGTATGCATCCAGAGGAAGTCTTGATAAGTACTTGAGCGATGATAGTCTTACGTGGGTGATGCGACTTAAAATAGGCATCGATATTGCAGTCGGTTTGGAGTTTCTTCATGGAACTGTTTCAAGCCCAAAGATGGTGATACATAGGGACATCAGCAGCAGCAATATTCTACTGCTTGATGATTGGAAAGCAAAAATTAGTGATTTCGGGCTATCCTTAGTATGTCCAACAAATCAGGATGTACACTATGTCATCGACAATGTTAGAGGCACAACTGGCTATCGTGACCCACTATACTTGAAAACAGGCTTCTTAACCAAAGAGTCCGATATATTCTCGTTGGGTGCGGTCTTATTTGACATATTGTGTGGGAAACTATCATCCTTAAAATTAGATGGCGAGTATCTTTATTTACCCTTTTTGGCTAAACAACACTACTCGTATTATTTAGAAAAACTTGATGAGTTAGTGTTCGAGGGTATCAAAGAACAGATTGTGCCAGAGTCATATATCACCTTTACAAGGATTGCCCTTAAATGCTTACATCACAGGAGAGAAAGACGACCAACAGCGGATGAAGTGGTCATACAACTCAAGAAAGCATTGGAATTTCAAGTAAGTTTCTATATTTTGACAAAATTGGGCAACTTGAGATTCATATATATCTAAACTATGACCTTTAATTGTGTTATAAACTCTAAGAAAGTAACTGTATAAAACATGAGTTTATTAATTGATTAATGTATATACAGGAGGATTATGAGAAATGGGAGCCTAAATTGCCTAAAGATTATAAAGATATAATCGAGATGTCAAAGTGCCCAGAAATCTATTCTACCAAAAAGAAAGAGGAACTTTACAACATTTTTTGTAAGGGAATCCTCCTTCAACAGGACAAAGTGGTAACCAGTTCATTCTCATATCTCCTTTATTGGGTGTCTACGTATCTTCTCCTTATTGAGAGATAATACAAAATCACACATGCATTTATACATCATACACATTGAGTCTGATTTGTATTTCGGTTGTATAACAGTTGTTGTCATTTGTTGGTAATGGAGAAAGAAATGAAATGGTTTCAGCCACAATATTTTCCTACATAAACAGTTGTCCACATGAGTGGAAATCTCTTCCAGAATCAAGGTTATTCTCTCTACCTCTCCGCCTTTGTTAGTTTTAAGTGATAAGAAAACATATGCATTAATGGTAGAAGTATGTTATACTTTTTAATGTTAAAGTATATAAGGTTATTCTCTTTACCGTTTATCACAATGAGCGACTGCACTTGCACAAAAAAAATATATGAATCCCTTTGACTCTATTCTGCTAGATCTGTTAATCCTTTGTGCTAATCAACAAAGGAATAGTGCTTCATCTTAAGCTCTTTTACACTTCAGACCTCATCTCATAAGGTTAATAACAAGATTCGTCCTGCATACATACATATCAACAATGAGAACTGATGTTGTACATGACAAAATAGATTTTAATACCCAGTATATGATTGGGAACTATAATTTTATAAACCGTCTAATAAGGTAGTTGAGGTTTGCCCCTGTTTTCGGTCCTCTGTTCTCATGTTCTCATGATTGTGAATTATAAATTTTGCTAGCATCTTGACAGTGTTTTATATAATATTTTTACCTTTATTTAAATAGAGATTTGTTTGGTACAATAAATTTTATTATAAAATTTAAAGTCTTGTTCCAGTAAATTATGAAATTCATAAGTAGAAGTGTATGGGAATAAAGGCTATGACTGATTTAGACTTGGATGTTTATAATGTGCGTAGGTTTGGGACAGTGGTGGAGATGTTAGATATTTCCGACTTGAACTTCGAAGTCAAGACAAGAGCTCAATTTTTATCTTCAGATGTTATCTATGGGGTCTATTTAGTCTTCAAATTTTGTGATTCAAGAAACTGTTCAAGTAAACCTATGTATGTTAACCTAAAGTATAGAAAGGGGCACGAAAGTCTGGATGCATATTTCGCAACTTGGAGAGATGAGCAGTGGATGATGATTGAGTTGCACCGTTTCTCAAATCAGAATGAACAAGTCGTTTTTGAGTTTCTACTAGAGAGTTTTTCAACGTACTATTGTGGAGATGTTGCAGTTTATGTTGAAGGCATTGAATTTCGAGCAATTGAAAAAGTAATTTTTTGAAATTATTCCTTGGTTCCAGTCTACATTCCTTTGTTTAAGTTGTATAAAGGGGACATGAATGCATGGTAACAAAAAAAAAAAAAATCATGTTCTAAGTTGCATATTTATAATAAATGCATGCAGGTGAAACATGAAGGAATCGGAAAATTGGCGGAAGTCCAACAAGTATTGAAATCAAACTTCAATGTGGATCGGGTGTGTCAACTGCCAACTGACTTTAAAGAAATATTCAAGATAAACAGAAACTACGAAGAGTTATTCTGGTTGGGAAACATAGACAGGATGAAGCTTCTTATAGTTTCGGCAAAGGCAGCTTTATACAATGCGTCAATTGAGCACCTTTTTACTTCAAAATCAATATCCCAGTCCAGGTTTGCTTTTTTGAACTAACTTTGTTACATGTCAAATCAAATCACTAAGGATTTATTCTTCTTTTTAGTCTAATTCAAAACTGAAAATTGTGACATGATGGTTGGCAAAGGTTTCATTTCTTGAATTTTGTTTTACGTCAAAAAATATGACTTTTTTTTTTTTTTTTTTTTTAATTGTAAAGTATGTAATCATAAAATATATATCTTACATGCAGATTTCAAGAAGTGATTGAGCTTTTACCACAAAAAGTATTTCATATCAAATGCATGATAAAAAGTCAAATGTTGTCACCCTATACAGAATATGCGTGTTACCTTGTGTTCAAGCTTTCAGATAAATATGAGGGGCTACATTGTCCGGTGAATGTACGAGATGTACTCCATCAAGAAAACAATGAGGCTGAATTTGTTTATTTTATAACCCCAAGCCCATTGAATATACATGAGATTACTCGGGTTCCAAAACAAAGAGAAGATGGATGTATGGAGATTAAAGTGTGGAAGTTTAACTCAGCTCATGAATTCAAGGATGACTCTCTTTCTATGAATATGAAATTTACAAGCCATGAAGGAACTATGTCTGGCCTCATTGTATGTGGCCTCGAGTTTCGACCAGTGTAAAAGAATTTTTCCTGTTCTCATTAACATTAGTTGTTTACTCTGAGTATCAAAAAATGCTGAGTGAAACCTGGATAGTTATCAAATCATGTAGATTCATGTTCTTTGTGCGTGTGTGTACATTGGGTGATTTATATAAATTAATTATTTCTTTTATCAATTTATGTTTTGTGACAAGTATAATGGGATCAGCAAAATGACTAGATTCATTATATGAAAATTAACAAGCTCAATTTTGACAATGGAGTAATGTCTAGCATCTTTTGAAAAGCTCATTTTCCATTGGGGAGTTTTTCAAAAAGACATAATTGTTACAAAAAGTTTTACTAAGAAAACATTATAATTAAAAACATGAACTCATCCATACTAGACTAAAATGTGAGACTCTTGTAGCAGTGGCACACTTCCAAATCATACCTTTCAACATTTTACCACTCCATCTTTGCTTCATATTTTCATGTATATGTTTAATAAAGAATCTATGCTCTGCCGTTGGAAAAACCTTGGAAATGGCGGGTATTATCCCTTATCACAATGCAAGTATATAAGTAAACATATCACACAAAGACATTTATTGTGAGAGTGAAATTTGAATTGCATATTACCTTCTGCCTATCACTAATAAAAGTGAAATTTGAATTGCATTCCAAGTCAATATCTTCCTAGTTGCCCAAAAACCATGTCCATGATTATGTGGTCTCAGCTTACCATAAGCCGGTGTTATATCCCATTAATAGGATCCAATGCAACAGCCATCAATAATGGCACCATCCAATCCTAATAAATCCCTCATCCCTGCCCTAAACCCATGTTTCGGTGCACCAAGACAGATGTAAATTCTTTGAAAAAGCTTTGTATTAACTTATGGATTTGGTTCCTTTTTTATTTTGACAGTTGTGTGGCGGTTATTTTTCTTCAATTCTAGTACAGAATCCCTCAACGTAGCATATTGTTGAGTGTGGTCACCTTTTATCTGATTGACAGCTTTTGGCTTAGCCCTAAATGCTTTCATATTGGAAATCTCCAGTTTAAACTTCTTTTGACTTTGATCTTTAACTGGCATAATTGGGTTTGATTCAATCTGACTTAAGCTATCTTTGGTTAAGAAATTTGTTGTGCAGGCTTAGATTTTCCTGGTTTGAAGACACTTGTGCTCAGCTTTGTATGTTTTCACTGTCTATACCTTTTGATATGTACAAAACCCAAGGGACACTTATTTTCATCTTCTTTATCTTATTAGGTTTACCACCATTAATGATATTTGACTTGGTCCACTTCTTTTTATGCATTGCTGCCTTGGCCTTGATGGGAGAAGCATTAATAATTCTGGACTTAGTCTACTTCACATATTCACTAGGCCCATCTGGTTTAGGCCCAACTTTTTGACTTGGACGAACTGTGGACGGTGTTGGAATAGTGCCAAAATATTCGAATCTTATCCTTTCCTTGTCATTCTTTTTCAACTATATTTCCCTCCTAGTTTCTATAGAGTGTATTTTTAAACAAATCTTTTGCCTCTTTTGCAGTCCCAAATGCTTGACCAACATAAAAGTAACTTTTGACAATTTCACCATCTGTTGCTTTTGTTGTTGCTTTCTTAACTGTTTTAACTTTCTCTTCCTAGGCTTCTCTATTTCATCAAATCTTTTGATCCACTATTAAACTCATCATTATCCAAAACATGATCATCAAATGCCACATTCTACCTAAAATTCCCATTGCCTAATTTACATCATCATTAGCATGGAAATCCTCCATATCAACTTCTACTTCATCAATATCATTTAGATCATCAATTATGTAATCATTGTCTTCCTCATCTTCACTATGTTCACTCCCTTCACTGGCTTCACTATCTTGAATACTCATCATCCAGTACAGCTTGTCCTTATCAACTATACCTTTAGCCTGAGTACCCATTTCTAATGTTTGCTCAACCTCACTTACCTTAGCAACTACCTAAGCATCATCTAAATCTAAGAAAGGATCAAAGTCTGGGTTGTCCAAAGCAGAGTAAAAAGCATATGCAAACTTCAGTTGGCACATTATTTTGACCCACTTCATTAGCCAATAGCCACACTACTTTCACCAACAACATTTACGCTACTTTGACCCACGTCCTTATCAGTCTATTCTACGATTGGTCACATGACAAATTGGGTCTCGTAGGTTGCATAAAAGTATGGTATAAAATTATTGATATTTTTAGAGAATTTAAACTTTATTATTAAGAAAAACAGACACTTTTGATAAATTCTTTCTATAAATTAAACTTTTCGGTTGAGTCAAGCCGGGAAGCCAATTAGATGCTTTATGGGCTTCTTACATGTGACTAATTTGATGTGTAGTGGTTGTGGCTCGTGACTTTACATCTCACGCTTGACTAACAATGCCCCCTACGACCAGCCTTAGTGCTACTTGTCAATTCTTTATGCTTTCTATAAAGCCCGATTTAAATATAATAATCGTAATAATTGCTAGTACTATAAATTTAATTAATGTTTGATCTTTGAGAAAGATTGCATACAAAAACATATGTATTTACTATTGAAAGATTAAACTATAGTGCATCTATATGAGAAATTGTTGACAACATCAGTTTACATGTCACAAGAATTTACTATTAGCAGAAAAACATACAAGTCAAAAATCATCCAAATAAATATGACAACATATGTTTTCTAAGATTCATGCGTACTTCATGCGCGTAGCATTTATAAAATAAATTTAATTTTAGTGACACAAAAATGAGAATACAATCGCTGTCAAATATAAAAATGTCCGAAAAAAAATACTAATGATACAATAACAAATGATGGAGAAACAAGAACTATAATCACCTCCTCCGTGCTTCCTGTGTGTACCATTTTGCACAACACATGTTACTCTCGAGCCTCCTGCTTGTGTATACAAAGTAACTAAAATTGCAGCTTTACGCAATCTTATAGAAATTTTGATCCAAAGTCAAAGTCTGCAGCAGTAGAAATTTTGACCCATTTACTTAGACGTTGGGCTGATTTGGGTAATATCCTATCTACAATGGGTCAAATGGGTAAAGTTTGATAATTCGATTGGATGCAAGTCACCCAAAGCTTAACATGTGACAGTCAAATCTTCTCGTTTTTTCATAACTTCATATAATTGGAAAAGGTATTAGTGGCAGTAACATTTCCAACTATTTTTGCTAGTTTCACAGTACCCACAAAACCTATAATCAGAGATAAAGAAAGATGGGATAGAAAAAAATAAATACCTGCGGCAGTTCCCGAGACAATTAAGATTTTTCCATAATATCCCTAAATAATTCCTTTGGTGCTGCAAATGAAAAGTAGGATAAACTCATAAGAAAAAAAGAGACGGTAAGATTTTAGGCATGATGGAGTGGCATGAAAACCTTACAGGTAACCCTGTAAATCTATCATATTGTTCATAAGCCTGTCCTATAAACATCTCCACCCCAGTAACAATTATGGCTCCACATTCTCCATTTTTCGAAGTAACCTTGTAATTTTTGGTGTGTACACAGCATCAAATACCACTGCATACGAATTTAAAGCTTCCTTCCATAAAAATTAGAAAAACTGATCTAACTGCATACCAATAATACCATTATCACTAAAACATATGACCAATGAAAGGTAGACAGCCGTAACTTAGAAATAGGAGTGTCGTCAATATTTGGCTGCATACCAATTGATGTAGTGTTTTCAAGTATCATGCCACCTTGTGGATTGTAAGTGCTCAAATCGGCAAGAGATATATAGCCTCTCCACCAATTATGTCAGCAAGTTCTCTAGCATGATCTGTGCAGTATCAGTAAGAGAAAACTTTAGTTGCAATCAAGTATGAGTACTAGGAATGGTAATATGAACGCTAGTAGAATCTAACCGTAGGTACGATTGGCTATCACAATCCTTGCACCCTTTGCTTTTGCTCCATAAACAAGAGCTTTTCCAGCACCACCAGCACCAATAACCACAAATAGTCTACCTGCCAAAGGTGATCCTGTTGCACCATTTTGAACACCTGAACCTGTAAACAGTTGCAACAATTTGTGCTTTAAGTAAATCTCAAATAGGTCAAATTGGTCGAACGGATTGAAGCCACACGTGAAATATGATAAGAAACTTTTATAACTGGACAAAAGGCACTATTTTGACCCAACGGCTCATACTATCTTCTAGTAGAAACTAGAAAGTATAGAAAGAAACCTCGTAGACTATCCTCGATGACAGAAATAGCGTCTACATAGCCTTTATTGCAACCATATAACGTCCCATCATTTGGAATGTAACATACAATAAATAACAGAATAAATAAAAAGCCGTACATTAATCATTATCTGCATCAGCTTTAGTAGTAAGGCTTTCCATAACAATGTAATTTACCTTTGCAACTGGATCAACCTCATCAATACATTGAAGCAAAGATTCTTTGTGAGGAATGGTACAACTGCATCAAAAATTGATACGTTTTACTAATCTGAATAAGTAGAAATAAGGGTTTTTTTTCCCCATAAAATATCAATGTACTTTCACATTTTTGCCCTTTTAGCCATTCTACTTTTTTATAACATTTGACTCATTATAAGATCGCTCTGTAGACTGTTTAGGCATTCGGCAACACAAAAACCGACTGTCAAAAATTATAATAAAATGATAGGTTAAATTTTCCGGTTACCAAATGACCCAAACTGTACACAAAGACTTCCTTTAAAGGCTCGTTTATGAACAAAAAAAAAAGTAACTCTGCACAAACATGAAATTATGTTGGTTTGATGGAAAAACCCCTAGAAACTGAAACACTAGCTCTAATAAAAATAGATCAAAACACAACCTGAACCCGCGAAATCTGTAGACGAGTAAGTATCAAGAAAATTCTTTACGTTATCAACCAACAAATGCACATAAACTACATTAAAACCAACTGATCTGAAAGCTTTATTGTATAACAAAGGTGATTTGCTATGTCCAACTGGCTTCCCAATAATACCGAATACTTTTGTGTCAGGTCCTAATTGTCTGAAATTAAACAAGTCCAAAAGATCCCTAATTGTGGGCTGTCCGGGCGCCGATACCTTTCCATACTCGAGACATCAGACCCTTCTCACCCATCACCATTGCTTATTTCACCCCTAAGGTTAAACTTAGGATACTGGATCCGCTAACAATAACCAGTTCAAACTAAACAATCTGAAACTCCTTACTGAAAAGACCTTATTTCACCCCTAAACTAAGTAGATAAGCATAGTCAAATTTATGCATCTGCTCAAAAAACACAATAAGCAGATAATCTGTTATAAAAACAATCCAAATTCTGAAACAATCCCATCACATGTCAGACGATTGATGATTCAGTATACAATTAGAAGAAAACTGCATTCACGTCATAACACTTCTAACGATATCATAAGCATAAGCCCTTTTTGATCCGAAAATACTATTATACTTGCATATACTCCATATTTCATCCTAAACTTAAACTGCTAATTACAAAAGAGCTTATTTACCCTAAACTAAGAAGATAAGCATAGTCACATTTCATCCTAAACTAAGTAGATAAGCATAGTCACATTTCATCATCAAAAAATAAGAAGATAAGCTGTTTAGATAAGCAAAAATCCCAAACTCCCCACATCACATGTCAAACAATTCAGTATACTAATAAATCCAACATTCATATCACAAAAACAGTTGCGAATATCGAAAAATAGTCCAAAAAACCGCACCTGCAAGTAAAAAGAGTAGGCAAAGGACTTAATTTATAAAGGGTTTGATATCATATCTATCAGTAAACCTTTCTTGTTTCGAACAATCCTATCTAATCTCAATTAGGTCAGCACACCTCCCAATCAGCTTATTTCACCCTCAAATAAGCATATAATCATGTCCAGACACTCGAACTTTTTTTTTTGAAAGTGAATGTATAATATATACTCAAAATTTGTACAAAATCTTAATCACTGTCAAAGACATACCTATCCAGACACTCAAACCTTATCCACAATATCAAAACACAATATGGGGGTGTTTGGGATTACTATCTCAAACAGCTTGTAAACAGATGATCATCATATTTCGCCCTAAGAAAACAACTTAATTGACCGTAAGAGCAAATTTGCTATTTCAAAATAACAGCAAATAAACAATATGAACAAGCAATTTCCAATCAACTTATTTCACCCCCAAATAAGCATATAATCATGTCCAGAGCCCATACATTCAAAACTGCTTATCCAGAATATCAAAGTGCAATAAGGGGTCAACAGCTTACGCAGCTAATAAGCAGATGATCAGCTTATCAAAAGCAGCTTATTTCACACTAACAGAAAATTTGTTAATGAAATCTACAAAAACTTATCAGTTCATAATAAGCATGGGGTGTTTGTTTAAGCTCATTTGTGGGCTTATTTTAAGTTATTACATCATAATAAGCTTATATGAGCCCATAAGTCTCAGAATAAGCCGAAATCATATAAGCTCATAAGCTCACAAATAGGGGGGGTTTTTTTTCCTTTCAAATTGATGAAAATAAAAGATGGGTTGAGTGTAAGAAGTGGAGATATAACATAAAAATGTGAAATTTTTGTGAATTCAAGGTTAATTTTGTGGGATTGAAAAGTTAGGGTTAGGGTTTTTCATTTGGGGTCAAATGGATTGAAAAGTGTAGGGATATTGAATTAATTTGGGGATTTTGGTTTTTGCACGTGATGTTGGGATTTTTTTTTTTTTTTTTTTTTTTTTTTTTTTTTTTAGTGTTTGTAACATTGTACTAGTAAGGAACAGATCGAATGATCTTTGTGAAATGTTAATAGAAGTAGTTAGAGCATCTCCATCGCTAACGGGTTAATGTCGTTATTGGCAAATATAATGCCGTTATTGGCGTTATCTCCTTCGCGTTATTGCGCCGTTAGTCCCAACACGTTAGTGGCATAACGCCCGTTATTTTTTTATTTTATTTATTTTTTATGCCCCTAAATGAGGGGTTGTTTTTGTAAATTGTTAGAGTGTTAAAGTTTAACTTGGAAATGTTATTGATGTGGTGTTTTTTGAGGATGTTAAGTTGAAATGTTAAAGCTGATGTGGCGCTGACGTGAACGGTGTTATTTTATAACTTGAGTTATTGTTGTGATTGCTCTTAACTAATAGTGTCTTAACAAAAAAATTATACTACGTCTTGATTTGGAACAAAAAAATTACATCAACATACAAACCTCTAAAAGAGAGGATAAAGGAAGGGGTAAACATCCAATCGAATTCAACACCCAACGACCAACCTCTGTGAACCAATAGAGAGTGGTTTGATTTAAAATATAACTTTTCTTCCCCTTAGACACAGTAAAAAACTAAAAACAACATAATTGATACCTACGCACAAACTCGATTCCATTTGATACATGGTACCCGGTACCAAACTATATATGTCTAATTCATTCATTATATAAAACATGGGAATATGTATTCTCAATAATTTTTCGTTTTCAACCTTGTCACACGTCTTGATAATTAGTTTTAGGGATTATATTCATTTTACGAGAAAATGTAATAGTAATTAAGTTTTTTGAATGTTTCAATTATGTCACTCAAACTCTATATCAATTATAAAAACAATCCAAGTTTTGTCTCATTATTGTGAAAGTATTCAAAAGTGTTATGTTTAGGAGTAATTAAACATGCATTATTTTGTTGTACTATAGTTTTTGTTAGTTGTACATTATAGATTAGTGATAAGGCAAAGAGATTAGTATGAAATGAGTTGTACATGATTCATGATTGGCGTGTGATTATTCATTTACCTTAAATAGATCATAAGACACGCTATAAATATATCTTGTATTCCTTCATATCAAATCAATCAATAAACATTATCATTCTACATGGTATCACGAGTCCATCCATTACCGATCCCAAAACTCTAAACCATAACTTTCCGTCGCCGCCTCCGGTTACACGCCGGAGGTTCGGAGGGCTCCTTTAAATAAAATAGTGGATCTTTATGTTTTTCTAGGAAAAAACACGCCCTGTTTGTTCGGAAGGTTCTTTTGGGGTTGAAGTTTTAGAACCAACTTTCGTTTTCTCATCTTTCTGTTGCGTTAATATATATATATATATATATATATATATATATATATATATATATATATATATATATATATATATATATATATATAGGGTGGGGTTAAAATGAAAAGATGTTTAAAATGAAAAGAATGGGAAGCCATCTCAACCATTGGATTAGATTTCAATCTTAAAAAACGCGGAGTGGCATATTTGTAAATTTTGAAAACTTCAGGGGCGAAATCTAAACAAACAACAAACGCGAGTAACTTTTGTGTACGTTTAATCAAACTGACAAAACAAAATCAAAACCCTAGATCTTATTTTCAGTACACTGCATCAAATCACAAAAAATTGACGCAATCAAAATTACGATCGATGAAAACTATTATGAAAAAGTTTATACCTCCTCGTAAGTTGCTGAAATCCTTTTTTAATTTTTTATAATCCACTGCATCATAGTGATTTTAATTTACTGAAATCGTTTCTTAATTTTTCGATTTAGCTACTAGAAAAAGTGGTAGATTAATTGCCGCTGGTGGATATGTAAGAAAAAATCAAACATCTCCGGAAAAAACTATTACTATCTCCGACAGTAAGTACACTGAATGATTAATGCAATAATACTTAAGAAGAGATGCATTAGATTTTATTTTGAAAAGTATAATGTATGATTTAGACTAGCATATTGAGTTTTTAATTGTGAATATGTGCGTGAATGTGTCTTTGAATGATTAATGCAGTAGTATTTAAGAAGATATGCAGTAGCTTATCTTTTGAAAAGTATATTTAAGTTTTAGACTAGCATAATAAGTTTTAGTTGTGGAAATGTGCGTGTATGTGTTTTTGATAGATTAATGCAGTAGTATTAAAGAAGTGATGCAATAGCTTTTGTTTTGCAGAGTATATGTAAGTTTTATACTAGCATAATGAGATTTAGTTGTGTAAATGTGCATGTATGTGTTTTTGAAAGATTAATGCAGTACAAGTAAAGAAGAGATGCATTAGCTTATGTTTTGTATACTATAATGTACATGAGTTAGGTTATACAGAGACTATGTTTTGTTGCGTATGAGTATGAGTTAGGTTAAAAAAAAATTTGTCTGATGCACTAGCAGTTGAAATGAGATGCAATAGCTTTTAATTTGTGGCGTATGATTATGAGTTAAGGTTGATGTAGTCTATGTCATGTGCTAGAATGAGTTTTTATGTTTGGCTTTTTATATGATGCACTAGCAGTTGAACTGAGATGCCATTGCTTTTAATTTGCAGCGTATGAGTATGAGTTAAGGTTGATGTAGTCTATGTCATGTGCTAGAATGAGTTTTTATGTTTGATTTTTTATATGATGCACTAGCAGTTGAACTGAGATGCAATAGCTTTTAATTTGCGGTGTATGAGTATGAGTTAGGATAGATGTGGTCTGTGACATGTGCTAGAATGAGTTTTTATGTTTGATTTTTTATATGATGCACTAGCAGTTGAAATGAGATGCAATAGCTTTTAATTTGTGGCGTATGAGTATGAGTTAGGTTAGACGTAGTCTATGTCATGTGCTAGAATGAGTTTTTATGTTTGATTTTTTATATGATGCACTAGCAGTTGAACTGAGATGCAATTGCTTTTAATTTGCGGCGTATGAGTATGAGTTAAGGTTGATGTAGTCTATGTCATGTGCTAGAATGAGTTTTTATGTTTGATTTTTTATATGATGCACTAGCAGTTGAACTGAGATGCAATAGCTTTTAATTTGCGGTGTATGAGTATGAGTTAGGTTAGATGTGGTATGTGACATGTGCTAGAATGAGTTTTTATGTTTGATTTTTTATATGATGCACTAGCAGTTGAACTGAGATGCAATAGCTTTTAATTTGCGGCGTATGAGTATGAGTTAGCTTAGATGTGGTATGTGACATGTGCTAGAATGAGTTTTTATGTTTGATTTTTTATATGATGCACTAGCAGTTGAACTGAGATGCAATTGCTTTTAATTTGCGGCGTATGAGTATGAGTTAAGGTTGATGTAGTCTATGTCATGTGCTAGAATGAGATTTTATGTTTGATTTTTTATATGATGCACTAGCAGTTGGACTGAGATGCAATAGCTTTTAATTTGCGGTGTATGAGTATGAGTTAGGATAGATGTGGTCTGTGACATGTGCTAGAATGAGTTTTTATGTTTGATTTTTTATATGATGCACTAGCAGTTGAACTGAGATGCAATAGCTTTTAATTTGCGGCGTATGAGTATGAGTTAAGGTTGATGTAGTCTATGTCATGTGCTAGAATGAGTTTTTATGTTTGATTTTTTATATGATGCACTAGCAGTTGAACTGAGATGCAATTGCTTTTAATTTGCGGCGTATGAGTATGAGTTAAGGTTGATGTAGTCTATGTCATTGATGCGCGCCAAACCGTCAAGTTTTATCACTCAAGCCGGCCACTTGTGAATTGCCGACCGTAACAAACTTAAAACGGTTCAGACACGAACTCAATGAAGATCAGGGGAGTATAGTGTTTCCCCGGGTCGTTATGTCCCAACGAGCTATGCAATGGATCACCCAACGTATAGTGATCGAGAGATTTGAACGAAAAAAGGATTTGTGAATATTATAACTACAGAAAAAAGACATAAACTACAAGGGCTTAAATGCAAATTAAAGAAAGTTAAAAAGATAAAAAATATTAAATAAACGCTATCACTATTTTTAAAATTGATGAACGTTTAAAACTTAAAACTTAAAACTTACGTTTAAATAAAATTACGTAAACGTACAAAAAAAAGTGATATCTAAGGAATAAAAGTCCTAAAAATATGAAAATGACATTTTTACAATCCCAATGATAAAAGAAAATTTATAGAAAAAGAAGATTATTTTTATAACTAATTAATTAATTATTATTAATTAAAAACTAATTTTAACTATTTAATAATAGCCTAAAATACAAGAAAATAGGAAATAAAGCTAGAAAAATAAAATTTTGACTTAGAAAAATCTAAAATAACAAAATAGACTTTTCAAAACTATTTTTATATTTTTCTGAATATTTTTCTATTTTCTAGGAATTAAAAACTATTAAAAACTAATTAAATTACTTAAAAATACAAATTTAACTAAGAAAAATCTAGAAAAATATTTTTTTGACTTTTTATATTTATCTAAACTTAAGAAAAATGAAAAATTATTTTTTTGAAGCCTTTCTTAATTTTTTGTATTAAATGCTATTTAAAAATGCTAAAAAACTAATTAAAATGAAGAAAAATAGTAAACTGACTTGGAAAAATCTGAAAATTTCAGGAAAACTCTAAAATTATATTTGGAATCTAGGAAAAATGGAAAATCAGATGGTTGTGTGTAAGATTAAGCAACTGCTATGCAATGTGCTTATAAATAAGCACTTGAATAAGCCAAATGAAAACCAAAGACAACCCACTGATCACAGAAGCTCTATTTAGCTAAAATTACCCAATTGCAACTTAAAATAACAAGTCTAAACCTCTGGCTAGCAATCTACAAAGATTTGGCTTATTTGAGTATATAAGCTAAAAACAGGTTTGGGTAACAGGTTTAAGCAGGAAAATAAGCACTCAAATAAGCTGGAAACTAAAGAGCAAATGTTGGAACCTCAAGATAACCTGGCTAAGTACTTAAATACCAAATTAGAGACCTAGAAAAGCTCTAGAGAGCTCTGTGCAAGGGTTGCAAGAACTGCACAAGTCCTGTGCAGTTCAAGCACCTGTGCACAGGGCACTTACTACCATTTTGATAAGTTGTTTTGGATGAGATAAAAATTTTGTAAAAATCTATAAAAATGGTAATAATGAAGTAAGCCAGCTGAAGTTATTGCACACCAAGTTTCACTTGATAACACCCAGAAAGGAAGCAATCAAAAATAAACTTAGCTTGGCCCAAAACTGAAATTTCAACTATTTGACTTTTTAAACAGTTTGGTAAAGTTGACTTTTATGAACTTAGACCTTGATTTCTCAACTGAAAATGATGTAATAAGATTAAATGAAGCTACTACAAGCTTTATCTAAGTATTTTAAACACAACTCAAGATTTTGCTTATCCAAATCCACAACAGTTAAGAGTTCAAAGCAGTCATGGTGTGATTTTGACTTTGGTGATCTCCAGACACAAAACTAAGACAGATATGACTGCAAATGAACTGAACAAACTTAAAGCAACTAGAGCTACCCACTACATATACCTAAAAAACAGATAGTTCAGCAGAACCAAACACCCTTTTATACACTGATTAGCAAATTTAAATAAGCTAACTATTAATCCAACTAGTTTCAATGATCAAACTATGTTGAGACAACCTAAATACACCTTAATGGACAGATTATAACTACTTGTAACCACAAAAACAGACTATGCTATTAATTGTTGAAAAACACTTACAAGTGTCCCTAGCCACAATGGCTTGCTATCAATCAAACCAGAACCACAGTAACCACTAACCTACATAAACCAACCCATTGCCTCTAATTCAACCCCAAGAACATGTCTGAATCAACCCATTCCATTCCTGCATCAGATTTGCCCCATTTTGACTTTTGTTGACCAGATTCTAAAGATGCTTGAAACTTGATTACAGGCTTACAAAAAGCTATTATGAGCTTATATAAGCTTGTTTGACCTCATAAATAAGCTGATTAAAGCTTATTCATGAGAGTTAGAAACTGAGAATTTTAACAGTGGCATATAAGTATGAAATTTCAACAATAACTTGGAATTGATACTTGAAATCAGTTGTCATACACTAAAACACTTGAGTTTTAATACAAAGAAGTTTGAAAATACAACTGAAAACTAATTAAGACATGATAAGCTAAAAGTCGACATACATTTTTGAAAATTAAACTAACTACTTCTTTGTTGCTTCCTTATCCTCCCTTTTATACTCCAAGCAGTTTCTCTCACCTCTCTAAATAGTTCCCAGCAATAATATCAACCATTGGATGTCTTGGTCTCAATCTTGGCCGTTTGAGCATTTTGGCGCCAAAAGCTGTTTTAACAGCTGGAGGTTGAGTGAGATTGAAGGAGGCATTAAATGATCTTTGGCATTGAGTGTTTGGAGGGATAAGGGTGATGATGATGGAGTGTTTGCAGGAAAGGTGATGATGGAGGGGGGGAAAGAAGAGAACCCGTGACTGGTTTTATTGTTTTAAAATGGGCGGGGTGGAGAAGTCAAAAGGTGGTTTGACTGGGATATTAAAAAAGGGGGTCCAAAGGTGTTAATGACAGGGGTCACAAGGGTTTAAGGCAGGGGGTCAATTGCAGTTGACAAGTCCAAAAAGGTGTGAAGGGGTCTTAATAATCAAGGGACTTGTTATGCAATTTCTGAAATTGTAAGGACCAAAACTGCCAATGTCTCAAAGTTGATCCAAGGGCTGAAATTGACAAGTGTTAATAGTACAAGGACCAAAACTGACATTTTCAATTTTTCCAGGGACCATTTTTGCCAAATTTTAAACTTGAAGGACCAATTTTGTAATTTTCTCAAACTTTTGATATTTTTCACCAAAGGACTAATTTTGACAACTTATGATTTTAAAAGGACCTTTGGTGATTTTTCTTTTGAAATTATGTGCTCAGGGACTATTTCTGATAATTTTTGAAACTTGGGGGACTGAAACTGCCAATTATGCAAACTTAGCTCATTTTTCATCTGATTTTAAACATTTTGCATTTGAATCTCTTTACCAAAAGCCATTACTTCTGGAGTAGCCAAATGTTTCAGTTCAAGTAAGAACCATGGTACACCGATAACCATGTGATTTTGAGCAAACCACCAGCTTCCAACGGATTTGATTTGTCTTTACCAGAAGCCGTTTGCTCTGGACTAGCCAACTCTTAGATAAATTATCAATATTATCTTTGGTGAGCTGATTACCAATTATGGCTTTTCCACTGCCTTTACCACAAGCCATAAACTTGCGGGCTAGCCAACTCTTCACTTTTAAGGATATGGTGAGCTGAATACCATACAATTTTGGGCAAATTGCAAGCCGTCAACGGATTTGAGATATCTTTACCAAGAGCCGTTTGCTCCTGGATTAGCCAATCCTTTTGTTTATTAGACAAGGCGGACTGATAACCAATTGAGTAAGTGAAAAACACTTACTCCAAAAAAAAAAATTTGGCCAAAAACGGGGGAATTAGGCGGATAATACATGATAAAATTCGTGAGAATCCCCCCCACACTTAGAAATGAATATTGCCCTCAATATTCAAAGTACCGGCGGTTATGCCGAAACATAGAAGGTAAAAGGGAAATACTACGGCCATTATTTAGAAAGAGATATATATATATATATATTTTTACTTATATATATAACATGTGGGGCAACTCCCCCACACTAGGGTGGAACACATGGGTGAAAACCCATGTTTAGCTACTGTTTTTGATTACCGAGTCGCTAGCTTGACTCGACCCCGAATTCTTTTGTTCATGGGGAAGTAAGTGGAAGAGACAATCTCCATCGGACTTTCAGTCAAGATGTTTGGACAAACATTTGAAGCACGTGAAAGTTCCACACCGATGAGATATACATAGAACCGGCTCACAAATGATAAATGAAAATGCCGGGGTCAAAGATAGTGTCTTCATTCCCGAAGGAGTGAAGATGAAGAGAAATCATAAGATATTTGAGGAAAGGAAGAAAGATTTTGATAACAATCAAGATCCATTCTTCATCCTCAAATGTAGACATATCGGGAGGAAGGGTGAGGGTAGTATCATTAATAGGCAAACTCGTATGATAGAGTACACCTTCCTCCGAGCCAATTTCATCCTCAAGATCAAAATAGAAATGATCGTGTTCCGGAGGAGATATGTCATGAGAGAGTTCACCGGAGAACTCTTCATGAAGAGAATCATTCACATGAAGTGATGTTGTGAACTCTTGTTCCATTGTGGGCTCATCACTATCCTCAATCTGAGTATCAAAGAGTGGATTCTCAGAAATTAAGGTGAATTCAGAGTTGAATTCAAATAGAGGATTGGTGAAAGTAGCTTTGAATGTTTCGGGAACAAAGTGATCAACATTCTCTATTGGACTGTTGGGATAAGAAGTGAGTGAACGATCATTATCAATGAGACTTTCAGTCTCTCCTAGATCGGCTTCGAAATCAAAGAGTGGATTGATGTGAGTGAGTTCACCGGAGAACTCCTCAAGAAGGGGATCAGACTGTGGGAATGATGCCTCAACATACTCGATGTTTCCATAGGAAGCACAATCGTCGCTAAGATCGGAGAAAGTTTCCAAATGATCATTTGAACACTCAAGAGGGGAAAGAGAATCACACATATGATCAGAAATTCCCTGTGACTCTCTCGGGATTGGGACAAGGTCCTCAACACTAGACTTTATGAATTCGTCCGATTCCTTTTCAGGAACAGTGTCAAGATGCTCGTCCCCCATGTTTAGAAAGTGAGTGGGAGCTTCGGGTGTGATAGCAGTTGTTTGAGAATGAATCTCAACTGCTGGGATATCAACTGATGAACTTGATGAATTTTTATAGAATTGAAGGATATCAAGTGTATCCTCATCATCACTGTCATCAGGAATAAAACGAAATTGAGAGCTAGATCTGGCTGCTTTTTCTTTTGCAATTGATTCCTTAATAGATTTTTCAAACGCAATTTTGGAATTGAATTTAGCAGCCTGCTCTTCAGCTAACAATTCTTCTATGGATTTTGGATTATCTTGGGAATGTTTACATTCCTTCAAATCTTTCACTAAATCCAAAAGATCAAGGAGAAGATTTTGAGGAAGTGGATCAGGCTGAGGTGGTGCCTGATTCATTTGGTACTGTAGAGGTTGGTCATGATATGAAGAGTCGTAATTGTTACAAGGAAATGGATTCCTTGTTTGACAATCAGAGCTAAAGTGAGGACCTCCACAATACTCACAACAGTAAAACTGATGTGGCTGTGAGTCACATGTGTTGTAGTCAAAATTGTTATCAGGAACCTGCTCATAGACAAGCGTGTTTCCTGATTGACAATCAGAACTGGAGTGTGAACCACCACAGTACTCACAACAGTAAAACTGTTGAGTCTCACAGTGTGGTAGCTGATGGAATTAATCAGTTGTGTTATGGTAGGAATAGGGATCCTGGTTATAGACAGACCCGTTTCCTGACTCCACCATGCCACAACTGGGGCAATTGCCACCATTATAAGGACTACCACACCATTGACAACCAAGAGGGTGAGGATAAGACATAGAAAGAATCAAAGGTTTTCAGAGGGGTAGGGATGAAGAATCAAAGATGTGAGAGGGTAAAGATGGATATTTTTGGTATTTTTGAAAAACATTTTGTAAAAACAAAGAATGAAAATCTTTTTGGGTTTTTGATTTTTAAAAGAAAATATAAACACATACAGATGGTATAAACAAGGAGTGAATATCCAAATCACTAATCTGCTAGACGGAAGATAATCAGCACAGCTCCCCGGCAGCGGCGCCAAAAATTTGATGCGCGCCAAACCGTCAAGTTTTATCACTCAAGTCGGCCACTTGTGAATGGCCGACCGTAACAAACTTAAAACGGTTCAGACACGAACTCAATGAAGATCAGGGGAGTATAGTGTTTCCCCGGGTCGTTATGTCCCAGCGAGCTATGCAATGGATCACCCAACGTATAGTGATCGAGAGATTTGAACGAAAAAAGGATTTGCGAATATTATAACTACAGAAAAAAGACATAAACTACAAGGGCTTAAATGCAAATTAAAGAAAGTTAAAAAGATAAAAAATATTAAATAAACGCTATCACTATTTTTAAAATTGATGAACGTTTAAAACTTAAAACTTAAAACTTACGTTTAAATAAAATTACGTAAACGTACAAAATAAAAAGTGATATCTAAGGAATAAAAGTCCTAAAAATATGAAAATGACATTTTTACAATCCTAATGATAAAAGAAAATTTATAGAAAAAGAAGATTATTTTTATAACTAATTAATTTATTATTATTAATTAAAAACTAATTTTAACTATTTAATAATAGCCTAAAATACAAGAAAATAGGAAATAAAGCTAGAAAAATAAAATTTTGACTTAGAAAAATCTAAAATAACAAAATAGACTTTTCAAAACTATTTTTATATTTTTCTGAATATTTTTCTATTTTCTAGGAATTAAAAACTATTAAAAACTAATTAAATTACTTAAAAATACAAATTTAACCAAGAAAAATCTAGAAAAATATTTTTTTGACTTTTTATATTTATCTAAACTTAAGAAAAATAAAAAATTATTTTTTTGAAGCCTTTCTTAATTTTTTGTATTAAATGCTATTTAAAAATGCTAAAAAAACTAATTAAAATCAAGAAAAATAGTAAACTGACTTGGAAAAATCTGAAAATTTCAGGAAAACTCTAAAATTATATTTGGAATCTAGGAAAAATGGAAAATCAGATGGTTGTGTGTAAGATTAAGCAACTGCTATGCAATGTGCTTATAAATAAGCACTTGAATAAGCCAAATGAAAACCAAAGACAACCCACTGATCACAGAAGCTCTATTTAGCTAAAATTACCCAATTGCAACTTAAAATAACAAGTCTAAACCTCTGGCTAGCAATCTACAAAGATTTGGCTTATTTGAGTATATAAGCTAAAAACAGGTTTGGGTAACAGGTTTATGCAGGAAAATAAGCACTCAAATAAGCTGGAAACTAAAGAGCAAATGTTGGAACCTCAAGATAACCTGGCTAAGTACTTAAATACCAAATTAGAGACCTAGAAAAGCTCTAGAGAGCTCTGTGCAAGGGTTGCAAGAACTGCACAAGTCCTGTGCAGTTCAAGCACCTGTGCACAGGGCACTTACTACCATTTTGATAAGCTGTTTTGGATGAGATAAAAATTTTGTAAAAATCTATAAAAATGGTAATAATGAAGTAAGCCAGCTGAAGTTATTGCACACCAAGTTTCACTTGATAACACCCAGAAAGGAAGCAATCAAAAATCAACTTAGCTTGGCCCAAAACTGAAATTTCAACTATTTGACTTTTTAAACAGTTTGGTTTCTCAACTGAAAATGATGTAATAAGATTAAATGAAGCTACTACAAGCTTTATCTAAGTATTTTAAACACAACTCAAGATTTTGCTTATCCAAATCCACAACAGTTAAGAGTTCAAAGCAGTCATGGTGTGATTTTGACTTTGGTGATCTCCAGACACAAAACTAAGACAGATATGACTGCAAATGAACTGAACAAACTTAAAGCAACTAGAGCTACCCACTGCATATACCTAAAAAACAGATAGTTCAGCAGAACCAAACACCCTTTTATACACTGATTAGCAAATTTAAATAAGCTAACTATTAATCCAACTAGTTTCAATGATCAAACTATGTTGAGACAACCTAAATACACCTTAATGGACAGATTATAACTACTTGTAACCACAAAAACAGACTATGCTATTAATTGTTGAAAAACACTTACAAGTGTCCCTAGCCACAATGGCTTGCTATCAATCAAACCAGAACCACAGTAACCACTAACCTACATAAACCAACCCATTGCCTCTAATTCAACCCCAAGAACATGTCTGAATCAACCCATTCCATTCCTGCATCAGATTTGCCCCATTTTGACTTTTGTTGACCAGATTCTAAAGATGCTTGAAACTTGATTACAGGCTTACAAAAAGCTATTATGAGCTTATATAAGCTTGTTTGACCTCATAAATAAGCTGATTAAAGCTTATTCATGAGAGTTAGAAACTGAGAATTTTAACAGTGGCATATAAGTATGAAATTTCAACAATAACTTGGAATTGATACTTGAAATCAGTTGTCATACACTAAAACACTTGAGTTTTAATACAAAGAAGTTTGAAAATACAACTGAAAACTAATTAAGACATGATAAGCTAAAAGTCGACATACATTTTTGAAAATTAAACTAACTACTTCTTTGTTGCTTCCTTATCCTCCCTTTTATACTCCAAGCAGTTTCTCTCACCTCTCTGAATAGTTCCCAGCAATAATATCAACCATTGGATGTCTTGGTATCAATCTTGGCCGTTTGAGCATTTTGGCGCCAAAAGCTGTTTTAACAGCTGGAGGTTGAGTGAGATTGAAGGAGGCATTAAATGATCTTTGGCATTGAGTGTTTGGAGGGATAAGGGTGATGATGATGGAGTGTTTGCAGGAAAGGTGATGATGGAGGGGGGGAAAGAAGAGAACCCGTGACTGGTTTTATTGTTTTAAAATGGGCGGGGTGGAGAAGTCAAAAGGTGGTTTGACTGGGATATTAAAAAAGGGGGTCCAAAGGTGTTAATGACAGGGGTCACAAGGGTTTAAGGCAGGGGGTCAATTGCAGTTGACAAGTCCAAAAAGGTGTGAAGGGGTCTTAATAATCAAGGGACTTGTTATGCAATTTCTGAAATTGTAAGGACCAAAACTGCCAATGTCTCAAAGTTGATCCAAGGGCTGAAATTGACAAGTGTTAATAGTACAAGGACCAAAACTGACATTTTCAATTTTTTCAGGGACCATTTTTGCCAAATTTTAAACTTGAAGGACCAATTTTGTAATTTTCTCAAACTTTTGATATTTTTCACCAAAGGACTAATTTTGACAACTTATGATTTTAAAAGGACCTTTGGTGATTTTTCTTTTGAAATTATGTGCTCAGGGACTATTTCTGATAATTTTTGAAACTTGGGGGACTGAAACTGCCAATTATGCAAACTTAGCTCATTTTTCATCTGATTTTAAACATTTTGCATCTGAAACATATAAAATGCAATTTTGGAATATTTTCAGTATTTTGATGCATATCTGAGCATTTTTAAACGTTTTGCAGTTTAGATTTGACTAAAAATGATGAGTATTTACACACTCATCAATCCCTCACACTAAACTATTGCTAGTCCCTAGCAATTTTTTGAGAAAAACTTAATGGATTTGAATCTCTTTACCAAAAGCCATTACTTCTGGAGTAGCCAAATGTTTCAGTTCAAGTAAGAACCATGGTACACCGATAACCATGTGATTTTGAGCAAACCACCAGCTTCCAATGGATTTGATTTGTCTTTACCAGAAGCCGTTTGCTCTGGACTAGCCAACTCTTAGATAAATTATCAATATTATCTTTGGTGAGCTGATTACCAATTATGGTTTTTCCACTGCCTTTACCATAAGCCATAAACTTGCGGGCTAGCCAACTCTTCACTTTTAAGGATATGGTGAGCTGAATACCATACAATTTTGGGCAAATTGCAAGCCGTCAACGGATTTGAGATATCTTTACCAAGAGCCGTTTGCTCCTGGATTAGCCAATCCTTTTGTTTATTAGACAAGGCGGACTGATAACCAATTGAGTATGTGAAAAACACTTACTCCAAAAAAAAAAAAAATTGGCCAAAAACGGGGGAATTAGGCGGATAATACATGATAAAATTCGTGAGAATCCCCCCCACACTTAGAAATGAATATTGCCCTCAATATTCAAAGTACCGGCGGTTATGCCGAAACATAGAAGGTAAAAGGGAAATACTACGGCCATTATTTAGAAAGAGATATATATATATATATTTTTTTTTACTTATATATATAACATGTGGGGCAACTCCCCCACACTAGGGTGGAACACATGGGTGAAAACCCATGTTTAGCTACTGTTTTTGATTACCGAGTCGCTAGCTTGACTCGATCCCGAATTCTTTTGTTCATGGGGAAGTAAGTGGAAGAGACAATCTCCATCGGACTTTCAGTCAAGATGTTTGGACAAACATTTGAAGCACGTGAAAGTTCCACACCGATGAGATATACATAGAACCGGCTCACAAATGATAAATGAAAATGCCGGGGTCAAAGATAGTGTCTTCATTCCCGAAGGAGTGAAGATGAAGAGAAATCATAAGATATTTGAGGAAAGGAAGAAAGATTTTGACAACAATCAAGATCCATTCTTCATCCTCAAATGTAGACATATCGGGAGGAAGGGTGAGGGTAGTATCGTTAACCCTTGTTTTGAAATCTACTAGAATGAATTTATGAATGCAAAATGCAGTGATTTAAAAATAAGAGATTAAGTAGTTTGTGATTTAAAAGTGAATGATGTTATTTTGAGATTAGTTAATGAAGGAGTTGTACTTGATACAGAAACTGGAATTCGTGGATGTAATAAGAGAAAAAAAACTAAAAAAGTACCTGAAAAGAAACGTCCTGGGGGTAGTCTGGAAGGGGATGTGTTTTTAACTTCACTTGTTGGGGAATGTGATCTAGTCATTAAGGGTAAGCGTAGCTTTTTTGATGTCTGTAAAATTGTTTGTACGCCTGTCTGTAAAATAGTATGTGTTTATATAGTAGAGATTAAGATGAAAATTTATGATGGTGTGTTATTGATGCAATTGGAAAAGTCTTTTTTGTGCTATTAATGAAATTGGTTTAATGCAATTGTAATTTTAATGTGGGGTATGAGTTTAGTTTAAGTTATTCGCATACAATTATAAAGATATAAAAACTGTTTTAATGCAATTATTGTAATTATAATGATGAAGTGATGCAGTAGAATTTGTAAAGTGATGCAGTAGTTCTAATGAAGTTATTGAATGAAGTTATTTTTATTTTAAATATGTTTTCATGATTTGATGCCGTAGCTTTAATTTTACAGGTAGAACTTATGAAGATCAAACAAATGAACAAGCTGAAGTAAGTAGTAAAATCAAAGGTAAAAGAACAAGACAGGAAATTAAGGAAATGTTTGAAATAGAAGAGGAATCAAAGAGACTGAAAAAGAAGATTAAAGGAAAAGCTGCTGAATCTGTTACTGATAAAAGCATTGTAGCTGTTGATAAAAAGAATCAAGAAAAACGTACTCCAAAAAAGAAGATCAATGTTAAAATACCTGCTGTAAAGAAACGTAAAAAATGTGAATCGGAAAATGTAGAATCTGAAAAAGGAGAAGATGGTAAAAAGTATGAACCTGCAAATCTGCAAATAAGAGGGTCTCCAAAAGTTTTGCAGAATGTTATTGGAAGTTGTACAACTGGTCAGTTTACAGCTTTAGAAGAGATGGGGTTTGGACATTATTGTGGAGAATTAAAATTTAAACAAACACCAGGAGTATTAGCAATGTGGTTATGTAAAAATTTTGATTCAGAAAGTTGTTGTTTGGTTTTGAGTGATGAAAGAAAGATTAAGGTCACCAGGGATCTAATTCATGAAATTCTTGGAATTCCAATGGGGAATATAAAGGTTGATGCTCTTCCTGAAACAACAACAGCAGATGCAACAACAGTAAAATGGAGGCAAACACTACCTTTAGAAGTATATGATCCTGATGGACCTTCACATAAAAAGAAAATACCAATAAGCAGGTTAGAAACATATATTTGTGAAAGTACAGATGATGGTTGGGCATTCAAAGTAGCTTTCTTGGTAATTTTCTTCACTATATTTGGATATGGTAACAAAGATGGATCAGTAAATCAAAGGTTTCTACCATCCGTTGAAGACGTTGATAATATTAGAAGTTTGGATTGGTGCTCTTACTGTCTTGAATGTCTGCAAGATTCATTAAAGAATTTTAAACCGAGATTATTTTTCTCAGGACCAATTCTTCTTTTGACGGTAAGTTATAAAAAAATTCATTTTACTGCATCTCCCTTTAATTGTTACTGTATAATAATGTGATGCAGTAGAAAAATAATGTGATGCAGTATAATAATATAGTGATGCAATGACTTATACTTGCAATTAGTTTTAATATATTGTGATGCATCAGAATATTCATTATTACTTTTGCTGATTCAGTAACAAGAATTTATTTAAAGCTTTTATAACTACTGCATCACAGTTTTTCTTTACTGCAATATATCTTTTTCTAAATCTAATATATGTTTTTTTTTTCTTTCTTTTATTTTGAAGCTTATCTACGTCAATTCAACTGTTTCTGAGACTACAAGGGTGGATAGAACAGTACCAGGCTTCCTAGCTTGGAGTTCAAAGTTGTTGAAACAAAGGGAGAAAGAAGAAGTTGCAGGAGGTTTTGGTCAACTTTCAATTGTTGAAGGAATGCAATTTATTGAAACTCCAAAGAAAAAACAAAAGAAGAATTTGAAAAAAAAGAAAAACAAGACGATTGAAACAGGTATAAATTATAAAAAATAAATTTGTAAATATTATTGTTATATCAGGTGCATTAAAACATAATATAATATAGTATTAATTATTGTTTATTCTTTTTTTAAAATAATAACAGAGGAGAATGATAGAAAAATGAACCGAGATGCAGAACTTGAAGATTTCAAGACAAAATCGATAGAGGTATTTTGAATATATTATGATGCAATACATTTAAAACAAATTGATGCAGTAGATTAATTTATTGTGATGCATGTATCATTGTGATGCATTATATCTATAAGTACTGATGCAGTAAATTAATATATTGTGATGCATTAAACTAAAAAAAATTTAACATGCAGGAAATGATAGACTGCTTACAAGATATTTGGGCAGAGAGCAAAGATTTAATGATGCGTACCAATGATAAGCTGATTTTAGCATTGAAAAAATATCCAGAAGATAAGAATATCAACAAAATTCTTATGGAGAGAAATACACTTATCAACAAGTATCTTGATGCATCGTTTATAATGATTCCAGAAGATACTGATAGAGGTAATGATGTTCAAGATGATACAGAAGATAATGATGAAGAAGAAAACGTTACAGGAGATGCTGAAAATCTTGTTCAATCTGAGAATGTTATCGATGGAGTTAAGAATGATACAGAAGATAATGATGAAGAAGAAAACGTTACAGGAGATGCTGAAAATCTTGTTCAATCTGAGAATGTTATCGATGGAGTTAAGAATGCATACGATGTTGAAACCGGCAATCTTCAAAAAGAAGGAGACAAACAGAAGGTCGATGGCAATCAAACAGAATCTGACAAAAATCTTGCTATTGTGTTGTTTGATTCATCTTTTCTGGATTCATCTCAGACATCACAAGAGAGCAGTCAAGCATTGCTTGGGTATGATGAAGTTCAAGCATTGCTTGGGTCAGATGAAAGTGAAGCAAAGATTGGGTGTGATGAAGGTCAAGAAAACAAGGGGTCTGATGAAGGTGGGATCATAGATAAAAGTATTGAAATCCAAACCCAAGAAGTGAAATAATTTCACTTCATCAAAGACAATTATAAAATATGTAGTAATGTGTAATAACTTATCTAAATTTGGATATGTGTAATAACTTAACTAATTCTAATTTAACTATTAGAATTCTGGAAAAAAAAACCAGAATTCTAATTTTGGATATATGAATTCTGTTTAAAGTTTTAGGATAAAATAAACTATTAGGCTTTAAACTTTATACTGTGATGCAGTGAATTTTAGATATGATGCAGTACTATAATAATATTTTTTGAATCATGGTTATTTATTTACTGCATCACAGTAAAAAAAATTAAAAGAAGTGCATCAAAATTAAATTAGTACTGAATAAAATTTTATGAAAATTTAAACTTTTACATATTCTTGGTTACTACATCAAACCTATTTATTTATCATATACCTGGTTACTGCATCACATTTACTTGGTTACTGCATCAAATGTACTTGGTTATTGCATTCTATTTATCATAATCTTTGCTGCATCATCTTTTGAAACAGATGATGGATTTGTAGAAGATTGCGAGTATGATTTAGTTTCAAATAAGATTGATGGAATTTTGAATGAAATCCTTACTGAAGAAGCTTCAATGGAAATTCCAAAAATGAAAAATCCTTCAATGAAAAGATTTAGAATGGATCTAGTAGATTCTCTTCTGCAGCCACCACCACTGTGTACCCATGAAAATCTGCAAAAAGATGGCCCATTTATGTGTACCCAGGAAAATCTGCAAACACAAGGATTTGTCGGTGATATGCGAAAAATTATTGAAAAACAAAAACAAGGAATCCCAAAATCTTTTCATAGTATAAAGTTGAAGTTGGACAGAAACAGATCTAGAGTGTGTGAAGAACATACTATCAAATCAGCTGTACCTATTCAAAAAGAGAGACAAGAAGATTTACCAAGTGAGATTCTGATATCTTCTGAAATACAGAAAGAAGGAACTACAGATACATCTAATGGTACCAAATTAAGGTTAGTGAAAAACAGTGAAGGAATCTTTGAAAGTGATGAGTGTCTAAATACTCATCATTTTTGTACCATTTAAAGTGCAAAAACATCTGAAAACACTCAGAAATGCATCAAAATGATAAAAATATCATAAATAAGTGTTTTATGTGTTTTAAATGCAAAAATATCAAAATCTGGTGAAAAACGTATCAAGTTTGCATAATTAGCAGTTTTAGTCCCCCAAGTTTCAAAAGTTGTCAAAAACAGTCCCTGGTAAAACAAAATAAAGAAAAATGTTATTCAAGGTCCCTGAAATATTCTAAGTTGTCAAAAATGGTCCTTGAATAAATCTTTTGTCAAATGGCAGAATAGGTCCCTCAACTTTTGAAATTGTCACAAATAGTCCCTGGAAATTTGAAAATGTCAAAACTAGTCCTTGTACTATTGAAGTTTGTCAGTTTTAGTCCTTGTATTAACTTTGAGAAAATGGCAGGATTGGTCCCTCTAGTTTGGCATAATTACAATTTGGTCCTTATCATTAATATTAAACCAAGCCTAGTCAAAACACCTTTGACCCCTGCCACTTATACCATTTTGACCCCCTGCCTTAACCCTTGACCTCCCCTTTTTGAACCCTTGGTCAAACTCAGTCAAAAGCTACCCTTTCCCTCTCACCACTGTTTATCCCCTCCCAACTTGCCCTGCAACCCCTGCAACACCTCTCCCACTCACCACTCATCTCACCTTATCCCTTCAACACTACCTCCTCATCATCATACCTAGCCACCCCCCCTAGTTGCAGTCTAAAAGTCCACAGAGGTCAAATACACCCTTTCCCGCCAAAATTGACAAAATGGCCAAAACTCACAAAAGTGACCCAATGGCTCTGGAATCAAGTGGGATCCACTCAGAAGACATGTGGGAAGCTAGTTGGGTATAAAAGAGAGGAAGAGAAGCAAGAAATATGTAGTAGTTAGTTTTTATAATTTTTCTTAATGTCATTTTTTAAACAAATGTCTTAGTTTAATGCAAAATGTTGTAATTTCAAGTTCTATGTATTACATTTAAGTAAAAACACCTTTGTAATGTACTTTTGATTATCAATCCAAGTTTTTATATAAGTTCCAATTTTCAAGTTTACTGTTGAAAATTTCAGTTTCATTGTCTTATGTACAAGCTTCTATTAGCTTCATTTTAAGCTCAAGCAAGTTCACTCAAGCTTACTTTAGCTTTTGACAAGCTTTGGAAACAATTTCAATCAACTTTGTTAAATGGTCAACAAAAGTCAACTGCTTAAGCTTATCTGGATTTGATCATGAAATGGGGTTGATGCAACATGGATATGGGTTGAAATAGACTAGGTTAGCATAGTGTGGGTTCTGGTTTAAGCTGCATACAAGTTGGACACCTGTGAGTGATTATCTCAGTTTCATTTTCTATCCAGTTTACTTATCATGCTTATATCTGTTCTTATAGTCTAGACTAGTTTTAACCTGTTAATATAGTTGTATTATGGTCATGTAAACTCAGTTTGATCAATTGTACTAGTTGGTTCAGTGGATTAGCTCAGTTAAATTTGCTACTCAGTCAAAAAGTAGTGTTTGGTTTTAACACCAAATCTGTGCTAGAGGTTTATGCAGTGGTAGAAACTAGTTGGTTTAGGTTGGTTAAGCTCAAATATAATCATATCTGTCTCAATATTGAGCCTGCATAAGCTTAAGTCAAAATTACACCATACATGTCTTTAACTCTTAACTGTTGAGATTTTAAAGAATCAACCTCTTGTTTTGTGTTTCAAATACATAGATATAGTCTTCAGTAAGTTCATTTCATCATATTCTATCAATTTCAGTCCTTAAATCAAGATCAAAACTCATTAAAGTCAACTTTTCAGTTTTGTCAAAAAGTCAATAAGTTGAAAATCTGTTTTGAGCCTAACTAGGGTGAATTTTCTTGGACTCATTTCTGAGCCAATCTAAGTGAAACTTTGGGTTTTTAAACTTCTGTTGGTCTACTTTCTTATTGTCATTTTTATAGAATTTTGTCATTTTTTTATAAGGCTCAAAGACGCTTGACAACATGGTGTCAATTGCCCTGTGCACTGACTCAGTTGATACTGAGTCTGCACAGGGGTCTTGCAGAGCTAGCCCAGAGCTTATCTTAGCTCACCAAGGTCTGGTCTTTGGTCTATTGGTTCTTGGCCAGGTCTAGTTTAGGTCCCTTCTTCTGTTTTTCATTTCTAGCTAGTAGGATAGCTTATTTCTTGGCTTAAAAGTAGGCACCTAAATCTGTTTTTATCACTTGAGCTCATAACCTCAAATCTTTGCAGTTGGCTATTCAGAGGTTATATGTTGTTGTTTTTAGTTGCTTTTGAGTACTTGTAGCATATTACATCTTCTGTAATAAGTTTGTAGCTTGTTTGTAGCTCTTGGCTTATCCAAATGCTTATTCTTAAGCACATTCCACTGCAGCCTCAATTTCATGCACACAAGCACTTGTTTTTATATTTTTCCTTGATTCAGTACATTATTTTAAGCTTATCTTGAATTTTTCAGATTTTTCTAGGTCAGTTTAGTATTTTTCTTGATTTAAATTAGTTTTTAAGCATTTTTAATTAGCATTTAATACAATTAATTCAGAAAAAGTTCAAAAAAATAATTTTTCATTTTTCTTAAGTTAAGATAAATATAAAAACTAAAAAAAATATTTTTCTAGATTTTTCTTAGTTAAATTTGTATTTTTAAGTAATTTAATTAGTTTTTAATAGTTTTTAATTCCTAGAAAATTCAAAAATATTCAGAAAAATGCAAAAATAGTTTTGAAAATTCTCTTTTGATATTTTAGATTTTTCTAAGTCATAATTTTATTTTTCTAGCTTTATTTCATATTTTCTTGTATTTTAGGTTATTATTAAATAGTTAAAAATAGTTTTTAATTAATAATAATTAATTAAATAGTTATAAAAATAATTTTCTTTTTCTATAAATTTTCTTTTATCATTAGGTTTGTAAAAATGTCATTTTCATATTTTTAGGATTAATATTGTGTAAGTTTCACATTTTTATTTGTACGTAACGTAGTTTTTAATTCAGTTTTATAAAAACATAAAATCAAAAACATCATTTTGCAAATAGTGATAGCGTTTATTTAATATTTTTTTATCTTTTTAGATTATCTTTAATTTGCATTTAAGCCCTTGTAGTTTATGTATTCTTTCTTTAGTATAAATCAATCACAATCATTTTCCGTTCAAATCCTCTCGATCACTACACGTTTGACTATTCTCGCACAGCTCGTTGGGACTTAACGACCTGGGGAAACACTATACTCTCCTGATCTTCATTGCATTTGCTTCTGAGCTGTTTTAAGTTTGTTACGGTCGGCCATTCACAAGTGGTCGGCTTGAGTGATAAAACTTGACGGTTTGGAGCAGATCAGAAAGCGTGAAGCTAAAGTTTTATAAAGACAAAACTGATGAAGCACAAGGTATATCGTCAACTAATAAAAGCGAAGATGTTAAAAAGCCACAGGCTAAAAAAAGAGAAGCTAAAAAACAACAAGAAGAAAAGTCAAAGGAAGAAAGACCAAAAGCTAAAAAGCCACGGGCCGAAAAGAAACAAGCTGAAAAGCCAAATGTGGAAAAGGCAGGAGCTAAAAAGGCAGAAGCCAAAAAGAAACAAGTTGAAAAGAAACAAGCTGAGAAACCAAAAGTGGAAAAGATAAAAGTCAAATGTGCAAAAAAAGCAACTTCAGTGAAAAATTCAAAATTGAAGAAAGGGAATTCTAAATCAGCCAAAGTTAAAAAACCTACTGCACAGAAACGGAAAAACACAGAAGTTATTGAGAATGAAGATTTTGTTGATGCATCTCCAATAACATTCGTTCCTCCTGCAATTGGAATTCAAAGGGAAAAACGTGAAGTTAACCCTTCTGGTGCTTTAGTTTCTCCATTTTATGAAAGGAAAGTTATCTTGTACAAACCATTTTCTGAAGAAGAAAAGAGAGTACTTGAATACATATGGAGCACAAGTAATGATGGAAGGTATAAAAAATTTCACAACTCGTACTGCATCACAGTTTATTTAGTACTGCATCACCTTATAGTTATTACTGCATACTATTATTAATGTTCTGCATCTCAATTTGTTGAATGCTGAATAATTTGTTGAATGCTGAATTACTTTATTTTTTACTTGAATCACAGTGAAATTGTTTTTAAGAAAAAAGACATGGAAATGGAGTGGACATTTTTTGAAAGCTTTTATCCTGATGTCCAAGTTGCTGCAAATATACTTGACATATGGAGCCTTGTACTAAACCACGAAGAGCGATACAGAGACAAGATTTCACGAGGTGCAAATGTATATTGTCATTCCGTAATGTTGGTGAGTGATTTAAATACACTATATAAGTAATTGTAAACTGTAACTTTAGCCATTTCCTGTTGAAGGATTTATCTTTTAAGAAACTTAAATGTACTGCATCACATATACAAGTCACTGGATAAAGTTACTGGATCTCAATTATAAAGTTAATGCATCTCAGTTATAAATTTTAGTGCATCATAGACTTTTTATTACATCCCATACTTGTGTGTCATAATAATTTATTGATTAAAACAGCCTCATCACCTGATTGAAAGTAAACCGCCAAAAGAGAAGATATCAAAACTAATGGATGAAAACATGCATGCTGTTTTGAAACAATCGCCTCACAAGAGTTTAAGTGATGTTGATTTGGTAAGTATTCTTATTAATTTGATACAGACATTCTATTAATTATGAGTTCTAAAAAATGTTGATGCGCTTAAAATATCTACAGGTTTTCTTCCCTATGATAAAGATATCGAAAGAATCACATCATTTCTATCTGATTTGCTTTAATTTGAAGACTGTGGAAATAGATATCATTGACAACATAGATAATGATCTTGAAGATTTAGACGTAAGATATGGTGCTTATGCAAACACTGTGGTAAGTATAATACAATTCTTTTTCTTATTCAATCAGAGTTGAAACAAAAAGTTACCGTGTAAAAATATGTTACATAACATTTCTGAATCACATTTTCAATTCACTGAATCACAGCTATAAAAAAATGTTACTGTATTACAGTTAGTGCAACAAAAGTTATAAAGTTACTGCAACTTATTGAAAATCACTGCATCACTGTTATAAATTTAGTGCATCATTGACTTTATATTTTTTTTTATATTTCTTACAGATATTCGCATTTGTTAACTACCTGGGAAGAGTAGACCACCCTAGATATGTCGATTTCTTGATAGCTGTACCTACAATTATAAATATGCATTGGAGAACGACATTCAATAGTTCGGACTGTGGCATATTTGTGATAAGACATATGGAAACATATGTCGGCCGTGGCATTTTTTTGCACGAGTTAAAGAAAGAAAGCGTTGGACAAAAAGTACAACTAAAGTTGTTGCGCGCAAAGTACTTGACGAAGATAATTCTTATGCATTTTAATGAAGAAAAGCCAAAAGTTTTGAAAGAAGCAGAAGAATATGTGAAGAAACAACCAAAGGCCTTTAAAATCATAATGGACGATAATGTCAAAGTTTCTCAAGAGATGTTCAAAACAATGAATGAACGTGTATTAAAGATGTTAGATTATTAAGTAATTTTGATAAAATACTATTGGATGTTTTAAATTCTTGATTGTAATAGTTTGGATCACTAAATTTTAAATATCAATTATAATACTTCTTAATGAAGAAAGTCGTTCTTTGATATTTATTAAATTTAAATAATGTTGTTTAATGCTTATATCAAGTGCAGCATAGTTTAAATAAGTGATGCATCACAATGAAATTTGTGTTACGAAAAAGTTTGCCTATTTGCAAAAAAAGATAATTATGAATAATAATGAATTTTGTAAAACATTGAAAACTTGAGGGGCAAAGATGCACTATCTTATAACATCAAAAAAAGCACTAATAAGAAAACTCGTTCATTCAAATTTAACAAAAAACACGCCAACAACTTTTTCTCTCTCTCTCTCTATCTCTCTCGTACTCTCAAAAACTCAAAACCCTAAAAACAATTATCAAAAATTACTGCATTTTCAATGAGGAAAAAGAAAGCAACAGATAATTCACCACCAAGTAAGTGTATTTTAATCGATAATCATGATTTTCTTCATCAAAAAATGTTTTTAAATTTCTAAAATAGTTTATTTTTTTATAAATTTAGAAAATAAAAAGAGCAGAAAGACGACTGCTGCTGTTGAAAAAAGAAAAAAAGATAAAAAACAAGTTGAAGCAGAAAAATCAATTAAGTTTTAAATTTATGAGATATAGTTTTTATGATGTATAAGGATGAATAAGGTTGAAGGTAGTTTGTTTGTTTGATGTTATGTATCAAAAAATGTGTTTGTTTGCATTGTTGTATGAAAGATGCATTGGGTTTTGTACTGAAATGCAGTAGGATTAATGAATTAATGACTTATAACAGCTGGTTTAAATAATCTAATGCAATAGGAGTTCTTATGTGTCTAGGAATTGAAATATGAGCATAATTTTGGTTAAATGTACCTTATGTGATGCACTAGGAATTGAAATGTGATGCAATAGATTTTAATCTGCTATAACTTTTAATTTTGGTTAAATGTAGTTAGACTGATGCAGTAGCTTTTAATTTTGAAGAATGTCTGCGTAATATACGATAAATGAAGCACATGTGAAGTGAAAAAGAAATTTTGAATGCTTGACTGTTTTTGTAATGTACTAGTGTTTGTACTGTGATGTTATAGTGATTGAAGTGAGATGCAATAGGCTTTAATTAACGGCGTGTGTGTGTAAGATATAATAATTGTAGCCTATGTGATGTACAAAAGAGGTTTTGTTTGCTTGACAATTTATGTGATGTACTAGTGGTTGAATTGAGATGCAGTAGCTTTAATTTGCAGCATGTATGCGTAAAGTAGTATAAATGTAGCTTGCCTATGTGATGTAGAAAAGAGATTTTGTATGCTTGATGGTTTCTGTGATGTACTAAAAGTTGAACTGAGTTACAATTGATCATATTGAAACAGATGAGCAAGAAACAGATGAAGAAGACACCACATTAATTGATCCTGCTTTAAAAAAGGCTGCTGCAGCAAAATGGAATGAATTATTTACCAGCCTTGTTTCAGAACATCAGAGGAAGAAAACTAAAGGTGCTGCATTTAAAGGGAAAAGATCCGCAACAGAAATCAGCACAAGTAAAAGGAAATTTAAGGGTAAAAGATCCGCAGCAGAGTTGGATTCAGATTCTGATACAACTCCAGCTAAAAAGAAAAAGAAGGTTAAGAAGGAGGATGAAGATATAAAAGAAGTGGTTAGAAAGAACGAACCCATATCTATCAAGAACAGAATGTCACCTAGAAATCTACAAAAAGTTCTTGAGACATTGAGGACTCCTCAGGTTAAGGGATTAGAAAATCTGGGGTTTGGTAATTTTTATAAAAATTTCCATTTTGATTCAATACCGTCACAATTAGGAATGTGGGTTGTTATAAATTTTGATACAGAAACTTGCTCGATAAAAATGAAAAATGGAAGAAAGATCAAAATTACTCGAGAACTGATCAGGGATATGCTTGGAATTCCAATGGGGGAGATAAAAGTTGAAGCACTTGAAGAGAAAAATCTATTAGAAGAGACTACTACAAAATGGAGAGAAATGTTGGATAGTATTGTTGTGAAAAACAAAATTTATATACAAAGGTTGGAGGAACATTTGAGTAATATAAAAGAAGTTGGTTGGGAATTTCAAGTTTGTTTCCTTGTCCTCTTCTTCTCTGTTTTTGGTCAAGGAAACAAAGATGGGCAGGTAAATGAGAGAATTATACCAATTCTCTCTAACACTGATAATGTTTCAAAAATGGATTGGTGCTCATATGTTTTAGAGTGTATGGTGAAGGAGTGTACCGGGTTTAAACCAAGTTCATATTACAGTGGACCATTACTTTTGCTGGCTGTAAGTTTTTTATCATTAATTGCACTAGTAATAAAAAAGTATTAGCCACTGATTATGACACTAGGATGCAGTATAATATAAAAACTCTGATTGATAGATTATGACTCTATGATGCAGTAGACATAAAACATTGATGCACTAAATTTGACACTATCATGCACTAAATGTTAAACTGTGCTGCAATACATATTAAACAAATAAAATACACTTTCTATTATATTTTTAATACTCATTTATTTTTTGCAGATCATATACGTTAATTCAACAACATCTGAGACCATAAAAGTTGAGAAAACTGTTCCAGCTTTCAAAACATGGAGTTCAAGACTGTTGTATCAAAGACAAAAAGAAGAGCTTAAATTGGGTTTTGGTTGTCTACCAATTGCAGAAGGTGTGGAGGTGATTGAACCAAAGATAGAAAGGGCTCCGAAAAAAAAGAAATTGATTATAAAACAAAATAAGAGTGAAACAGGTATATTAAATAAAAATTTATTTAAATTTGAAAAAGTTGTTTATTTCTAATTGAATTCTATGTTGATTTATTAACAGGACTATATGGAACAATTGATATAGATGAAGCAAATAGAGAATTCCAAGCAAAAACTTTTGAGGTATTATTAATTAAAAAACATTGTACCCTGTGATGCACTAGATTTTGAACACAGATATAATTCATTTAAACTTTAAGAAATATGATGCAGTAATTTCTGAATTTTGATGCACTAGTAATAAATTAACATGCAGTACATTAATACACTTTGGTGCAATATAATTGAATTAAAAAAACTATAATGCATTTAGCTAACTTTGTTTCTTTTAAAATATTTAGGAAATGAAGCAGGATATAAGAGACAGTTTTATATTATGTAATCAGTTGATGTTGCATACTGATTATAAGTTGAGGATAGCTTGGAGATTAAACCCTAAGGACGAGGAGATGAAGAAATTGATTCAAATAAGAGAGGATTTGTTTGCTAATTCATATAAAGAAGATAGCTTTGATAAAGAAATTGTTGATGAGGGACATGGTGATAAAGATAAGGAGGACGGGGATAAAGATGGGGATAATGTTGATGAAGGTGGTAAAAAAAATGTGGACGATAAAGTTGGGAACGATAATGTTGTTGAAGGTGATAAAGATGAGGAAGATGCGGATAAAGATGGAGAAAAAAATTATGATAAAAATGTTGATGAGGAAATTGTTGATGAGGAACATGGTGATAAAGATAAGGAGGATGGGGATAATGTTGATGAAGGTGGTAAAAAAAATGAGCACGATGGTTATAAAGATAAGGAAGATGGGGATAAAAATGGAGATAAAAATGATGATAAAGATGAGAACGATGAGTATAAAGATGGTGATGATGGAGAAGATGAGAAAGATGACATTGATGAGGATAATGATGGAAATGGTGGGGATAATCATAATGATCGAGATGATGAAAATGATCAGAATGATAAAATGGGTAGACAGAAAAATTTAGATGGTGGAAATAATGATAATGATGGGAACAAAGAAAGAACTGAAAATGAAAAGAATGATGAATTGAAGGAAACAACAAAAAAGATGGCTTTGAGAAGATTCGCTGGAGAAAAAACTAGCGATGAAGAGAAACTTAATGCTGTTGTTCCATTTGAAAATGCTATTGTTCCATTTGCAGGCGAAGCTATCTTGAACGAATATGAGATGATTAACAAAGTGATGAAACTGCCATTATTGTGTTCTACTGATATCACAGATGCACCAAAAGGGTTATCTGCTGATGCAGCAAAGGAATCAACTGTTAATGTGCTTGATGCGGTCCCTGTGAGATCTGTTGTGCCAATAAAATACATTCCCATTCAGAAAAATCGAAAGGAAAAAACTGTTGCTGCAACAAAATCAAATACAAGGAAATGTGATACATCAGATGCTGCAACAAAATCAAAAGAAGTGAGTAAAAACGCAGAAACAAACAAAGAATAGGCAAAAAGGGCAATGGGTAAAGTTAGAAAGGCTCCAACAAAAAAGCCAGAGCATAAATCAGTGAAAGTGGATTCAGAAAAACCTAAAAGAGGCCAAAAAAGAGGCGCAAAAGCTATGGAAGAAGCTAAAGAGGTTGAAATAATTAATGAAAAGCGTATAAGAAAGCCCTCTAGTGCTATGGTATCACCATTCTATGATAGAAAAGTCGTGATTTTCAAAAAATGGACTGAAGCAAATATGAAGCTTGTTGAATACATATGGAGTGACAAGTGTCCTGACGGGTAAATTTAATTATACAGATATTTGATAATTACTGCATATATATTCATGTGTTACTGCATCACTGTTTATATTATTAACTGCATCAATACCTATATTTTACTGCATCAATGTATATATGTTACTTCATCACTGTTTAGATTATACTGCATCAATAATTATATGTTACTGCATTAAATACTAAAATGTTACTGAATCATAAACGTGCAGTGAGATTGTTTTCCATGGAAAAGGATTAGAATTAAAATGTGCGTTTTTCTTGAGCCTTTATCCTGAAATTAGAGTTGCTTCAAGTATAATTGATGTATGGAGCATTGTACTAAACGATGAAGAGCAATTCAGAGACAAACTTTCTGGAAACAGAAATGTTTATTGTAGTACAACGATTCTGGTGAGAAATTTATCTAAATAATATAGCTAAATTTAGTTCACACTTTTTAATGCTTATAAAACATTTCATGTTTATGAAAACAGCCTCATCATGTGGTTGAAGATGGAAAGGATGTGGAGAAAAGAAATAAAGTTTTTGATGAAAATGTTAAAAGTGTTTTAGAATCTGCAAGAGTGAAGGATTTCAATGATGTTAATTTGGTAAGATAAAAAATAGATTTATTATTGCAAGTTTCAGTGATTTGATTCTTAACATGAATTTCAATGATGTTAATGCATTAAAATGACAACAGGTTTTCTTTCCTTGTATAAAGATGATTGAAAATGGATCAAATCATTACTATCTCATCTGCTTTAATCTGAAGAATGGTGATATAGACATCCTTGACAACATCGACGACGGTATAGAAAATATATCAGATAGATATGGGGATTATGCAAATGCTGTGGTAAGTATAACTAAAAATACAAAGAATGTTTTCCTACTGCATCAAAGTGTTATAAACTACTAAATTTCAAAATTTTTACTGCATCATATTTATATATATTAAGCATTTAAGAAACTAAAATTAATTTAACTGTATCGTATTATTTTCACAGATTGATTCATTTATCAATTACCTAGAAAGGAAAAACCACCCAAAAATTGAAGAGATTTTATTGGCGGACCGAAGGTTAGTGGATATAAAATGGAAGACAATCTACAATAGTGTCGACTGTGGTATCTTTGTCATGAGGCATATGGAAACCTATATTGGTCAAGAAGTATTTTTGGATGAACTAAACAGGGAAGCTGAAGCTCAAAGAGGACAACTGAAAATGCTTCGCGCAAAGTACTTGGCAAAGATATTACTCAAAGATCTAAATCTCAAAAAGAAGGAAGTAATGAAAGCAGCTGAAGCATTTGCAAAGAATCAAGGAAAAACATTTAAGATCTTAAGTCATATTGATGTAAAAAAGGATCAAAATTTGATGCAAAAGTTTAAAGAAACTCTGGAAAAGACAATTGAAGGCTAATGTGAAATTTCTGTTTAGATTAATCAAAAAGGATCAGTAGTTGTATGGTACTTTTACTTTTAGTTAATGGATGTTGAAAACTAAGTACTTTTACTTATAATGATCGGTCTTTGTTATTGATTTTATCTATTATTTGAATTTGATTACGTTTATCAAGTAAATGATATAGTAGTAAAAATAATTATATGATGCAGTAGAATAACATAGTGATGCAGTAATTATACTTGAAATTATATTTAATACTTACTGCATCAATATTTAACTTTTACTGCACCAACTTTAAATATCTACTTTAATAAGTGTTTATAGAAACATGGACAATAAAAAATATGGTAAACTTTATTTATATTGATTACACATTTATAGAAGGGGACAAATAAATTTGAGACATCCCAAAAATAGGACATAGGGAGTATTATTTTATGCATGGAAATATAAGCTAACTGGTTACTACTGTTTGTATGGTTACTGGTCACCACTGTGGCAGTTTAGTTCAAAGGATTAGGGTTTTGTGAGTGGTTATAAATAACAGCTTAGGTTTTCTAAGTTTTACATCTTCTATTAGCCGCTCATTTCACATATTACCATTGCTGATAAGCCATGTCCAATCGTCCAAACTTGAATGAGCTCAAGCGGCTGTCCGGATCTGATGAGCTCCAAAAATGTTTCAAGTTTTTTTTCACTCAAGAAACGACTGAACAAGAATGCTATATTCAAAAGCTTGAAGAGGACTGCAACAATTTACATATGAAGATCGAGAAGGATGAGGAAATAGTGCTTGAGCTTGAAACTTTTGGTGCATCTCACGATCTTGCTAATGACATCATTGATTGCATTTATGAGACTCTACAAAGGGAGCGCGAGATGCTTGACAACTTGGAAAATGCGTTGGCAGAGGCTAGGGAGGCTATGGAAGAGAAGGAGAGGCACATCAGTATCATGGATTTTTATGATGATGACAGTGATTAGATGTCGAATGGGTTTTTATGCTTTTTTTTTGGAAAAAGCTGGGCATGTTCATGTAGTTGTTTGTCTTAGTTGGTTATCTAGAATAAAGTATGTGTTTGGTAGTTTTGCTGGTGTAGGTTGTGGATCAAGTATGTAATTGTAGTTGTTGGATGTTAGTGTTTATGTACTTTCAGTCTCTGTACATGTAGTATGTTAATATAAGTGTTGGTTTTTATGTATGTTTAAATTGTTGTTATGGTTATTTGTTTTGTTTGAATCTTGTGTGTTAGACTGATTTGTGTTGAGTATTACACATGGTTTGTTGCCGCGTTTGGTGATTTAAGGTTGGCTTATGATCGCGGCACCATTACTTGTTTGTATATTAGGCGAATGTGTATTCACATGACATTTATAATTGCGAAAATTTTGTCATTGGTTTTCGACTTGTTTCTAATAAAAGTACTTTTGTCATATCGTTATTTCAGCACAATAGATAGTAATGTTCTCGAACTAAATGTTGTGCTTGAAAATAACGGCAGCCTGTATGTATCTGTGATAGTGTCCATGAAATGGGCAAATAATGCAGATGTCATATAGAATGTACATAACAGTTTGAAATCATGAAACATATTTATATAAGTAATGTGATTACAAGGAATGTACATTAGTTTACATCCTACATTAGCAGATTTGCACTGGACAGTGACACTGCTATTGGTTGTTTCTTACATATAAAAATGATGACTACCGCGATTTGTAGCCGACGGTAGCCGTAGGAAAACAGTTGCTGGTACTACTAAGCTGTAACAGTCAACATACAATGGTAACATCAAGTTCATATCCTACTGTAACAGTCAACAATACAGTGGTAACATCAAGTTTATATTTAATACTTACTGCATCAATTTTTATCTTTTACTGCATCACAGTTCATATTCTACTGGTATTCTGCTATTGCACCAGCTTTAAATATCTACTTGAAATGTTTCCCCAGAAATGGAAGGTGGACACTATCAGATGCTTTTTAAAAACTCATGAATCAATTTAAACAAAAACATCAGCAAACAAAGTATATATTAAACATGAATTATCTACTTGTTGGTGATGTTTGTAAGTTTAAGATGATTGAAGTATCCACCTTCAATTCCTGAGGAAGCATTCCAAGTTATAAAGATGAATGAATAATTGGAATGGTTGCATGAGTATTTAAAAGTGAGAAAAAGATAAGAAAGTGAGGTTTAAGGATTTAAAGATAAGAAAAAAGATAAGATTCTCTGATGTGCATTGAAAATTGAAATGTATGACAGTATTTGTATATAAGAAAGAAATAAAAAAGATATAAAAAATATGTGAATAAAACGACATTAGAAAAATACTTCATTATAATATGTATGCATAGTGCATCACAAATGTAAAACCTATTGCATCATTGTGTTAAACTTATTGCATCACAAAGTAAAATTTACTGCAAAATGATAAACAACAAAAAAATACTGTAACTAATATAATCTTCACATAAAACTGTATGCTATACCTATCTTTCTTTACAATTCATCAAGTGCTTTATTTAAAAAAAAAGGTAAGAAAAAAGAATACTCCTGTTTTACGTGTGCTTTGAATATAGAAAAGAATAATCAATTTTTACGTTTAGATTGTCTCAAACCTTCTCTTCTTGGCTGTTCTTGTGTCTTTTTTTTCTTTGATGGGGTAGTTTCTACCATTTGCCTTGTACAAGTCCTAGAATTATGGCCTTCCTTTTGTCCGCATACCCCACACGTCCTTCTCTTTGATAGTTCTTCAACAGATACTTCAGCTATAGGCTTAAACCTTGAAAAACAACCAGTTCCTTTAGTTTTACTCTTGCCTGGATTGTTCATTGTCTTTTTTTCAGGTTCTTTCACACCTAACATAGAACTCATCACAGCTTTCCCATCACACTTTGGAACTGTTGGAATATCAATTACAGCTTGATTGAATAACTCTTGCAACTTGTCTTTGTATATATGCATCTTACTCAAATCATGTACCAAACGATCAACAGTAGATTCAAAAATCTCATACATATCTAGAACTTCATTCCGTACTAAATCTGATGCACCAATTATTCTTGGGAGAGCAGATCTTGAAGGCTTGGTATTCTTTAACCACCTCTTTTTTAAGTAATTTCGAGGAAACTCCTTGAGATTGTTCATCCTTAGAACATAGAATGCATGACGGCATAAAAGCCCATACGACTCATACCGATTACAAGAACATTGAACAATCATCTCAGACTTACAGAAATCAACCTACAAAAAAATAAATGAAAACAAATAAAGAAATATTTACAATATGATACAATAAATTAAGATAATGATGCTGTGATAATGTAATAGTACATAATGCAATAGATATGATGCTGTGATGCACTAGTAGATAAATTTATATAAAAATACTAGTGCATTAAAATGTATAAAAATAGTGCATCACAATGTTAATTAAAAGTGCATTACAGTATATAATATTACTGTTTATAGTGCATCACAATGTTAATTTTAGTGCATCACAGTTACATACCTGATAAACAGCAAAATCATTGTCACCACTCTTTCTATTCTGAAACTCAGTATCACGGATTTCATATTTCTCCATATTATCAGCTTGAACAACACTCAATCCAATACAATACTTATAAGAACCAAGAATCTCATCCTGCACGTCAAAGAATAGTGTCCTAGTATATAGCTTACATGCTTCTTTCTCCATAGGATGCTCTGTTTTGAATTTTGGAGTTTTATATCTAGAATCATGGTCATTCTTACGCTCAATGTACCTTTGATACTCAATAGCAGTATCGTAATGACTTAAGAACTCAACTAGAGTAAGGTGAGGGCTGGTCCATTTACCAAAAAAATGGTTCTCACTTTCTGATCTTGAAGTAGTACGCATAAGTCCTGCCATATGCACATCACGTAAATACGCAGGTATCCATCTTTCCCTCATATTAAACATATCACCTAACCATTTGTTATCAGATAGTTCAAAATCATTAATCATCCTATCCCACTCTGTCTCAAATTCTTCCGGCAATATTTGGTTTGTCCACACAATATCACAAATTCGTTGTTTAAAATCTGTCCTATTACAAAGTGCAGTACCAACCTATAAAAAAAAAGAAAAATGTTAATACAAAATTCAACTGCATCAGTTTAAAAAAATAGTGCATCTTAAGCTAAATTGGAATGGAATATACAAAAATTAACTGCATTAGAATTTTAAATCAACTGCATCATAAAAATGGATATAAAAAAATACCTTGGTAGTCAATTTTTGCATTATATGCCACATACACAAACGATGCCTCGTATTTGGGAAGCATTCTTCAATAGCAATTTTCATTGATGGATCTTGATCAGTAATAACAACTTCTGGTTCTTTCCCAAAAGCTTCTTTGAATTGTTCAAGTAACCATATGTAAGCACCGGCACTCTCATCAGCAAGCAAACCCGAGGCAAATGTAAGGCAACGGTTATGATGGTTGATACCAGTAAAATGAACAAATACCATCTCATACCTATAAAAAAATAATACTTATTTAATCAAAATCTCTTTAAAATAGAAATATATTTAAAATATTATTTATCATAAGCAAAAGATTATACTTGTTTGATCGAAATGTCGCATCAAAAGAAACTATATCACCAAAAGAAGAATAGTCTTTAATAGCTTCTTCATCAGCCCAAAAAAGCCCAACCAACTTATCATCATCACCTAAAACAAAAAAAAAATTAAACTATAATAAATGTGAACTTAATAATGTGATGCACCATATATTGACAATACAAATACACCAATAATTATAAAAGTGATGCACCTACAATATAACTATGATGCAACAGATATTAAAAATTCAATAAATTTAATAATGTGATGCACCAAATATTGACACTATGATGCACCTAAAAAAATAACTATGATGCAAACATATATTAAAAATTTAATGAACTAAAGAATATATGCATCACCTTTATAATAATTGACATAGAAACCAGGAGAATGAAGTTTTCGTCTCAACAACTTCTCAACAGCCATTTGAGCATCTCGATCCCCAATAAAAACACTAATTTTCTTCTTCTGATTCTTACAATCAATAACTGTTGTTCCAACTCTGTCAAAGCCACCATAGACTTGTTTCATCAATCTAAACCCAACAGCAGGACCCAAAATTTGCATTTGAAACTTGGTAAAGAAAATGTTGCTTTGTATAACCCATCTTCCTTGAATTCTTCAAAAAAATCATATCTTTTTCAGCTACTAGCGGGTGGTTATGTCCATCTTCAAACTTCGTAACTTCATAAATGTTTCCTTTTTTATTAATTGTGAGTGATGCTGAACAACCACACCTAAATGAAGTCCTCTTCCTGGTTTGCTTTTTCTTAACATCACCAAACCTATGCGAATCATCACTGATTTCACTTTGTCCACTTATATCATTATCAGTAACAGAATCACCAGATTTACCATTAGAATCTTCATTTAAACCTTGTCTAGAACAATAGAAATACTTCAACGTTGCATCTGAAAAACCTTTTGCCTTGTACTGGCCACCTCTTCTACAGTCAAAACCGCCCTTTTTACCATACGCCACATAAAAATTATAGGCCTGATCTATTGAAATAAACTGACATCCTTCTATAGGTTTTTCAAGGCAATCAGGATACCAAGTTCTACTTCCATCTTTTCCACAAACATAAAAACCAACATGATCTCTAATTCGAACAGTTTCAACATCTGCACCTGTATGTTTAACAAAAAGAATGTGAAAAAATAGTGCATCACATATATAAAATAGTGCATCGCTAGCGATACTATTATTTTTAAAAACTGACACTATCATTTTCAGTTAGCATTAGCAATCAAATAAATATCTATTAGCTTCACTAGTTACAAACTTATGTCTCACAACACTTTTAACTGATTTCAGTCCAATCTGCTCAGTCCCTAAACACTTAAATGTCTGAAACATCCAAATTATAAAACATTGCCATTTAAATGTCTGAACATCCAAATTATAAATCACATTTTACTTTTTGACAGTGTAAAAGATAAGATAAGAATCTTTACACAGTGTAAAAGATAAGTCTTGGTACTGCTAATACATTTTACTTTTTGACAGTATTCTTTGAGACAATATTTTATTCTCACTCAAGTACAACACAATGTAAAAGATAATATTCTTGTTACTACTTATATAATGTACTCTCTACTCCATATCCTACTACATAAAATTTTCCTATTTTCTGCTCTGTAATTATCACACACACTCACTTTATTCTCTCTTATTCTCACTCAATAACAATGGCAGCACCAAATGGAAACTTTCAAAATGATGAAGAAGAGTATGAGTTTGTCTTAAACAACTATTTGCTTTTTGACGCAGTGTTAGATGCTTTTGGGGAAGAACCAATGTCAGAATATGGTTCATATAGGCAAGTGAGTGTGTGGATGAGGACAAATATCCTTACTTGGCTGCGTCGCCAAGACTTCTACTGGGATGAGATTTATGGACTTGATGGGGAAGAGGAGGAAGAAGATGAAGATGAGGAAGATCTAGAGAATGAGGAGGAGGCTGAAAGTGAGGTGGTGCAGCAAGGTGAAATGGTGCAGCAAGGTCAGATAGTGCAGCAAAATGAGGTGGAGGAAGAGTTTCAAAGTGAGGTGATGCAGCAAAGCGAGGTGGTGCAACAAACTGAGGAAGATGATAAAAACGAAGTGGAGCAACAAGTGAATAATCCTACATTATTTGAAGATATTTATAATTTGGAAAATAGGATTAGTAGTCTTGAAAATCTGTTTCAACGACTCAAAGCAAATAAGAAAAGCAAGGGAGAGAGCTCTGGAACTAAAAAGTAGTTTATGATGATGGTCATTTATGTTTTTAGTATCATATTAGTTTTTTAGTTGTCGAAAACTGTTTTAATGTGTGTTTATGTGCTATCTATCCAAATGTATTAATGTATTAATGCAGCAGAGACTTCTTTGTGGCATATGAGTTTAAGTTAAGATATGTGTAAAACTAATGCATCATAATATTAAAATCTACTGCAAAAAATTACTAAATCATAATTATATAGTAATCAAAAATACATAATCCTAAATATACTGCATCAAACATTTTGAGTTAATGATTCATATAGACATGAATCTATTGCGACCATCTACTAAAAGTCTAATAATCATATTCATATTTATACTAAACATCAAACACAATCGAAGCATACACATATAAAAACTGAGAATACTCCTAAAACACTAGTAATCCTACTCATATAAATATACTGCAGTGTACTAATCAATTGCATCATAATCTAATATGTACTGCAACATAATATAATATGTACTGCATCATAAACTTATAACTAATCTTAAAACTACTACTGCATATACTAAAAAATATTGCATCATAATCTAATATGTACTGCATCATAATATAATATGTACTGCATCATAAACTTATAACAAATCTTAAAACCATGACCATATCCCCTACACTAATCCTATATAATCCTATGACTATCATATGTGTGTGCATACCATACTAAACCAATTCAAATGTGCAATGACTAGCAGTGTTTTGTTACTAGTAGCCATCTTCAATCCTTCATCATTCCTACTTCCATCTACATTAACATCAATAACCATCTCTGCATCTTTAAGATTAGAATAATCACCCCTCAATTATTGGTACATATCCACATTTATAATTTTAAAATGAAAAGAATGACACTACATCTTTCAAGTACCTTATTCATACCTTCTAAAGTTTATCATTTGTAACTAAATATAACAATAATTAACCATTAATAATACATTAAGCTTTCATTAATCATAGATTGAGCAAGTATGGTTCAATTCTTAAGTAGTATTCATCAGTCTTAAAACTAATGCATCATAGACCTAATATACTGCATCATAAACTTATAACTAATCTTAAAACTACTACATCATAATATTATAAGCTACAGCACAAACTACTAAATCATACTTATATATCTATTCATCTTATTCTTAAAACTAATGCATCATAATACAATATGTAATGCATCATAAACTTATAACTAATCTAAAAACTACAAAATCATAATGTTATAATCTACTGCACAAACTACTAGATCATACTTACATATCTATTCTTCATAGTCTAAAAATTAGTGCATCATACACATACATGTACAGCAACATAAACTTATAACTAATCTTAAAACTAATGCATCATAATCTTATAAATCTAAAGTAGTATTCATCAGAGTCTTAAAACTAATGAATCATAGACCTAATGTACTGCATCATAAACTTATAACTACTCTTAAAACTACTACATCATAATATTATAATCTACAACACAAACTACTAAATCATACTTATATATCTAATCATCATATTCTTAAAACTACTGCATCATAATACTACATCATAATTAGATAATTATTCTTCATAGTCTAACAACTAGTGCATCATATACCTATATGTAACTAAAAATCAAACTCTTAAGTTAATAATTCGTATACTCATATGTCTACTGCAGCATAGTTATATTTCAACTGCAGCATAATTATAACTAAACATCAAACACCAGCTGTGCATCAATCAAATACAAATTTATCAACTGAAACTACTACTAGTATAATCAGTTAAAAATCATAAACATAATAAGAAAAAGTATATCAAAATTAAATTAAAAATAATAAAAAGAAAAAATATAAAAATTAAAATCTTACTATCAATATTCATTGATGATGATGATGAACACTCGTTATTGATTGAAGAACAACACTCGTTATTGCTTGAAGATGAACAAACGGTATTCATTGTTGATCACGGTGAAGATCACGGTGAAGATGAACTCGTTATTGTTGAAGGACGGTGGTGATGACAGAGGAGAAGGACGGTGGTGCAGATCACGGTGGTTTCAGAGGAGAAGGACGGTGGTGGAGATCGTGGTTTCAGAGGAGCAGAGAAGATGAGATGAAAGAAACGTGAAAAACAGAAAAGAAAAACCTTATATACCTTTTATTTTGTGGTGAAATGACCACAATGCCCTTGAGAGTAAAAAAAAGGGAGGGGTGAAGATGGGACACATGGCGCATTGTGGTGGCTTCCCATTCTTTTCATTTTAAACATCTTTTCATAATAACCCAAGTCTATATATATATATATATATATATATATATATATATATATATATATATATATATATATATATATATATATATATATATATATATATATATATATATATATATATATATATATATATATATAGGTTTGGGTTATTATGAAAAGATGTTTAAAATGAAAAGAATGAGAAGCCACCACAATGCGCCATGTGTCCCATCTCCACCCCTCCTTTTTTTTACTCTCAAGGGCGTTTTGGTCATTTTGCCACAAAATAGAAAGTATATAAGCTTTGTTTTCTTATTTTTTTCACGGTTCTTTTTTTTACTCTCTTCTTCTCCCTCTGAAACCACCTTTCTCCACTATATCACCACCGTGATCTGCACTGTCATCACCACTGTCATCCTTTATCACCATCTAAAAAATACACACATGATATTCGTCTCCATCATGATTTCTTCTTCTCCTTCAATCGTGATAGTCTTCTCCACCGTGATTTCTTCTTCTCCTTCGATCGTGATAGTCTTCTCCACCGTGATATTCTTCTTCAATGTGATTTTGAGATGAAACCTGTACAATAATGATGGTAAGATTAATATGTTTTTTTTTAATTTTTTTGGTTAATTTAATTTGTTTTAATTCGAATATGTTTTTGCCGATTTTTAGTGTATTTAGTTAATTTAAAACAATGATTCAGTGTGTTATTGAGAAAAAACGAGATTAAAAACGTGCATATGAAATGTGCACACCAGGTGTTTGATAAAATGTCTACATGATATTGTATAACTATGATGCACCAGTTTTGTACTGTGATGCACTAATTTTGTAATGTGATGCAGTAGTTGTTCATCCTTGCAGTTGTATTTCATAGTATAATGCAGTAGGTTTTAAATTTTATTGTAATGCAGTAGGTTATTGTGTTTGTATGTTTTATATGTCTAAACTTGTTTGTATGCTTGGATGTATGCCTAATGCAATGGAATCTGAATTGAGATGCAGTAGGTGTTTAGTTTTTGCATATAAGGATGAAGTAGGCTAAGCGTAAGATGTTTTATGTGCATAAATGTGTTTTTATGCTTGGTTGTATGTGTGATGCACTGGAAAATGAATTGAGATGCAATAGGTGTTCAGTTGTCATGTGTAAGGATGAAATAGGCTAAGCGTAGGTTGTTTTATGTGTGTAAACTAGTTTATATGCTTGGTTGTATGTCTAATGCATTGCAATCTGAACTGAGATGCAGTAGATGTTTATTTGTTACATGCAATGATGAAATAGGATAAGCGTAGGTTGTTTTATGTGTGTAAACTTGTTTGTATGCTTGGTTGTATGTCTGATGCATTGGAATCTGAACTGAGATGCAGTAGATGTTTATTTGTCACATGCAAGGATGAAATAGGCTAAGCATACGTTGTTTTATGTGTGTAAATGTGTTTGTATGCTTGGTTGTATGTGTGATGCAATGGAAAATGAATTAAGATGCAGTTGGTGTTCAATTATCGTGTATAAGGATGAAATAATCTAATCGCATGTTGTTTTATGTATATAAACTTGTTTTTTATGATTCATTGTATGCCTGATGCACTGGAATTCGAACTGAGATGCAGTAGGTTTTTAGTCGTCGTATATAAGGATGAAGTAGGCTAAGCGTAAGTTGTTTTATGTGTGTAAATGTGTTTTATGCTTCTTTGTATGTGTGATGCACTGGAAAATGAACTGAGATGCAGTATGTGTTCAGTTGTCGCGTGTAAGGATGAAATAGGCTAAGCGTAGGTTTTTTTATGTGTGTAAACTTGTTTGTATGCTTGGTTGTATGTCTGATGCACTGGAATCTGAACTGAGATGCAGTAGATGTTTATTTGTCACGTGTAATGATGAAATAGGCTAAGCTGTAGGTTGTTTTATGTGTGTAAATGTGTTTGTATTCTTGGTTGTATGTGTGATGCATTAGAAAATGAACTGATATGCAGTAGGTAGGTGTTCAGTTATCACATGTATGGATGAAATAATCTAAGCGTATGTTGTTTTATGTGTGTAAACTTGTTTGTATGCTTGGTTGTATGCCTGATGCACTGGAATCTGAACTGAGATGCAGTAGGTGTTTAGTTGTCGCATATAAGGATGAAGTAGGCTAAGCGTAAGTTCTTTTACGTGTGTAAATGTGTTTTTATGCTTGGTTGTATGTGCGATGCACTGGAAAATGAACTAAGATGCAGTAGGTGTTCAGTTGGCGCCTGTAAGGATTAAATAGGCTAAGTGTATGTTGTTTTATGTGTGTAAACTTGTTTGTATGCTCGGTTGTATCTGATGCATTGGAATCTGAACTGAGATGTAGTAGATGTTTATTTGTCGCGTTCGAGGATGAAATAGGCTAAGAATAGGTTGTTTTATGTGTGTAAATGTGTTTGTATTCTTGGTTGTATGTGCGATGCATTGGAAAATGAATTGAGATGCAGTAGGTTGTTTTAAGAGCATGCTGGTTTTTATATTTCCAATGATAATGAAATTATAACTTAGCGTACTGCATCTTTCCTTTATATAACCATAATAACGTATATAACTACTGCATCAACACTTTAAGTTCACTACATCACAATAATCTTATCAAGTGCATATTGACATATTACTGCATCACATATTTCTTAATCAAATGCTTACGTACTTATCATTGAATTAAAACTTTATGCTCACTGTATCATAGTAAACTTATTACGTGCATACATACTTATTACTGCATCACACTTAAACTACACTTCATTGTTGTTATTTATCTTAATTTCATATTCGATTTTTATCTAGTGTATCTTACAGTTTATATATACATTGTAATGCAGTAGAGTATGTGAAGAAAAAGAAGGCCATAATTCCAGGACATGTTCATTAAAATTGCCACCATCGAAGAAAAGCAAGCAACCAGTAGAACCGACAAGAGCTGGGCTTAGAAGATCTCGTAAAGCTTAGAAGCATTATTTCAACATTATTTTTTTCTTAATTCGCAATAAGTATTGTATAGATATTAAAGAATTACTTACAAAACATAGTTTTTGTCCTATGATGTGTAGCATTTATTACCAAAAATCAATAGTGTTTCTGAAATAAACTTGGCATCTTTCTGTTTTATAAATAACAGTTACTGCATTATGTTATTTCTTTAGTGCATTATGATGCAGTAAAATATACATTTTGATGCAGTAAAATATTTATTATGATGCAGTAAATAATACATAGATGCAGTAAAGTATTATTTTCATGCAGCAATATGATAACGTTGAGAAGCAAAAATATTTATAACATTATGATATAGTAAATTAACATTATGATCCATTAAATTAACATAGTGATGCAGTAAAATTATATTATGATTCAGTAGTATGATAACATTTTGATGCAGTAATATGATAACCTTCTGATGCAGTGGAACAGTATTATGATGCAGTATAATTTTATTTTGATTTAGTAGTATAATAATATTACGTAGCAAGAGTATATATAACATTGTGATGTGGTAAATTGACATTGTGATGCAGTAAATTAACATAGTGATGCAGAAAAATTATATAGTGATTCACCAGTATGATAATATTGTGATGTTGTAAAATGATAACATTCTGATGCAGTAGAACAATATTGTGATGCAGTATGATTTAAAAAAAAAATTATAACATTGTGATACATTAGTGTATACATTGTGATGCATTAAAATTACATCATTGTGATGCACTTGATGTACACATTACAATGCACCAGTTGTATACACTCTGATGCACCAGTTGTATACACTGATTGTGCATCTATGTTAATTTAGATATCAGCAGCAATCAAAAATATTTAATATTAAACAAACACTGTGTATAATACTTAGTATTAAACATTCAGTTATCCAAAGTATTACATCCAATGATATTTTAACATTTTGTTTTAATAATCCACAAGTACATATGAGAATCCTTGTTACGCGTTCAATAATCCTTTGTATCATTCTATCTTTCAACTTGAGTGTAGCATTTGGTATTAGAGGTTTGGAATTTACTGTTTGCATCTTGTTTATATTCCTTTGCGCCTGCCAAGACTTCCGCCTTTTTCTTATTCATACTTGTAAGAATCATCTTTGCCGTGTACTTTTCTCGCATGAGATGGATTTGTCCTCTTTGACCTGCGCCTTCTTCCTTTAACTATTCCTAAAAAAACACCATGAACCTTGTAAGTTTCCATCGCCTCAATAATACCACGACTGTTGCGGTAAACATCTCATTCCATCTTTGGTGTTTATTCCTCATCAAGTAGTCAGCATACATGTTTATCTGTGATAATTTATAATAGAGTATAAAATTAATATCATGTTTTCATTGTGATGCACTAATTATAACACTATGATGTAGTAGAAAAACACCTAATCGTCAATCAACTTTTACTTACCAGATCAACTGCATATTCATCATATCTTGTATGTTGTTTTTGTCTTCATTTCTACTTGTAACATGATTAAACAAAACCCATTATAAAACATCTACTACATCAATTCTTTACATCAGTTGCATCCTACATATAAATACACACACAAGCACATTTCGACAAATAAAATACACTAGGTGTGACCTAATTGAAGCTTACATACCACAATAAACACCTAATGCATCACTTCTTCACAACAACTGCATCATGCATATAATTACACACACAACCTCTTTTCCACAAGTAATACACCCTACACATTACCTGGTCGAACCTTATATGACATAGATGAAAACCTACTGCATCACTTCTTTACAGCAACTACATCATGCATACAAGTACACACGCAACCACTTTTCAACAAGTAAAACATAATATGCACCTATCAACAAATAAAACACACTGCGTCTAACCTAATCTAACCTCATATGCCACAAACATGTACGTACTACATCACTTCATGACACCGAATGCATCATCCATACAACATATAAACAAACACTTTTTGAAAAGTAATAAACCATACGCGTTGCCTAATCTAACCATATATGCCACATATAAGAACCTATTGCATCACTTCATCATTGTAAAACATATGAACACCTACTACATATCAGTTCATTTTCTAATACATCACACATCCAACCAAGCATACAAACACATTTACACACATAAAAAAACCTATGCTTAGCCTATTTCATCCTTACACATGACAACTGAACAAACACCTACTGCATCTCAATTCATTTTCCAGTGCATCAAACATACAACCAAGCATACAAACACATTTACATACATAAAATAACCTACGCTTAGCCTATTTCATCCTTACACGTGAAAATTAAACACCTACTGTATCTCAGTTCAGATTCCAATGCATCAGACATACAACCAAGCTTGCAAACAAGTTTACACACATAAAACAACATACGCTTAGCCTATTTCATCCTTACAGGCGACAATTGAACACCTACTGCATCTCAGTTCATTTTCCAGTTCATCGCACATACAACCAAGCATACAAACACATTTACACACATAAAACAACTTACGCTTAGTCTACTTCATCCTTATATGCGACAACTAAACACCTACTGCATCTCAGTTCAGATTCCAGTGCATCAGGCATACAACCAAGCATACAAACAAGTTTACACATATAAAATAATACGCCTGGATTATTTCATCCTTACATGCGACATCTGAACACCTACTGCATATCAGTTCATTTTCTAATACATCACACATACAACCAAGCATACAAACACATTTACACACATAAAACAACCTACGCTTAGCCTATTTCATCCTTACACGTGACAAATAAACATCTACTGCATCTCAGTTCAGATTCTAGTGCATCAGACATACAACCAAGCATACAAACAAGTTTACACATATAAAACAACCTATGCTTAGCCTATCTCATCCTTACACGCGACAACTGAACACCTACTGCATCTCAGTTCATTTTCCAGTGCAATGTACATACAACCAAGCATACAAATGCATTTACACACATAAAATAACTTACGCTTAGCCTACTTCATCCTTATATGCGACAACTAAACACCTACTATATCTCAGTTCATATTCTAGTGCAGCAAGCATACAAACAAGTTTATACACATAAAACAACATACGCTTAGATTATTTCATCCTTACATTCGACAACTGAACACCTGCTGCATATCAGTTCATTTTCTAATGCATCACACATACAACGAAGCATACAAACACATTTACACACATAAAACAACCTACACTTAGCCTATTTCATCCTTACATGTGACAAATAAACATCTACTGCATCTCAGTTCAGATTTCAGTGCATCAGACACACAAACAAGTTTACACACATAAAACAACCTATGTTTAGCCTATTTCATCCTTACACGCGACAACTGAACACCTACTGCATCTTAGTTCATTTTCCAGTGCATCGCACATACAAACAAGCATAAAAACACATTTACACACATAAAACAATGACCATGCACCAAGGTTGTTGACTCATTTCCCATGTGAAGAATAGAACCATCATTCAGTGACTCATAAGTCTTGAACCAGCTTCTATCTTTACACACATGAACTGTTGCACCAGAGTCAACCCACCACGCAACATCATCATCCTGCACATAATGAGATTCAGATACATATGTAACATAATAAATCTGAAAAGACTTATTAACCATATTCTGACCTTTCAGTGAGTTGGAAGAACCACCACTCCCTGAACCATTAGTGCCTGATCCATTGGCTTTACCACCAACTTTAACACCCTTGCAATCCCTTTTAATGTGACCAGTTTTGCCACATTTCCAACAAGTAGGTGTTGCCTTCTTGTTAGGATCTGCCCTTGTGTTGTCATGATATTTGCATTTGCCTTTGTTGTCATTGTACCTGGTGGAGTTTTTATGCTCCACCATATTGACAACAGATGCACCAGTAGCATTGCTACTCTTTGGCTTGTCATTATCCTGCACCTTGAGAGATTCCTCAATGCGCAGATGACTGCCCAACTCAACCAGAGTTAACTCCTCTTTCTTATGTTTCAAGGTATGCTTGAAATCTTTCCAAAAAGGAGGGAGTTTGTCAATGACACAAGAGACTGAAATAGACTCATCCATGTGCATATTGTGTTGTGTAAACCTTCCAAGTATACCAAGAAGTTCATTGTATTGTTTCATAACTGGTCTTGAATCAGTCATTTTGTAATTTGTGAAATTACTAACAAGGAACTTCTTACTTGATGCATCCTCAGCCATATATTTGGCATCCAAGGAGTCCCACAGTTCTTTGGAAGATTCAATGTTCTGATAAATATCAAACAAAGAATCAGACATACCATTGAGAATTAAGCCTCTGCATATGTAGTCATCATTCTCCCATTTGCTCCTCCTCCTAATCTGCTCCACTGTAGCATCATCCCCATCATCAGGAATAGAAGTGGTAAGCACATACACCACACTCATGCTTGACAGCAAGAAGTGCATCTTCTTCTGCCACCTCCTAAAGTCCACCCCTTCAAACTTATCAAGCTTGGCAAAGTTTGAAGCCATGTGTTTCATTGCAGCAGCAGCCATTGATTATCACAAAACAGTTTACTTTGATTGTTGGTGTGTAACTCCCAGAACAGGGTTAGATAATCAATGTCAGCAGAAACAAATACCACTAGGTGGTTACCGGATATCACTTGGAATCGTGTGATCACTTTCCAAAGTAAACTATTCGACCCTAATGCCTGGGTTACACGAATATCTACTTGGGATAAGACCAAATGTTTGTTATTGAATTAGACACAAATCAATAACCCTTTTGCTTATAAGTGTTAATCGTTTTCTATGTGTACTTCATGCATGAACAGATCTCCTATTTATAGGAGATTACTCTTAGCTAGTCAAATGGAATTATGAGAATGAATCGGCCCATTAATTACCTCATAATTATCCCCATTATAGCCGTTAGTGGTTACATGACCAATTAAACATGGTCATTATGCAGTTGTAACTGCCACTTGAATAGGTCAAAGCCCGTTACCAGCAGTACTTTCATCAGTACTTTCATAGCACTAGCAGTGGAAACACTGCTTCAGTGGAAACTGAGCACTATCAATACAAACCACTATTAGAGTCAGGCTGTTCAGGGACCTTATGGGTGTACACTCCGTACCTCCTAACCCATTACAAGGTGTGAACTAATCCCACAAGTGCACTAAATTTTCCAACACGTTTTCTAGGATTTATGAGTACTTAATCTATAAAAATGAATTTAATTTTAGTATCACAAAACTGAGAATACAAAGGCTGTCAAATATAAAATTCCTTATTATGTCCGAACAAAATACTAATTATACAATAACAAATGATGGAGAAACAAGAACTATAATCACTTCCTCCGTGCTTCCTGTGTGTACCATTTTGCACAACACGTTACTCTCGAGCCTCCTGCTTCTGTATAAAAAGTAACAAAAACTTCAGCTTTACGTAATTCTATATAAATTTTGATCCAAAGTCAAAGTCTGCGGCAGTTGAAATTTTGACCCATTTACTTAGAAGTTGGGCTGATTTGGGTAATATCTTATCTCCAATGGGTTAAATGGGTAAAGTTTAATAATAGTTTGATTAGATGCAAGTCACCCAAAGTGTGTCAAAATCCTAAATCATTTTGTTTAGCAATAATTAAATTATTATGTTAAGGCTAATGATCAGAGGAAGGTTGACTCATTACTTAACCCACACCTATCTCGGACATACACTCTAGAAGCATTATATCTATTTTCAGAATAACTGAAATATAATATTTTTTTAACTCCATACTTGAGCAAAAGTGGTAATCACATCAAATTCCTCTAAGTTAAACGAGTTGCAGAACAAAATTGGTCAATTTGAGACAAGAGAAGACATGAAGAACCCATAAACTCAAAATTCAAGATAAACTAGAAAAAGATACATACCTACGGCAGCTCCCAAGACAATTAAGATTTACCCATAATCTTCCTAAATAATTCCTTATGTGCTGCAAATGAAAAGTAGGTGAAACTTATAGAATCGTTGATGCACAGGTTTATTCCATGATCGAAATGAACAAAGATTGACAAGAATGATTCTTTTATTGACAACAACATAACATGGTTATATTGTATATTAAGACACACATTAAAATGTTACAAATGACTCCTATATATAGAGTACTAACCGGTTCCATGAACCATCATGTCTTTTCATGAAATAACTAACTAATAACTACCAATAACCGCTTTTAACCGCCAAACGGTTATTAACTATCAAAGTAATATATTCAGCCCCTTGGCTTCTGTTTGTTACAAATTAAACCCTGTCCAACAAGACTTATGCAACTAACGTCCAACAATTCCTCCTTAATTGTTTAAGTTTTGTTCTTCACGTTGGTATCTCCTTTTGTGTCGACTTGAATTCGACTTTCTCAAACCGTGCCTAGAACTTATTGTTCTCGGTTTTCTTCCAAAACAATTAAATGTTTTGTTGTTTTCTTTTAACTCGAATTCCAAGTCCTCTTCCAAAAAACCTTGAATACTTTCGGTATTCTTACCTAAACAAACAATTGTTTGTTCTTTCCATGTTGCTATCTTCCTTGGCATTACCTTGAGAAATCTTGCACCTTTTCCTTGTCTCTCCATGTGCTTCCCCTACTTCAACGCTCATCTTCGCTAAGCCAAATGGTTCCTCTTGACCGACCATATACCTTGGCTCTTCCCGCACCGATCTTTGCGCTCCCTCGTAGTACACTTTCACCAACGCTATATATTCCTTATAGCATTCTTTCACCATATGCTCATGCCCGTATGCCAATCCCAATATCTTAGCAACCTTGTTCATGTGTTGTTTTTTGTTTTGAAACAACACCCCTTCCACCGAGACTCTTCCACTCCAACGTGTTCCTTGGTGTCTTTAACATTGAATCAAACTTGTAATCTTGCAACCCTCATTTCTGATGCCACTTCCCAGGTTTTGAACCTTTGGCTCTGATGCCACTATAGAATCGTTGATGCACAAGCTTATTCCATGATCGAAATGAACAAAGATTGACAAGAATGATTCTTTTATTGACAACAGCATAACATGGTTATATTGTATATTAAGACACACATTAAAATGTTACAAATGACTCCTATATATAGAGTACAAACCGGTTCCATGAACCATCATTTCTTTTCATGAAATAACTAACTAATAACTACCAATAACCGCTTTTAACCGCCAAACGGTTATTAACTATCAAAGTAACATATTCAGCCCCTTGGCTTCCGTTTGTTACAAATTAAACCCTGTCCAACAAGACTTATGCAATTAACGTCCAACAAAACTCATAAGAGAAGGGAAATGGTAAGATTTTAGGCATGATGGACATGCATGAAAAGTAGCATTATACGCCTGTCCTATAAACATCTCTACCCCTGTAACAATTATGGCTCCACACACTCCAACTTCCCGAAGTAATCTCGTAAATTTTGGTGTGGACACAGCATCAAATACCAATGCATACGACTTTAAAGCTTCTTGCCATAAAAAATAGAATAACTTATCTAAGTGCATACCATTATTACTAAAACATATGACCACGAAAAGGTAGATAGTATTGGATGTTAATTCATTAATCCATGTTTAGGGGTCGTTGTGTAATTAGTTTATGTATTTAGAGTCGTGTATGTAAAGTGTATAAGTTAAGAGGTCTAGTATGTCAAGAATAAAGTTAATAACCGAATGGTAGTTAATTTCGGTTATAGGTAGTTATTTATGGAAAGTTGTGACTCTTGGGAAAAGTCATGATGGTTCGTATGTATGACTATAAATAGAAGTGTCTATATATTTTAAAACTTAACAGAATTTATTATATACAAAGTGTGAGTTTGTGTGTCGTGAGTTTTGTTCATAGACATGTTTGATTCGAGCCCGAGATGATCCGGATGGGCCAATAGTGGTATCAGAGCGTCATATATTCGAATCAAACCCGGTGTTTCAGTTTGTGTTTCATCAAAGGCGATCAGAGGAGTGCAATGATTCAAGAGGAATACGCTTTCCAGATTGCAAGAAACTAAATAGCAAACACTAATCAGAGAGAAGAACAATTTGATCAGGAGTATCAAATTGACTAGCGATTCAGAGGAATCGTTCCAGAGAAAAGAGACATATTGCATGTTAGGAACAAGAGTAGAACCAGGAATGTTCTTGAGTTTTTGACAACGCAGAGAAAAGACAGATTGCATGTTAGGAACAAGAGTAGAACTAGGAATGTTCTTGAGTTCTTGACAATGCAGAGAAGAGACAAATCGAGTCAGAAGAATCGATTAAGAAAAGAAAATTGATCAGGAGTAGATCATTTTTAAAAAGAAAGAGAGAAAAGGAAGACCAACCAGGTTTTTGAATTCAATCAAGAAGAAAATCGATTCAGAAATTGGGGATCATTACAAGAGGAGAACAAATCGAGAAATAATGAGAAACGTAATCAGAGAAAGAAAAGAGAACTTACTGGTTGCATTACAACATCAGAGAAGAAGAAGGGGACGGGACATAGGAGCAATCACCAGAGGAAAAGGAACTACCATCGTGCACTTGCAGCGAAAACTAGAAGCAGAAACCCATACTTGTTGGATGGTCATAAATTAAAGATTGAAGGAGATTGTTATTGTGTTAATTGTGTACCAGAGTCAAGAAACATCAAAGAGTGAAGAGGAAACCGATTGCCCTGAATTGTTGTTCGAATACTATAGTGAAAAAGAAGAAAAGAGGAGCAGTGGGCGTACAGTGCAACTTGTTTGTGGCCAAAGACTTGTGGGCTTTTTGGTTAAAAAGAAAAGTGGGCAAACTTTTTTAAAGGACTAAAGGCTAGAGGGTCTGACTTGTTGTATTTGAAGACAAAGATGAGAAGACCCGTTACAACATGTTCAAAGATAAAGATGATCGAGTTGAAGACATGAAGATATTGAAGACATGGATTAATAAATTAAGGGGAAGTATTGGATGTTAATTCATTGATCCATGTTTAGGGGTCATTGTGTAATTAGTTTATGTATTTAGAGTCGTGTATGTAAAGTGCATAAGTTAAGGGGTCTAGTATGTCAAGAATAAAGTTAATAACCAAATGGTAGTTAATTTTGGTTATAGGTAGTTATTTATGGAAAGTTGTGACTCTTGGGAAAACACTGGTACAAAACCTGGTATTGGTCACGCCAGAAATGTGTGATGATATGCATATAGTCACACACGTTTTTTTGGTGTGTCACCAAAAGTGGCGCCACTATAGGTGGCATATGGTGACATTGTTGAGTTCATAACCTTTGTCATTGAAAAAGAGTGACCAAAACCCGAATATGTGTGACAAATTAGGCACAAGTTTTGTTGGATTAATCAGTATGAGTGACCGTAAACACTTTATAGTCACACGAATGTTTTTTGAGAGTAACTATTGTTCGTCCTTTGGCCACATAAATATATAATATATGTGACATTTGAGATGATTTATTCAAGTAAATGTGTATTTTGTGTTACAGTTTTCTGTCCTATGGTCACATGAATATATAAAAATGTGACGTTTGTGATGATTTAGTCACACAAAGGGTGTTGTTTTTTTGGAGTTAGTCACATACAATTAAGCAAAAAGTGGCCAAAAGTGTTAATAAATGTGATCATATGGTGTTTAAAGTGAAGAAATGTGTATTTTGTGTGACTATTGTTCATCCAATTGCCACTTGAATTTTATGTTTGTGTGGCCATTTGTAATATTTAGTCACACAAAGCATGTTTATTTTGGGTATTTAGTCACACACAATTAAGCAAAAGTGGCCAAAAGTGTTAATAAGTGTGACCATATGCTGTTTAAAGTGAAGAAATGTGTATTTTGTGTCACTATTGTTAATCGAATGGTCACATGAATTTTATGTTTGTGTGGCCTTTTGTAATATTTAGTCACACAAAACCTGTTTGTTTTGGGTATTTAGTCACATACAATTAAGCATAAAGTGGCCAAAAGTGTGACCATATGCTGTTTAAAGTGAAGAAATGTGTATTTTGTGTGACTATTATTCATCCAATGGTCACATAAATTTTTAGTTTGTATGGCATTTTGTAATATTTAGTCACACATCGAATTAAACAAAGAGTGACCAATAATGTTGATAAGCGTGACCATATTATGTGAGTACATATTTTAGTCACGGGGTTACTACTGCTAGTAATAAGTTAGTACTGCTGGAGCGGAGTTACTACTGCTAGTACTAAGTTAATACTGTTGGAAATGTATATATTTATAAATACGTGAATGTCTGGATTCGAACTCGTGACCACGCGATTGCACACATTACGAATGAGAATTAAAGTTAATAATTAATGTTAATTGATTACGATTAATTATTATACAAAACTTGACTAACGATCGTTAAGTATTTAACGGAAATGACTAACGACCGTTAAATGTAAAAGGAGAGAATATATGGTGAATAATTTTAAAAATGGAAAAGATACGGGTCCTCTTTTCTCCCCTATGATGGCCGGCCAAAGGAGGGCATACCAAGCCCACAACCCTAACTTGTTCCCTAAGATTTTCATTCAATATATAAACAAATGCTAGGGTTAATGTTTTTTAATAGCTTTTGTGCATTGAATTAACCTTAGATCTTTCCCTCTCCTCTCTTGCTTACATTCGGCCGAACCCCCCTCCAAAAGGGTGTTTTGGTTTTGTTTTTCATTAAACAAAGGCTTGTGTTATATCTAGCAATCGCTTTGATTCGCGGTTAATTCATGTGTACAAAACTATGGTACTAAGACACTATTCTTACACCAATTGGTTTGATTTGTAAAACGGTAAGGGACAACTCTTTAAACCACTTCACATCCATTGAAGAGATCTAACCATTTGCAAGAGGTACGTTACGCATTCTGTCAGTTAATTAATTATTGTTATGATCCTAAGTCTTCCGTTGTGTACTATGTGGTGTCTATATGATTGTATTGTTTTCATATATCTTAAACTCAACAAATACTGCTGGAGCAGAGTTACTACGAGCATAACTAGGTTAGTACTGGGGAGCAAGCTATTACTGCTAGTACTATGTTAGTGCTGCTGGAATGAGTATATATATATAACATAATTAAAAAAACAAAAAGCAATTTCAAATTGAATAAAACTCGAATGTATATAACTGAACCAAATATAGAATTGTAATGTCGTACATAATCAAATTCTAAACTACCATAATTTAAAACTTTATGACTCATCGCCTTCCTAGCTTGCCTTTGCATGATTTCCAGCTCGTTCCTGAGGCACAACTTTTGATCCATGCTGTCACGAGCCAAGCTTGCATGTAGGACAAATATGTAGGACAATTCAGTGACTCGCTACCTCTGCCAACATATCAAACTGATGTTAATATTATGCATCCTTACCAAAATAGCTCCAACAGAAAAATAACAAAGATCAACAAACATTGCTTCTGAGCCTGAAGTATCAGTAAAGGAATAAACAAATGGGCATTCTCAAATTCACATTTAAATACTCAAAATTGAGGTGCTATTATGCATTTATGCTAGCATCAATATATGGATGTTGTGATTATAATCTATTAATAGGAATGATTACACGCTGATTTCAGAGCTTTTGTAGAAAGAACATAAAGTCGCAGATAGCCCCCTAAAGTAATGTTTGCATAATAAAATACTTGAACTTGTAGACATTTACTAAAAGTAGGTATAGTTAACCGTATAACCAGTTATTATTGCTGAACAAATGGACAAATCACCATTGATTGTTGATTCAGCCGAGACGCAATTAATGCAAGATGGAAAAACGCTGAGGTAAACATATTAGTTATCACATATACTATAACACCCTAATTTTTACAATAATGGTTTATTATTAATTTAAAGGCTTTCCGGTTAGCTTTACTGTTATTATAAACTATTTATTAGTCTAAAGGACCTCCCATGTAATAGTTTCTCTAACAGGGGCTAACCTTGCCTAACGATGAAACTTATATTTTAGCACTTATATGAGATAACTTAAGATACAGGAAACTTCATTTAGTTTTATCCTTACCTCCTTCTCTGCTCCACCTCACGACACACATACAAATACAAGGATAATCTAGGGCTTCAATTCTTATTCGACTTTTATCAAGCTCAAGTTAAGGTATTAGCTTATGAAGGTGTAAGGGTGCGAATTCTAGTTTTCTCGCAATCCAATTCGAGGTAAAGATTATACCTAAGTTCTTAAATTTGTGTTTTATGGTTACCCAATAGTGGGTTATGATTAAGATGATGATTTGATGCCATATATGGGGTTTTTGTAGAAATTTATAAGTTTACGTTAATTTGTAATTTTTAAAAATAATCAAGATTATGTGTTAATCATGTTAAGACAAGTGTTGGTAAATTGTTAAGATGACATAACACCATTTTATGGTGTTAATTTTCATAATATAAGTTTATGTGTTATATAAGCCGCGGAACCAAACACCCCCTTATGGCCTAGTTTAGTTATAAAGCTTGTTTATGACAAGCTAAACCTTATATTAAATAAGCTCCATGTCAATTACGTGTTCCTTGGTTGTAAAGGTTAGTCGGGACGTTCACGGGAACTCGTGATAGATTTCAAGCTATATCGAGGTGAGTAACGTATACAAGATTAGAAATGGGACTACAAGAGCCCGTTAGATATACAATATGTGTTATGGTACTTACGTTCATGTTTTGTTATATGCTTATGTATTACTCTTGTGTTACGAGTTTATGATAAGTGAGCACATAATCATGTTGAAGTATATATCATGAGTAGAAATGGATCTCGCGATATGAGATTATATATGAAATAACTTAGACGGGTCAAAACAACCCGTAACGACCCGTGTGGTCTTAGTAACATGTTTTTAGCATAAATGATGTATCATTGCTCATTTAATGGATCTTTAGTAGCTTGTTAAAGGTGTCACATATTTCGTGATACTTATATCTAAGTTCTATTGTATGTTTATGTGTTATACTCGTGTTACGAATTTATATTTCTTATTATGAGTTTAATAAATTTAACGGTATGTGTATATGTGAAATAAAGTAAAGGGGTCAAAACAGCCCGTTATGACTCATGTGGTCCTAGTAAAGTGATTTTAGCCAATATTGTCTATTTTCACTTGTTTAGCGTCGTTAGAGGACGATATGTGCTATTATGTGATCACATATAGTTGTTCCAGACAAAGTTGGAACTTAGACCTCCTTAGTGGAGAATCGAGCCTCATAATAGTAGAAGTTCCAAAAACGAAACTCAGACATCTTAACTGGATGATTAGTATGTTTATATGGCACGTCAGTTATGAAAAGCACAACTAGATATGAAAAGTCTCAAAAACGGGACTTGACGTCCTAAGTGGACGACTAGAGCATATAAGATGCTAAATTGAGCCAAATACGGGTTCACCAGGTCCTAAGCGGACAACTAGTGTATTTAAGGCAAGCATGATGCCCTCTAGCATTATGATGAGGTATCTAGCCCCCAAGTGCATGTTACGATGCAAGAATATATTCCCGTGGGGAATTAACGGTGATATAATCACCAAGATAGCTATGCGGGGGAAAGTTATTATGAAGCAACATCTAGTAACGTTGACATGTTTATTTTAGCTTTATATATGTTATCTCACTAAGCTTTATGCTTACGTTACTTCATTTATGTTTTTCTTATAGGTGAGATCAAGTTTAACGCATAAGGTCGTTGTTTAGCTACCGGTGGAGCTCATGGGTAATTGAGCTTATCCTAAACCCTCTCTAATACCATGAAACGCCTAGGACAAATGTTTTAATATCATGTTTTGTATAAACGCGGAATTAATGAAGTTTATAACTAGTTATGTCATGTTTACAAGTTAAAAGGGGTGTTTGGCATTATGCCATTTTTACCCGTTTTGACTTCATACGGGTTCAAATGTGATTACCACTCTTATGTACAATTAGCGTTATGTCCAGAAATGTTTTGTTCATGTTTTGTCATGTTTATGTCGCGGAAAGTGATTTTCCGAAAAATATGAAATGTGCAGAAAATTTTGTGCATAAATGAGCAGGCGAGGGGGCCATACGGCCGTATAGTATATGTTCATATGGCCGTATGCTCTAAAAAGTGTTTTTGGCAGAATCTGTATAAAGACCATACAGCCGTATGCTATTTTTGCATACAGCCGTATGTTCTTGAGATGACCATACAGCCGTATACTCCCAAAAAAAAAAAAAAAAAAAAAAAAAAAAAAAAAAAAAAAAAAAAAAAAAAAAATCTAGTACGGGCGTTTCATATACAATCCTCTATCTATTAGTATGGTATTTCAATCAGTTAACATGATCAACTATATATGACACAGTAACAAACACAATGCTTAACAGAACCTGGTGAAACGGAAGTTGGAGGCGGCTCTGAAGCCGATTTTCAAGGGTCTGATTTAATGGTGAATTTGTTACTCCTAATGGATTTAAAGCAGCACAAGCCTCCCTAAAATTTTCTGAGATGGGAACTAGATAATGTTGATTTTTAACAACTTCAACAGTAGGATCAGCTGCTGATGGGTTGCTTTTCTCCTGTACGTGTCATTAAGACCAAGAAATCAACATACCAAGAGCAATACTAGTTATTGAAGGTCTATATAAAAGATACGATTGTTAATTACCGCATTGTAGATTGCTTTGAGTTTTGGAAGCTGCCTTGGACATATAACTGACAAAGAAACACAAGACTGCAAAAAGAAAACACCTTGACTAGATAGATATAAGCACAATACAGTTCCTTAATGAACAACGGTTCCATCATCATTACAACAATACCTGAGGAAATGATATAGCAACTGTCTCCGGCATCAAATAAATGGATCTTTTGATGGGTCTCAGTCTTATTTGGTGGTCAATAAACAGGTGTAGGAAGTGGATAAGGATTCCTTGCAGCAACAAGGATGCAATGCCTTAGCAGACCCTCATTTTGCTGAGTTTGGCTCTCAATTGGGGAAGGACACATCTGGTCAAGATAAAACACCGTAAACTAGGAAGTGTTTAAAGGGAATTAACTTAACTCTAAATTTAGAATAAGAAACCGCATGAATCAATAAAGATATGGGTCAAAGAACAGAAATGCATACCATTAGAAGACGGCGGTGGAGGTTTCCGGTCACCAGAATTTTAGAGAGAGATGAGAGAGAGAAATGTGTGTGTAAAAGTGTGTTTATGTGTGTGTTGTGGGGGTTTTATACCCCAGGAGGGACCGAAAATGTCAAATCCAAAACATAGGGGCGCGTTTGGTAAGTATTCCGAGGGACTAGTTGCGCCAATTCGACCAATCCAAGTTTTAGATGATTACTAATAGACTAATTTAGCTATTTTGGTGTTTTGAATGTTTACAAATGTTTATGTGTTGAATGGTGAAACATATCTTTATTTTGCTACTATTTTATCACTAAACACAAATAGCGGTCGCTATTTATCGCTATTCGCTACGTAGCATATAGGTGCCTCGTCGCTATTTATCGCTATTCGCTATTGACAACTATGATTAGAACTTCAGCAAGTCCCCCCGGTATTCATTGTCCAGCTCCACGAGTTTGCAACCTCCTCCTTTCAAGCTCAATCTGAACAAAAGAACATGAAAGAAGAATATCAATATCACGTAGTCCATGACTTTGTTAACATTTTCGTACAAGCTCAAGTTGGGAAAAGTAATTTTAACCATTTAGAACAGGGACTTTAGGACTAGTTTACTGCCCCGTGTTGCCTGGGCTTTGTAAAGACTGGGTCTTGAACATCTCTAGTTGGTGTCTTTGTTGGTTGTGCATTTTTTAATCAATGGTCAGAAACCAAGAAACGGAACTTTAAACCCTTTTGACCCACTCGACAAATTACCCTTTCAGCTAAATAAAATTTAATTGGCCCATTTGAGATACAAGAGGTTACACAACCCAAATCAGCCTAAATGTGTCAAAATTACCACCTCTAATTTTGACTATTCAGAAGGGCTTATATATCTTACCACTTTTCTCACTCGCTCATTGGCAGCAGCAGTTCCTCCAGTAACAGATTCAGCAAGATATGGACTACACACACGAACCTCATTCATCACCACTATTGCAGTCTTGTCCCAACGAACACGTAGCCTGAGTACAGTAACAATTTTGGAAATTAATGGAATTTCCAGAAAGCATGGAAAATTTGCAAAAATACATTCAAGTTAGTACCAAACGGCGTTAAGCTTACTCAGCCTGAACTTTATTGTTCCAAATGTATGAAAAGGTGTCAAATGCAAACGTAAAGAGTGAACATGAAACTAAAAAGTTAATGACTTTCTGCATTTTGATTGAACTATATATTTTTTCGAACAGTTTGTGAAGATAGCATAGGCTTCCTCAAAAATATAATCGACTTTTGTGAGTAGAACCGTACAACACTCATCCCACCGAAATTTAAGTTTGTTAAAAACATCACCTTATTTCTGTTTACAATAAGATTTTGCCTCTGTACGATAGCTTTTAGTTTCATATTAACCTACCCGGCCATTTAGGGATAAAACATAGAAAAATGTAATAATGCTGTAAGAACCAGCATTAGTAACAAGGATAGCATCTACGAATGTTTATACCTCAGTTGGTTTATATGTACAAAGCTGATAGGCATCAGTTCTAAGACCGTGTAGACTGAGTGAACTCAATGGGTAAGGATAGCATCGAAAATTGACTATTCACAAAGTGGTCAAACATATATCAATTCAAGGCATTGACATGTTTATATATTAAGCCCTTAATGTCTCCAGCTCACAAGGCGTGCAGAAAAAATCGGAGCTTTTCATTTACTTCACCAAAACACACCATACATAGAATTTGGCTTCATGTCAGCAAATGATGCCATAGTACAAGCATGCCGCAAGAAAGACCGTTTGCACATTATCGACTTAGGAATGGAACACACCTTACAGTGGCCTTCCCTTATAAAAACACTAGCTTCAACGTCAAATCAAGAGGTCCCACCAAAAGCATACTGAGTGACCAACTGCAGAAAAAAGGGTGGATATGAAGTCTAAAGAGGAACACACCTTCTGAGTTCATTGTAGTTATAAGGCCCTCCTGCAAAAGATTGATCATCCAACCTTGTGTCCATTAATTTCCCAACAGAATCTTCTGATTTTCTTGATTCTGTGCTCCCATCTGTTTTTTCTTTAGATGGATCCAACAAATCCACACCAAAAACTAGAGGTGGCAATTTGTGCCGAAAATCAAAAAAATAGGTTAAATGGGCAAATTTTTAAAAGATTTTGGCATATTTGGCCCCCTCCTTTTTTTAAAATGGGCATGTATTACCCATTTAGAAGTTAAATGGGCATAATGGGCACATGCTTTTCTCGAACATTAGATTGTTTTTAAAGAAAAACTTATATTTAATTTTTTAAATATGAATGAGATGTTACGTTCGAGGAATTTATTTCGTTGTTTTGGGTCTTTTTAAAAGCGATTCGTAAAACATGAGCCCGTTTGGCCCGTGCCCGTTTAGCCCGCGCCCATTTCGCCCCTAGCCTGTTTGGCCCGTAGCCCGTGCCACCCGGCCTGCCCTTTTTGCCACCTTTACCAAAAAGTGTTAGAATCAAAAAGTAAATTGAGTAAGAATGACCACTGACTTATAAAAAAGTGATTTCGTGCACCTTGAGCTCGAAACTCGGCGTTACACTGATTGTCTTTTGTCGTCATTTAGCTGAGAAATGCCTTTTCATCCCCCATTGAACATTTAAACCTTGCTTAAAATTTGGCTCTTTTACAGGTTTCTGATTCGTTTCCATTGATTTGGTTCCACGACTTGCAGATGGACCAACACCTTCATTCTGATGATTGGCTGCAGATATACAGATTCGGGTCTCATGAACCCTAATTTCAAAAGTCAACCAAACACGAAATTGACTCATGAACACCACGAATTGATGATTAAATTGAACATATAACACGTTAAAGTACCTGATTTATGGAAATGTGGACCTGAAATCGGGAGTGGAACTGGCTAATCGCGAAGGGTCTGTGGTGGATAAAGATGAAATTGACTTTGGGGAAAAAAGTGGGTGGGAGTAGTGAAACTGAAAATATGTGAGGGAGATATAAAAATTTGAGAAATATTCGAAAATCAGTTTATAAAACATTTTAAGGGTGCGTTTTGTTTCTAGCTATGAATCACAATGGGTATGGGTATTGGTATAGGGTGGAATGGTAATGGATATATCAATCTCAATATTATTGTTTGAATTGTTTAGTAGGGTATGGGTGTCAACTTTTTGACCAACTGTTTTCATCTTCTAAAATAGTTAAAAAATATAAAAATAAAACAAACACAGAAGAAAGAGATTTCATTAAATAACCAGATTTCATCATATAGCCATTTTAAGCGGTTTGACTAAAACCGTGGCATGAATGAGACAAAAATAGATATTGAAATTGATCATTATCTCCAACTATTGAATATTTGATGTGCTACATCATTTCTAAAATTGAGTCACTCGTTAGTTGGTCAATATGTGTTAGATGTTCTTCATCTCCTAACCGCTCTCCATCTTGAATTTCGTTTTCTTCAATCTGTTTCAACTCTTGTGGATCAAAACGCATGTACTTTTTTGTTAGATGATGGAGAAGACAACAAGTGTAAGGTTCGTTGTATATAAGATGTAGTAGTTACCTGTGTTTCTTAGTGACAATTAGTCGAACATTTGGTGACCGAAATATGTGAGGGAGATATCAAAATTTGAGAAATATTCTAAAATCAGTTTGAAAATATGTGACCGAGATGACCATATTCACATGAATATGCTACAATGTAACTATAAGAGGGTTGGATCAGTTGGAAAATCCATTGCCTCTCAACCGAGAGGTCAGGAGTTCGATCCTCACTTCCTACAAAAGGCCGGAGGTCCTTTCTACCTTTGGTAGAACTGAAAGCAGCCTCTCTACCTTAGGTAGGGGTAAGGCTGTCTACATCTTAACCTCCCCAAACACCGAAAACGGTATTGGGTACCCATAACCCGTGGAAGACGGTATTGGGAGTTACTTTACTTTTTTTATGCTACAATGTAACTATTTTGAATGTATTGGTCACATATAATACCCTTATAATGTGACCATAAACATAATTTAGATACACATTTGTGATATGGTGTGACTATTGTAAAGCGTATAGTCACATGACCGTGCTACAATTAAATGTGACTATACACATTAGGTTTTGGCAAGCAAATACGCACTAAATTTTAGAGACACGTATTAACTTACATGACCATATGTATCAAATTTTGGTTACACTTAATCATGTATGTCTAAGGTTTAGTGTGACCATATATGACATTTGGTCACACTGTTCAAGGGTGTGACATATATTTGTCACTTTTAAATGCATATTGTGACTAATGCTTTAAACTTACTTTTCAGTTGTCACACATTTCAAATTCATATGTGGCTAAATATTCAGCAAAAATAGCAGTCACTTTTAAATAATGTGTGACAAACTTAACTATATGATTTAGCCACATACATAATTACTTCATGTGACCATATATGGATTTTGGTCACAGTGTTCAATTGTGTGACATATATTTGTCACATATGTATATATATTTGATAATTTATGGGGTAACTTAGCGGTCACTGCGTTAGATCGTAAGCTTTCGGATCATTGCCCGATAGTGTTGAAGGATGTGGATTTAGATTTTGGCCCAAAACCATTGCGAATTTTCAACATTTGGATGGAGGAACCGGATTTTCAACATGTAGTGGAGGAAGCGTGGAAAAAAGAAGTGAGAAGTACTCGTCCAGATTGTAGATTTCGGGATAAAATGAAATCTATCAAGGCAAGCCTTAAGGTGTGGAGTAAAGATAGGTTTGGGGGTCACAAGGAGAAGATTGAATTATTAAAAAATGAAGCGATGAGATGGGAGTTAGAGGCGGAAAACATAATGTTGAATGAAGTAGAGAGAGGAATGTGGTTGGAAACAAGGAAACGATGGGAGGAAAAGAAAAATGAATATGGTAATATGCTCCGTCAAAAAGCTAGAATAAGGTGGGATGTGGAAGGGGATGAAAACTCAAAGTTTTTCCATGCGTATGTGAAGAGGAGAAATAATAAATGTAGTTTAAGAGGGCTTATGATTAATAAGGTGTGGTGTGAGGATCCGAATCTCATCAAATCGGAGATGGCTAGACACTACAAGTCCTTATTCTCCGAAGGAAGGGTGACCCGCCCAAAAATTTTTTTGCAACAAAATTGATAAAATATCGGCGGAGGAGTCTAGGCAACTTGAGAAAGAGTTCAACGAAAGTGAAGTGCTGGAGGCTATCCGCGGTTGTGGGGGAGATAAGGCCCCGGGGCCTGATGGTTTTAATTTCAAGTTTATTAGAAAATTTTGGGAGGTTATAAAACCGGATTTGATGAGGGCGGTTATGTGGTTTTGGGATAAGATGGTGATCGCGAGGGGGTGTAACTCATCCTTCATCACCCTTATTCCTAATGTGACGGATCCCATCGGATTAGGTGATTTTCGCCCCATTAGTCTTATTGGTTGCTATTATAAAATTATTGCAAAAATGTTAGCGGATAGAGTTAAGAATGTAGTGGATAATGTGGTGGGAGAAGTACAAAACGAGTTTATAAAAGGAAGATATATTCTAGATGGAGTTCTTAAAGCAAATGAGACTATGGAATTCATGAAGGCAAAGAGGAAGAAGGGGCTAACTTTTAATGTGGATTTCGAAAAGGCGTATGATAGCATTAATTGGAATTTCTTATTAAACATAATGAATAGACTGGGGTTCGGAATTAAGTGGTGTAAATGGGTGGAGGTGTGTCTCCGGTCGGCGAATATGTCTATTCTTGTTAATGACTCCCCTACGGAGGAATTCGGGTTGGAGAGGGGGGTTAGACAAGGTGACCCGTTATCACCTTTTCTTTTCATTTTGGCAACGGAGGGGCTAAATGCAATTGTAAGCCAAGCTGTGGAAAATGGTATCTTCAGAGGGGTTAAAGTTGGCGCGAATAATGTTACGGTGACTCATTTACAATACGCGGACGACACTATATTCTTTGGTGAATGGAATAGAGAGAATGCTAAGTCCTTTATGAGTATTCTTAGATGTTTCGAGGAGGTTTCCGGATTGCGGGTTAACTATAATAAGAGTAAGTTATATGGGATTGGGGTAAGTGAGGGGGAATTGTCGGAGATGGTGATTTGGATGGGGTGTGGAGCCGGGGAATATCCGTTTACTTACTTGGGGTTACCGATTGGTGAGAACATGAGGAGGATAAACGCATGGAATCTTGTAGTTGATAAGTTCAGAAATCGACTGGCCGATTGGAAATCTAAAATAATGTCGTTCGGGGGGCGTCTAACACTTGTTAAATCAGTTCTAGGTAGCTTGCCATTGTATTATTTTTCGATGTTCCATGTGCCTTCGAGTGTTCTAAAAAATCTTGAAAGAATTAGAAAGAATTTCTTTTGGGATGGGGTGGGGGAGGGAAAAAATATCTTGGGTCAAATGGGATACATTACTAGCTTCATACGGGGGTGGGGCGTCTAAATATCGGGTCATTACGGGCAAAAAATTTGGCTTTGTTAGGTAAATGGTGGTGGAGGTTTAGGAAGGAGGGGGAGTTTATGGGTTAGGGTGATCAAAAGCATCCATGGGGTAGTGGTGGTTTAGATGATAATAGGGCAATGGGAGAGGTGGTGAAGGGTAGAGGGGTGTGGCGAGATATCATTAGAATAGGAGTAGAGATTGAGGGGTTGGGTATAGAGTTTGCATCTTCATGTAGAGGAGTGTTAGGCGACGGGAGGGATATTAGGTTTTGGACGGATAGATGGGTTGGTGATCAAAGATTGTGTGATAGATTCTCTAGGTTATTTCACTTAGATAGGAGTAAAGATGGTAGTGTGTTGATAAGGGGTCGTGGGTGAATGGGGAGTGGTGTTGGAATTAGGATTGAGAAAGGAATATTAGGGGTAGAGTGAGCAAGGAGCTAGATGATTTAGTTTGTTTATTGCAAAATGTTGTTGTATCTAATTATTATAGGGATAGATGGAGGTGGACGCTTTCCGATGATGGTGAGTTCAAGGTTAAAGAATTATCAAGGATGGCCGAGGACAAGATTCTACACGTGAAAGGTAGTACTCAAGAAACTCTTTGGAACAAATTGATGCCGAAAAAGGTTAACATTTTTGTGTGGAGAGCTTTGAAATGAAGACTTCCGGTTCGTGAGGAGCTAGACAAAAGATGTATCGATTTGGATTTGGTGCTTTGTCCAAGTTGTAATAACGCGGTGGAATCATGTGCCCATTGTTTGGTCACTTGTGACCTTGCAATGAGTGTGTGGATCAAGATCTTTAGTTGGTGGAAGATGGGGTGCGTTAATGCTTTTTCAATTGATGAATTTTTCTCATCAAATGGAAACGTTAACGCCCCTAATAATTTATCTCGTGTTTGGCAAGCGGTTATTTGGACATCCGATTACCACATTTGGAAAGAAAGAAATGCTCGGGTGTTCGGAAAAAAAGCGACAAGTACTAATAAAATCGTCCAAGATATTCAACTAAAAAGTTACGAATGGATTGTTCGAAGATCGAATAAATACAAAAGATTGGATTGGCAGCATTGGTTACTCAATCATGTGTTATGTCAGATATATCGATGGGGTTCTGTTCGTGGCACTTAACAGCAGCTATCTCATTTGTGGATCATAAGGATAAAGTGGGTCAGTTTTGTCTGCGGTGTGGGTCTAAAATTGGTAATTTCCTTTTTGGTATTGTTTTTGGATATCCTATGTACTGATATCTACATATTTCAGCATAGTAAAAGGGTGGAAGGCCAATTTATGGGGCCCCTTCATACTTGTCCCTATAGCCAAGCATTTTGGCTTTTCCGGGTGGTTTTTGTCTTATGGCATAACCATGTGGGATGAGTTAATTGTTTGGTTCTAGTGGTTTTGGGGTCTCATGTTTATATGTGATATTGTTAGTTCTAGTTTTAGTGGGCTTGTTTTGGGTATGCTATTGTAATATCTAGTTCGGGATAGTTTGGCTTGTAGTTTGTGTTTTTTCTTGTTCGGGTTCCTTCTCTTTAATCGTCTTGTTTGGATAAGAGGAATGCCGTTTGTTTGTAATGTTTTGCTGTTGTTTCAATATTATGTTGTCTTTCAAAAAAAATATATAGTGTGACTAATGTTGCAAACTTATTTGTATATGTCACAAGTCCCAAATTATAAGTGACTAAATAATCAAAAAAAAAAAAAAAAAAAAAAAAAAAAAAAAAAAAACGGGTACCTCAAGTACCTCTAGTCACATAAATATTCAAATGTATGACAATGAAATTCCGAAATGGTCACACAAGTCGGATCAAGTGTGGTTGTTTATTTTATTCTGGTACATTTAGTCACATAAATATCTGACTGTGTGGCCGTTCAAAAAACAACATGTGTGATGAAATCCCAGATTTGTACTAGTGAAAGTCACGATGGTTCGTATGCATGACTATAAATAGAAGTGTCTATATATTGTAAAACTTAACAGAATTTATTATATACAAAGTGTGAGTTGGTGTGTCGTAAGTTTAGTTCATAGACATGTTTGATTCGAGCCCGAGATGATCCGGATGGGCCAACAGATAGCCGTACCTTAGAAATAGGAGTAACGTCTATATTTGGCTGCATACCAATTGATGTAGTGTTTGCAAGTATCATGCCACCTTCTGGACTGTAAGTGCTCAAATCGGCAAGAGATATAGCCTCTCCACCAATTACGTTAGCAAGTTCTCTAGCACGATCTGTGCAGTAACAGTAAGAGAAAACTTTAGTTGATGTATTAACTATGCACGTGAGAGGTAATGTGAACTATAATCAATTTTTGATTTTTGCAACTGATCATATGGTTACTCTGACTTGAAGTCGCTATAATCAATTTTTGATGTTTTGATAAACCACTCGAATCCAAACACCCTCTAAATATGACGAGAACCATACAGTTGACTTTCTCCCATACTGAACTGATAAGAATGCAATAAAACTAGTATAATGTTTTATTTGCAATCAAGTACGAGCACTAGGAATGGTAATGTGAACGATAGTTGAATCTAACCGTAAGTCCTATTTGCTATCACAATTCTTGCACCCTTCGCTTTTGCTCCATAAGCAAGAGCTTTTCAGCACCGCCAGCACCAATAACCACAAATAGTCTACCAGCCAAGGGTGATCCCGTTGCACCATTTTGATCACTTGAACCTGCAGACAGTTGCAACAATCTGTGCTTTAAGTGAATCTCAAATGGGTCGAACAGGCAAAAAGTAACATGTGAAATCATATGAAATTTTTATAAGTGAACCAAAGGCACTGGTTTGACCCAACCACCCCATATTATCACTTCTTTAGGAAGTATAGAAAGAAACCTCATAGACTTTCCTCGATAGCAGAAATAGCACCTACATAGTCTGTATTACACCTATATAATGTCTCATCGTTTGGTCTCTGATGGCACAATTGACCGCTCCTATTGACTGTAACATACAATCAATAACACAATACATTTAACGCCATACTTTTACCATTGTTTGCATATTGTTTGATGGTAAAGCTTTTTATGACAATGAAAATTACTGCAACCGGATCAACCTCATCACAACATTGAAGTAAAGATTCTTTGTGAGGAATGGTACAACTGCAAACAATAATGATACATTTTACTCGTTTAAATAGGTAGAAATAAGGGTTTTTTTCCTTAAAATATCAACACACTTGCACATGTATGCCCTGAGTCACAGTACTTTTATATAACATTTGAGTCAATAAAAGATGGGCTAGATGACTTTGTATGCCATTGGCATTTGGTACCAAGTTACCCGACGGTCAATATGATTACTTTTAATCTAAAATGTCAACTTTATTTATATAAATATCAAATTTATATATACCAGTTATTAAATGACCCAACTGGTACAACAAAGCCGCCTTTCAGTGACTTCTATGCAAAGAGAGTTAAGTAAGTACGTGCTACATTAGTTATATCTACACCAGTTGTTGCAAACTTGACAATGTCAGCTCCTGTAGGTTCCCAAGCTTGCACTTTCAAAGGAGTATTTTGATAATTGTGAGAAGAAACTACGAGTTTCCACTTTGTAGGCTTGTTTCCATGGATTAAATTGTTGAAATCATCAACGGCCTGCATTTGAGCAACTACAATCAGAAATCTAAAAGAGAATATTATGTCTGATAGTATAACGGAAAAAATTTACTATGTAAGAACACTAATAATAGTAATTTAGACGGGCCCATGACACAAAGAAACCGATTTTATGTCAAGAAGAAGAAAACCTTAAGCTCAACATCGATATGATCAGCTTTGCTAATCAAAGAGCAGCTAATCGACTTTGTTCATCTCCATCGTACTGACCACCTTCCCATGTTGGGGTGAGCATCGGTTCAAACCCGACCCGAACCGAAAACAGAAAAAGGAAAAAACTCAAACCGAAAACCGAACCGAAAAATATATATCAAAACTGAACCGAATAACTCGGTTCGGGTCGGTTTTCGGGTTTCGAGCCGAAAAACCGACAAAAACCGAATCGACCCGAAACCGAACCGAAAGACAAAAATCGAAATAAATATACAAAACCGAAACCGAACCGAAAAAATTCGGTTCGGTTCGGTCCGGTTTTGGTCGATTTGTCGGTTCGGGTCGGTTTCCGGGTGGATTTGCTCAACCCTAGTAGATAGGCTTCTACAGTAACGAAACCAGATAATCAGATGTTTAAGTTTTCGGCAATCAACTAATTAGGGATTTAAAACGTAAAATAATCAGAATCGCATATGCTGTTTGAATAGGCAACTCCGAAACTGTTACTTATAGTTGTTATTAAACAAGGGGTGTTTGGCATTACTAAGTTAAACAACTTATGCTCATAACCAGAAGCCTAACTTATCCAAAATAGCTTATTTCACCCCTAAGGTTAAACTTCCGATACTGGATCCACTAACAATAACCAGTTCAAACTAAACAATCTGAAACATCTTACTGAAAAGACCTTATGTCACCCCTAAAATAAGTAGATAAGCAGTCACATTTCTTCATCTGCTCAAAAAACACAATAAGCAGATAATCTGTAATAAAAACAATTCAAATTCTGAAACAATCCAATTCAGTATACTATCAGAAGAAGACCACATTCGCATTATAACAGGAGATCATTAGCATAAGCACATATCACATCCAAACACTCAAATCTGCTTATCTACCACATCAACGAAATAAGGGATGTTTAATATTGCTATTTTAAAATAACTTATGCAAATAACCAAATATATCAACTTATTTAAAACAGCTTATTTCAATCTAAGAGTAAAGTTATAACACCAAATCCACCATTATATTCAGTTTGGAATAAACAATCTCAAAGTGCCCAAACACTCATAAGTGCATACCTAAGTGCAATAAGGTATACAACTTACACACCTAATAAGTAATTTGGAATTACCCCCATCATCAAATATCAAACAATTCAGTATCCTAAAAAACATATAAAAGAAACTGCATTCATATCGGTTTTCTTCTTTAAAATATTCTACTCTTTTAGTATAACATTTGACTCGTTTTAAGATTCGCATTATAAAAATTTAAACTTTTTATTAATTGAAGGTTTATTGTATAATAAGAATTTTAACAAATTGATGAAATCAAAAGATGGGTTGAGTGTAAGAAGTGGAGATAATTTTGTGGGATTGAAAAGTTAGGGTTAGGGTTTTTCATTTGGGGGTAAAATGGAGGGAAATTGAATTTGGTTTTGGGATTTGGTGAAAATTCGGGGGTTTTTTTTTATAGGGAAATTGATTTATTATTATTATTATTATTATTATTATTATTATTATTATTATTATTTCACTATTTGTAAGTTTGTAAGTAGTTTCTAGCAAAGATTTCAAGATTGTGGTTTTTATTTTTTTTTATTTATTTTTTTTGCTTGCAATATTGAGATTGTAAGATTGGATTGAATTTTAAAATACTATTATAATCTTATTTTATTAATATTATTTGTAATAATATTCATAACTACAAATTTTTTGTATCATAAGATTATATAAGTGTTTCATGAAAATGTTGTATTAAATTATTAATATGAAATGTCTAAAAAGATTAACACGTTGTTGTTAAAATTATATAAATCATGATCCATAACTTATACTAATTTTTTAGTTTGCGATTCGAAAAAGTAAGATCAAATCAGATTAGATTTTAAGATCTTATAGTCGATATCGGCATCGTATAAGATTTTAAGCTTGCCAAAAATCCTACGTAACATCTGAATCGTTTTGCTTCTTAGTATCGTAAAACTATAAGTAATTAAGATTATGATCGAGATTTTAACAACCATGATTCATAATTGAGAATGATTAATGTTTGTGAATGTTAATGGTTGATTACAATTAGTTTCTTAACAATTATTATAGTATCCTTTTAAAGAGTAAATCGGCGCAATTTGCATAACTTTGAAGTCTATACGTGATATTTGTAAAAAAAAATGGTTTAATTTTCGTCTCGAGCAAAAGTGAAATGACCGCAATATTCATATTCAACCTTTTACCCATATGATCCGAGTGTATCAGTCAATCACTTTAGACGTGAACAAAAAATGAATTGAAGCTTTTTGACAGAGACTTCGCTTGCACTTTTGAAATTTTAGAGATAGAGTATGGTTGAAATTTTAAATAACCTCCTGCTTGTATTATTTCGTTATCATTGTTGTATGACGCACTGCTATTGCGGATACAACGATGAGTTATATTGCGAAATTATACAAAAACGTTAAGCTGATAATATTGAGAAAGTTATGCTAATAAAGAAATGAGAAGTTATGACTTTAATTTTTGTCAAATAATTTTGTTGTAATGTTAGAATATTAGGACATCAACTATGGTGGGTTTATGAAAAGGTTTAAGAAAGATGAAAAAGTTTATGTCTATTTCAACCATAGTGAACACTCATTTCATGACTATGTGGCATGAAAAGGTCCTAATTCTTTAACCTCTTTATGAATCCAATACATTTAACGCATTTGTTAAAAAAAGCATGTCATAAAGTTGCAAAGATTTATACTATAGCGAATCTAGGTTTATAATATCAAAAGGTCTAAAATTTATTGATGTGTTAATGTATATATCTTTATAAAAGATTTATTATATTAGTTTAACTTTGTTGGAATCGCTCCTAACTCGTAAATGGAACGACATTGACGGGATTACATTTTCTATCTTTGTTACCTTAAACACAAGGGCTTGTTATGTCATTTAGGCATAGATGTATGTGTTTGGGTATATAAACCCCTCCATACTTCCATGGAAGGGTGAGATCTCTTTGTGTAAACTTCACCTTTTCTTATCAATAAACACATAGTATTTCCCTTCTCTCTCTAGTTTCTCTCACTAACTTGAAGATGGTGTTCTTCCATCTTCCCCGACCCCCCGATTCACCATATCAACCAAATATACGATCCTATCATTGGTATCAAGAGCAAGGTCGGATTTTTTTTTATCATTGGTTGATTTTTGGTGATTGTATCTTGTTAAAAATCTTTTGTTTAAAACTGTGTTTTAGCAAAGTTTATTACAACTTTCTTATTGATTTTCTAATAACAGTTTTTTACAAAGTGGTATCCTGGTCAAATTAAAAAGTTGGTTGCTTTAACTGTTTTTTATATATTTTTAGTTTGGGTCATTTATTTGACCAAACTACTAATGATTTTTCAACCAACTCGTGTCAGTCCTTGTGGTCATATGGTTCTAACATGAATTTCATGTTGTTTGTTGGGTAACTTTGAATCTGGACGGATTTTGGTCGGAATACATCGCCGGGAAAAAAGTCAAAGGGTCAAAACCCTATTTCTACGCATAAGGAGCATCTACAAAGAAAGTTACGCATAACTGTGAAGTTATGCGTAGGAATTTTTACGCATAAGCATCTGGCTTTACGCCTAAGCAAAGTTACGCGTATGTTTACGCATAAGCAAGTGACTTACGCGTAAGACCAAGCAGTTTACGCATAAGATCCGACCAGAAGTTACGCGTAAGAAATTAATGAGCACAAAAGGAAAAATATTTATGCGTAAAAATGACCTCGACCACAAAACATACCATTTACCAAACAAAGACTCGACTTCAGTCTCAATACATCATCAGTCCAACACATTTAACATCCGAAACTAAAAACCATCTCCAACAACCTCAAATCCCCAAACTATCCTAACAAATCCTTCTCATCTCATTTCAATTCAATAACTCGACTCAGAAATTAATAAAATGATCTCAGTTTTTATCTCTTTTGATAATCAAATCGTTCAATGTCATAAGCAAATCCTTATTACCAAATATAAGTAGTTTTAATGGAAATAACTCTTGTTACTCAAATCAAGCATCACTTTGGTTCGAGAATGCTTTTATTTGTTTACAACGTTTTAAAAGTGAAACTAGTAAGAAAATGGTAATTATTTGACAAATATTCATTTTTTTTTTAATTTTTAATAAACGATATTTATTTTATTCTCGTTTCAAAAGAAAGAAATATAAACCCGAAATCCATTTATGATTTACCAACTTTTAAACCAAAAATGGTTATAATGATTAGCCATAAATAGTAGCCCAAGACTAGTTTGTGGACAAGGGATCCATCAGGTATCTATGTAATTTGTCATTATAAATTATTAATAAAATGCAAAACTTTCGTTGGTAAGAGATCCATTAGGTTTCTATGTAATTTGTCATTATAAATAGTCATTAATAAAAATGCAAGACTTACGGGGTTTCATTATTTAACATGATATCAGAGCTTTAGGTAAGATCCACCTACAAAATTTGCTATCCTTATGTCATCGGCTACTCGCCGGTGATTCGAAAAGATCCTAGTTATTTTCGCGATGTAATTATTTTTGTTAGGTTTTTTTATTCAATGTATAAACCTTAAACCCTGGCCGTCAAAACACAAAAGAATATGTTGAGTTGCTTTCAACCAACCAGATTTTTTCTTCCTCATAAAATTGTTTTCGTTGTTGACGATCATTGTCGTTTTTCGCAAATAGTTGGTCGCAAAATTTCCGCTCCAACCGAAAGGCAAAGCAAGTCATGACATAAAAAAAATGTCACGCAAAGGAGAAAGCCACAAGCAATAAACTACTACAAATATGCCTCTGTTCAAACAAACAACAAAGAAGATGATAGAAGAAAAGAAGAAGTGACTTTCAACATATTTTTAATAAGTGCTTTTATTACCGTAATATTTTTAATTTTCTATTTTAGTCCGAGCTTTTGAATTTCGCCGCTCGAACTGCGGAAGTGTATTAGAGATAAATAGTAGGCCCAAACTGGTTTGTGGGCAAGGGATCCATTAAGTTTCTATGTAATTTGTCATTATAAATAGTCATTAATTAAATTGCAAGACCTACGAGGTTTTCATTGTCAAACAATTATATTAATAAGTTCATTTTAAATATCGTTGTAAGAGTAAATTCCAGCAGCCGTTCATTTAGTTTTTCCGTTTTCAAATAAACCATGCATGTTAAAAGATATCACCATGAATCATCCATAATAGACAAAAGTCTTAAGAAACTATCTTTTTAAAGGATGATTTATGCAAAAAGTTGGCGAAAATTATCTTTCTCGGAGATGATTTTTGTGGAATTCTTTGCATCTTAAGGATAATTCAATACAATGTCACGGTTTCTTGCTCAAATGATTTGTGTCAAAATGATTTAATGGTTCACAAAATAAACATACTAAAATACATGTCTTTGGTTATTGAACTAATCTACTGTCCATGTTAACTGTACACAACTCAACTTATACAAACAGTTGCATAAATTAGCTACCATTACTAAACCAGAACTTGAAGTCACGCGATTCACAAAACATTAGTACAGTAACAACATCATGTTGCGCGAAAAAAAGAAAAAAAAAAAAGAAAAAAGAAACTATTTTCCTTAGGTTACGTAACCATTAGCATTTAGCAACCATTTGCGCCATACGAATCTTTCCCTCATCTTCCAGCCGTTCAAACATTAGTGAAAGTGGTGCACTCCTACCAATCACATACATCGCTAAAAGACGTTCATTAAGAGTAAGACCATGTAAATCTTTCAAAAGAAATATAAACCCGATATACATTTATGATTTACCAACTTTTAAACGAAAAATGGTTATAATAGCTTAAGTTAGTTTTTCATATCGTTGTAAGAGTAAACTCCAAAAGCCGTTAATTTAGTTTTCCAGTTTCAAATAAACCATGCATGTTAAAAGATATCACCATGAATCATCCACACTACAATTAGCTATATATTATAAAACCTAAAAAAAAAAAAAAAAAAAAAAAAAAAAAAAAAAAAAAAAAAAAGGAAAAAAAAGTGAAAAAACAGATGGCAAGGGCATGCATGCAAAGAGGGGATAAAATGACGTGGTTGATACTGTAGCTAGCATTGTTCATTTCTCGGATCGGGTAAGGATCCACAATAATCGGAGAGAAACCGAAAACGAGAGAGATTGTGAGTGGGGAAGAGCCGGGTTAGGGCTAAAACAACCCGGACCGAACATAGGTCGGGCGGGCTATGTAATGGATCGGGTATCATGCTAATTGTACTATAGTAAGAATATCACCATGAATCATCCATAAGAGATAAAAGTCTAATGAAACTATATTTTTAAAGGATGATTTATGCAAAAAATTGGGCAAAAATTATCTTTCTCGGAGATGATTTTTGTGGAATTCTTTGCATCTTAAGGATAATTCAATACAATGTCACGGTTTCTTGCTCAAATGGTTTGTGTCAAAATGATTTCATGGCAAAAGTTCATATAGATCTCAAATTTACCATATATTTAATTAACCAATCATAGTCATCTATTTTCTAATTAAAACGAAAAAATAAAATTTCACCCGTTTTTCAAAAATTAAATTTCTCGCAAACCGTTAATCGTTACGCAAAAAACATCATATCATTGCGACGAGAATTAAATTATATTTCTATAGATATGCACTTCTATATATTTTTAACGATTTTCTTTTCAAAATTTTGACCCAGAAAAATCATATATGATTTGTGAAAATCACATGTGATTCGATTTTTACAAATCATATATGATTTTTGCAAATCGTATGTGATTTGTAAAAATCATATATGATTTGAAAAAATCACATGTGATTTGATTTTTACAAATCATATGTGATTTTTGAAAATCATATATGACTTTACAAATCATATGTGATTTTTCTGGACGGAATTTTTGAAAAAAATATTTGTTGAAATATATAGAAGTGCATATCTATAGAAAGATAATTTAATTCTCGTCGCGATGATGTATTTTTTGTAATTTGAAGATTTACCGTTTGTAAGATATGTTGTTTTAAAAAAAATGTGAAAAATAGTTTTTTTTATTAATTTTGATAAAAAAAAATGGATAAATAAAATTGATTTATTGGATCTGTGGTAAATATGAGATGATCTCAACTCAGGATTTCATAGTTCAAAAAATAAACATACTAAAATACATGTCTTTGGTTATTGAACTAATCTATTGTCCATCTTATCTATACACAACTCAACTTATACAAACAGTTGCATAAATAAGCTACCATTTGTAACATCCCGATATTTATAGTAAATAATAGTGGATTTATCTATATTCCTATTGGTTATATCTAGTATTTTAGTGGAATAAATATAGAAGTCCCACTTTGATGGTATTAATAATATAGCAAGTGGGGACTTTATATGTAAACAAGATGTGATTTAGTTTGCAAGACATTCAACTACAAGGGACTAATTATGTTCAAGTGACAAAGTAGTGGGAAATGACTAAAATGCCCATGGGCCTTATCCACTTATATTAATTATGCAAAGTCGGTTTACAAGAGATATACTCCCTCCCATTCACGACTCAGAGAAAAGAACAAGCAGGAGAAAAATACTTTCTTCGCTTTGAAGAATTCTTTACATATCATGATGTTTATCACTTTCTATCAAGGATTAAGCAAGGGTTATAAGGGTTTAACATGGTATGAATGATTAAAGAGCATCAAGTGATTTCATGTTCTTCCCCAATTCATGGCGAGTAGTGAATCATGTGTTAATTTATGATTATGAGTTACGAGGTTATGTTTAATAAGTATTCTACATGATTATGTGATGAATTCATAGTTTATGATTCAAAGGGTTATGCATATGATTATTAGGGTTTATGATGGGATTATGTTAATGATCAATTTAGGATGTTTAGGAGGTTTTTATGTTGATTATTGAGTTGAACCAAACACCCCTTTATGTGATTTGTGTGATATATGATGTTAAACAAGTTGCTGAAATTTTCAGCAATGATTAGTCATGTTTCAAAAATCATATAAAAATGATAGAAGGTCGGATTGAATCATGGCCGGACTTTCTGGAAAGCCTAAGGTGTCTACTTCAGTTGTTATTCATAAAGTTTTTGCTCATTTAGTAGTTAAGTTGGCCTAAAACGTGATTTAGTACAACAAGGGCTGATCCTGAAATGTGCAGCAAACCGAACTTCAAAAATTCATACCGAATAGACCGTAGCTCCGTTTGGAGCGTTTCATACCTTTTTGGAAATGGAAAATAGTATAATTTCATGGAATAATAGCCTCATGACCTGTTTTAGTAGTTAAGTGAGTCAAAATGATGCATTTGCAGGCTGTTGCCGAAAATCAGCAAATGCGTTGTTAAGTGTTTTGATGATTATGATATGATACGATGTTTTTGCAAGTCCCGGGTGATTATATGCTATAATAACTTATATTCTCAGCCCATATGGTTATAATTCATGTTATGAAAGTATAGAACCAAGTGACAAAACTTGGTTAGCTTAGCTCGAGTTAGCGAGAATAGTAGTGCATGTTTGGTGAGATTTATGCCATAACTAGTTTATGAGTTTATGCATTATAGTTAGTTTATGTGTGCTTAGTTGCTCTTATAGTTGCATTATCATGTTATATTCATGCTTAGTTGTTATGTGTTAACACTATACGTGTACATCTATCATGATATGGGTGTTCGAGGCATATTCAGAATCATTCATCTTGCATTATACGGCCCAGGTGAGTAACGGATTTTCAGTTAACATGTTCAGTAGATTAAGCGTGTTTAGTATATATATATATGCCTTGCTATATCTCAAGTACTATGCAAGTTATGTATCATGTTGACCCGTGTGGTCATATAAGTATCATGTTGACCCGTGAGGTCATATTAGTATTATGTTGACCCGTGAGGTCATATTAGTATCATGTTGACCCGTTGGGTCATATTAAGTAGTATGTTGACATGTTTGGTCATATTAATATCATGTTAAACCATGTGGTCATATTAGTATCATGTTGACCCATGTAGTCATAATAGTAGCATGTTGACCCGTATGGTCATATTAGTATCATGTTGACCCGTTGGGTCATATTAAGTAGTATGTTAACATGTTTGGTCATATTAGTATCATGTTGAACCATGTGGTCATATTAGTATCATGTTGACCCGTTTGGTCATATTAAGTATCATGTTGACATGTTTGGTTATATTAAGTATCATGTTGACCCCTTTGGTCATATAAAGTATCAAGTTGACCCGTTGGGTCATATTAAGTATCATGTTGACATGTTTGATCATATTAAGTATAATGTTGACCTCTTTGTTCATATAAAGTATCATGTTGACCCGTTGGGTCATATTAAGTATCAAGTTGACCCGTTGGTCATATTAAGCATTAAGTTAACCCAAGTTGACCCGTTTGGTCATATTAAGTATCAAGTTGACCCGTTGGTCATATTAAGCATCAAGTTGACCCAAGTTGACCGGTTTGGTCATATTAATTATCATGTTGACCTGTTTGGCCATATTTAGTATTAAGTAGACCCGATTTACTCAGTAGTATGTTGTGGCCCAACCTCAATATTTTTTATAGCGAAAACTTAGCTATATGTCATAGCGGTCTCAGCATTTTGTTTATAGTAGTTCAACTTTATATTATAGTTCAGCTATAGTATCAAGTTATAGCTCATCCTTGGTTTATGTTATACTACAATTTTAGTAATTAATTCAATTTTAGTATCATGTCTTGGTTTAACCTTGTAACCATATTATTGCTCAGTTTCTATATTTAGCTTAGTCTCAGTTCGCTCGACTTAGTATCATGTTATAGTCAAGCGTAAGTATTTAGCTTAACCTTAAATTATATATGAATGTTATATGTGTTTAGTAATGTGTGCAAAATGCTTTATGCACTTCTGGCATGCGATGCGTTTATATATATGCATGTCAAATTCTATTAGGTATATGCTTATGCAGTTTTTAAGGCGCGCCAAGTGCTTTATGCACTAAATTAGTCAAAATGGTACTTTATGCATTACTCAATGTTTTTAGTATATCAGTATATAGTCAGTTATGTGATCACACATGTGTTCCAGACAAAGTTGGAACTTAGAGCTCTTTAGTGGAGAATCGAGCCTTAGAATAGTGAATGTTCCAAAATCGGAACTCATACATCATATATGGATGATTAGCATGCTTATATGGCTCGTCAGTTATGTATTCAGTCAGTATAGTACTATAAGTACTCAGTCAGTATGTGCTTATGCACTCAGTAAGTATGTGCTTATGTACTTAGTCAGTTATGCACTAAGTATGTGCTTAGTTATGCAGTCAGTTATGCACTCAGTATGCTTATGTACTCGATCCTTAACATGGTGTATCATGTATTTAATCAGTCAGTGTCGTGCTTATGCAGTTAGTTAATATTATGATTCATGTAGTCAGAATAGTAATATATATACTTATTTAGCAGCATGATTATGTTCAGTTTATGATTTAATACAGTTCCGTTATCTCACTGAGTCTTATAGACTTACCGTTCTTAGTTTATATTTTTGTAGGTATACAAGATGAGACCATGTACATACTAAATGGGGCGTAATAGGTTAAAATGGTGTAGCTCGCGGGTTATGTAACGAGCTTCTCATTTCCATCATTTGTTATCAGTTTGGAATGCCCCTAAATCAAGAACCAGTTTCTTTACCAAGTTTAAAGAGTCACCGTTATGTATTTTTGTAAAGTTTAGTATTTTAACGGGACGTTTGGAATAAGCCCGTATGATGTTGAAAATACGCTTCCGCCAGTTTTATCAATGTATACAGTTTACAGATTTTTAAATATATATAAAAAATTAAAAAAAAAATCTGGGCGTTTCAAGTTGGTATTAGAGCGATGGTTTGAGAGATTTAAGTATCCACCATTAGTAGGGGATGCTTAGACTTGAACCTTTGCTCGGTAATTGCTTTTAGAGTTAAATTGTATCACACGTTTATACGTTTATCAGCTATTCAGTCATGTTATTCAGTATATTCAAAATTTTGATTTTTTCCGAACGGTCTATCTTTTATTAGTCAACCACTTGTGAATGGTCAATCATAAAAGTCAAACAGCTCAGAGCAAAATGCAATTATCCAGGAGAGTATAGTGTTATATCCCCGGGTCGTTATGTCCCAACGAGGTGTGTAAACTGTAATACAACGAATGTGTGTGCTGAAATGATATTGAATATACAAAAACAGGAATCTGATTGACTAACACTAGGAATGTGAATAGTGATAGCTCTGTCACAGCTATGTCGTTAAAAACGTGCAATCAGAAACCTAAAAACGTAAAAGATATACAAACGTACGTTTAACTTGAATTAAACGTAATCGTATAAAAACAAAACGATTATAACTATAGTAAGGATTTGCATGTCTTAGCGACTTAAATGCAAATTAAATATAATTAAAATATTTAACTATAATTTACAAATTTATATAAAAGTTAAGAAAACCTAAAAAAAACTAAAACATGTACGTATACGTGACAATTACGTAAACGTAACAAAATAAAAAGTGAATTTGGTCCAATATAAATTCCACAAATGTGAAAATCATTTTTTTGGAATCCTAAAAAGATAAGAAAATTATTAGAAAATTAAAATAAATTTTTACACTATGTACTTAATTATTATAAAATAAAAAAATGAATTAAATGTATTTAAAAATGAATTAAATAATAAGAAAATCTAAAATTAACTTAAATAAATGAAATAAAGAATCTGAAAAATCTAAAATATTATAAAATAATTTTTGAAACTGAAAATGTATTTTTTACATAATTATTCTATTTATTATGAATTATTTACTATTATTAATTACTAAAAACTATTATTGATTTATTATAAATAATAAATGAATAAAGAAAAATCTGAAACTTTTTACAAAATTCTAAAATAAATAAAAGAAGCTAGGAAAAATATAAAAACTATATGTACTTAATAAAAATAAGCTAATAAGCAAATAAGCTTCTAAATAGAAGCTATCACTTAGCTTAAAAGTGTTTCTTTTTGGAATTTTCTTTTTCTGGATTAATTATACAATGATATTATACATATTTAATAAAGATGGAACTATACAAACTAAGAAAATAAGCAGTTTGCAAGGCTTATGGCTTATTCAGTTAAGACAGTCAAGCCATAAGCTTGAATCAAGCTTGAAAAAGCTATAAACATGAAACAAAAGGTAAAATAAGATGTACACAAGTCCAATGGATCAATATAAACAAGAAAATGGACTGAGGTAGTGTACAAGTGTGAGCTTATGGTTTAGACAGTTAAGCTTTTTGGGCTTAACTTGGATGGAATGAAAGCTTGTAAAAGCTCCACACAGGAAAATAAAAGAAAAATAATATGTATACAAGTGATATTGACAAGTATGAACAAGCATGCGTACTGGATTTCATCAAATAAGCTTGTAATAAGCTAATAAGTAATTCAGCAGAATCCAGAATACTGCTGAACCATTGCAAGGTACTGCTGATAAGTATAAGCTACTTGCAGCCCTAGTAAATAGGCTACAATGGGAAAATTAAGTGCTGGATCAAGAATTTGGGTGGATGAGCTTCACATAAAACTAAACCACACAAGCTTATGACCACAAATGAGCTTTTTAGAGCTGTTGGTAATGGTGTAAGTTCACTGAGTTCTCAGTGAACTGTTGAGAATGGGCAAACAACAAGCTCTAAATTAACTTATCAAATGAACTCATGAGAGCTCAACTAGCACTGAAACACTGAGTATGATTGGTTAGCCTCACATGAAGCCAAAGATCACAAGCTCAAGGTCAATGAGGAACTTTTCATGAGCTTAGGAAAACAACTCCAACTACACAGTTTGCTTCTGTGTAGTGAGTAAGATGGGACAAAATAAGGGGAGAAAAAGCTATCTAATTTAAACTACAAACTGAAAAATAAAACATAAACATAACACATAAGCTACAAGGGTAACATAAATAAGCCAAATGCACTGGATAGGGCCAACTCCACAAGCTTTTGCAAGCTCATGGTTTTAACAGCCTAACCATGGTGCAGGGCAAAAACAGGCTAAAATAAGCACATAAATAAGCTATTAAACATGGAAACTAAAAATTATCAAAAATATATCTAACAAGGTTAGCAACAAAACATTAAAACTCTAAAAGCACTAAACATAAAACTAAGTAACAAAGACATAGGAAAATAAACAATTAAATCAAAAACAGGAAAACTAGAAATTTGACTTTTTTAGTTTATGATCAAAGTTGACTAAGGTGAACTTTGATCTGATTCTAATGACAGAATATGGAATATTAAACAACATAAACATGAATTAAAGCAAACTAAACAACATTTAAACAGATATGCAAGATTATTAGATCTAACAACCTCAAAGTTCTCATATCTAGATTGTCAAGTGTCAATTTGACTTTCTAACATGCTAAACCCTTTGGTTAGTATTTCACTGAGTTACTTAGGTTCCATATAGTGTAAATCAACAAGAACAACACCATTCACAACCATTTTCACAGTTTCATTATTAAATCCAAACAACCCTTAAATGGACTGTTTTGAAGTTTTTCAAAGCTAAAGATAGTATAAACCAATTTCATCAAATCCAGAGGAACCAAAGTGTCAAAATGGACCTTTTTAAGCATAAACAAGTAGTCACTCAAGTCTAAACCTAGGATTCTCAAAAACAAGCATAGTGACAGTCCAAATGCAATATCAAACCACAATCAAATCCAAAACATAACAACCTAATATAAAGCTATAATATCATAAACAAACAGCAAAGAAACACAGAAACATGAAATTTATAGCATCTAAAATACTGAAACAGTAAAATGCAAAAATGGTAAAAATGAGCTTACAAGTGAATCCAAGCTGAAAATGAGAACCATGGCCACAGAACACATCCTAAGGCTTTCCACAAAGCTTCTAAACCAAAGGCAATCCACAATTAACCTTGCTCCATGCATTTTCACCAAGATCACTTCATTATTTTTGGTTTTTCATTGTTTTTCTTGATTTTTTAGTGTTTTCTGAATTTTAAAGACTAAACTGTTTAAATGTATCTAAAAGCTTTAAAGCTTTTGTCAGGAGCTTATATGAGCTTAAAGAGTCCATTAAACAACTACATAACAAGAATTTAAAGAACATGAAATTTAAAGGAAATTTAAGCAAAACATGAAATTTAAAAGATACTTGAAATTAAACTGAAAAGGATGTTCCATTACACTAATTTAAGGAAAATACAACATTTGAAAGCAATAAAATGACTTGAAATTAAAGAAAGCAGTAAACTAAATTAACTACGTGACCTAGGCTAATCCAAAGGTAGTCTTCTCTCTTCCTTCTCTTCTCTTTTATAACATTCTGAGTTCCCACCATCTTCCTGGTCAAATCCCACTTTAATTCTTGACCTTTGATTGCTCTGAATTCATCCTAGCCGTTTAAACTACTTTTGGCGCCAAAAGTCTTGATAGTGGATTAGAGCAGGTTTAGAGCAATTAAAGAATTTTGGTTGATTATGGAGGTGGAAGGTAGTGGGTAGACAGCTGGGGGTGTGAGGTGGTGAAGAAACCAGGGATGTGGAGGGTGGTATGGTTTTGGCGGGGTTGTGAGAGGAAGGAGATGACTAGGTGGGTTTGACTGGGTCAAACCGGTTTTATTTAATAAGGAATGGGCTGGGTTGGGTTGTTGGGCTGGATTTGGATTTAGGGATTTATGAAGTATAAGGGTCCGGTTTGGTTTGTATAATGGATAAGCCCAAGGACTAAAGTTGTAATTTCTGAAACTTGAGGGACCTGATGTGACAAGCTTCCAAATTTCCTTCAAGGGGCTATACCTGCCAAGTTAGATAAACCAAAGGACCTTTGTTGTATTTATTACAATTTAAAACACCCGGGGGACCTTTTATGACATTTTCAAAAGTTGAGGGGGTGAAATTGTAATTTTTCCAAAAGTTATCAAAAGGGTTAATATTGCCAATGATGAATAGCACAAGGGTAATATTTGATAAATTTCCATTTTTAAATACCCGAGGACTAATTTTTGCCATTTTTGAAACTTGAGGGGTAAAAGTTGCCAATTTTGTGTAAACTTTCATCCAGGGACTATAGTAAATATTTTTGAGTTCCCAAGGACTAAAGTTGACTTTTCATTCATTTTAAACTTTCAGGGACTAGTTTTGTTAATTTGTGAAACTTCAGGGACTAGTTTTGTTAATTTGTGAAACTTCAGGGACTGAAAATGACAATTTTGTGAACTTTGCATGCTTTTCACTTGTTTTCAATCTTTTTGTACCTGAATCACATAAAAACACATTTCAATGATATTTGTAACATTTATATGGTCATTTGTGTGTTTTTGGTCGTTTTTGTGGGTTTAAATAATATAAAATATATGTGTATTTAGACACATATCAATAGTTCATGTTTATTAGATTATCAGTGCGTGTTTAGCGATGCATACCCATTTATGTGATTAGTAGCATATATAAGATTATATGAATTTACAGATATAGTAGTGTAGTGCATAATGCATTTTCAGATATCAGACAAAGTTGCAGATCGTGAATCAGATACTCACGATATAGTAAGCATATAGAATTTGTTTGCATTATCAGTATAGTACTATATAGTTAGCATTTACATCAGCTTATGTGCAGTAGATGATACGTTTTAGTTCAGTGACTTGGGATAGATTATGATAGCGATGAGTTCATGGTTATATGGTGTGCCTATTATGACCCCTGATCAACGTAATAATATTCACATGATATGGCATAAACTAATCGAGATCATGAGATATCTTGGGGAGCTCACTAGAACGGTTGTGTGTTAAAGGCATCATGAATATTGCATTGGATCATGTGTAGTAGCATTTTCAGACATAGCAATTATAAAGGCATAATTTATATACTCCAGCATGTTTAGATTCACCACTCAGAAAAAGATTATGATTTAGAAATGCTACAGAATATGACAGAATAGATATGAAAATGGGTTTCAGTATTCCTGGGTTTAAGCAGTTTAAAGAAAAAGGGGTAAAAGAATTAAAATGAAAACGTGTCAGAATGGATACGGATCATTCAATAAGAAATATCCCTTATCAGAGTTGTGAAACAGAATTTCGTGATGTGACATTTTAGCGAAAATTATGCGAATTCAGGTAAATAAATCCTTTCTTTTAACGCCAGCTTATGAAATTTTGAGATATTTTCGGAAAATAGTCGAGATAAACATCAAGAATACAGATGATTATGGATCTCTCGAGTTATTTTCAGATGATAATCAAGAAAATCTGTACGAAAGTATCAGCAACACAAGATGAACAATAGAGCCTTTATTCAAACCTAAGCCTCAATAGTCGGCTTAGATTAAATCAACAATAGTATCCAAAGTGTTACAAGGTTAGATTAATGTCAATAAGACAATAATCATACAAATACAAAGAAGAGACAAGATCAGTGAAATGATCAAAGAGAAGAGAAAATGTGAGACAATGACTACACACAGTTGTGTCTAACCCTAGATTAAGGGAATTATTAAATAGGAGATTAAGATACACTAAGACCCCTCTAACGGCTATAATTGACTCATCAGCAGAAATGAGAAGGGCTTCAGCAGAAATGAGCTTCTTGGAACTTTAAACCATTTATGCTTTGTCCATGATTAACCCCTGTAATAAACCTGCACTGAACATAACTTGAGGACCATTAGCAATTGATAGAATGATATGTTTGCCACAGATTAATACCCCAAAATTTTAACATTCCCCCTTAATCTGATGAGCAAACATATCAAACAATATCAATTTTTCACACAAGAATTTATGCTGATAAACAGGGAGGTTTTTTGTAAGTATGTCTGCAGTTTGGTTTGAAGAGCCAATCTTTTTGGCACTTATAACACCTCTTGCAATTTTTTCCCTGATGAAGTGAACATTAATTTCAAAGTGTTTTGATCTTTCATGGAAAACAGGATTGACAGCAAGTTGTAAGGCAGATTTGTTATCACAAAAAAGATTAACAGGGAGATTAATATCAACTTTTAGATCTTTTAAGATTTTTTGAATCCAAATGATTTCACAGGCAGCAGTAGACATAGATCTATACTCTGCTTCTGTGGAAGATTTTGAAAGAGTGTTTTGTTTTTTACTTTTCCATGAGATCAAACAATCATTGAAGAAAACACAATAACCTGTGACAGATTTTCTGGTTTTCTTGCATTTGGCCCAATCTGCATCACTATATCCTTCAAGATGATTTTCAGAGTTGCTGAAATTGTACCTTAGACCTTTTCCTGGAGCTCCTTTTAGATATCTCAGAACATTGAGGGCACATTCTAGATGAGATTTCAAAGGAGAATGCATATATTGTGCCAGACAATGAACTGAGTATGAGATGTCAGGTCTTGTATGGGTGAGATAGATAAGTTTCTCAAGTAACTTCTGATAACCAGTGATGTTGACAAGTAAGGGATCATCAACAGTGGGAATGTATGGAAGGACAGAGTTGGGTTCCATAGGAGTGGACACAGGTTTGCACCCAAGAAGACCAAATTCTTTGAGGAGTTCAAGACAGTATTTTCTTTGGGAGAGACAAATGTCATTCCCAGTTTTTAAAACCTCAATGCCAAGAAAATATTTTAAGTTTCCCAAGTCTTTGATATGAAATTTTGATTTTAGAAACTCTTTGAATAGGTTTATCTCATCAATACAGTTTCCAGTAAGAACAATATCATCCACATAAACAAGCAGAGCAATAAACTTGTTATTCTTTGTTTTGGTAAACAAAGAATGATCATTGACAGATTGAACAAAGTTATTTTCCTTTAAAACACTGACAAGTTTTTCATTCCATTTTCTGGGAGCTTGTTTTAGGCCATATAGAGACTTGACAAGTTTGCAAACTTTATTCTTATTGTTCTCATTACAGAACCCCTTAGGGATGGTCATATAGATATCCTCATCAAGGTCTCCATACAAGAAAGCATTGTTAACATCAAGTTGGAAAATAGGCCATTTGTTTTTCACAGCTAAGGCAATAAGACATCTAACAGTAGACATTTTCACAACAGGAGAAAAAGTTTCATCATAGTTTATTCCTTCCCTTTGGTTATAACCTTTAACAACTAATCTAGCCTTGTATCTATCAACTTCACCATTGGCTTTATATTTGATTTTAAAGATCCATTTGTAGCCAATGGGAGTTCTATTAGGTGGGAGATCAGTTATATCCCAAGCATGATTTTCATTTAAGGCCTCAATTTCAGAATTCATAGCATCAACCCAATTACTATCAAGGATAGCTTCTTCATAACAGGTAGGTTCAACACTTTTATTAAGACTAGAAGCAAAACAGTAATTATCTTTGTTAAGATTAGAGTAATTAACAACTTTTTCAACACCATATTTGACTTTCCCTTCTATAATAAAGTCATTAAGATTACTGGGCAACTTAGAAACTCTGGTTGACCTTCTAGTAGTGGTGGCTGGCAAGCCTCTTTCTTGTTCAGAGTTCTGATTTGAATCAGATGGTATATCAGCAGAATCGGAAGATGCATCAACAGGATGTGATTCATGTGATATGGTGCCCTCAGGGTGTGTATTATCATCTATAGATGTTGCAACAGGTTCATCATCCCTAGTAGGATGACTCAACACTGTGCCATCATCATATGATGTCACTCTCCCTTCATCATTGGGACTTATTTGTGAGTCAAAGAAATTTTGGTGATTTAAATCTTTAGGCACATAAGTTTCAACAAAAGGTTTTGACAAAGTATTTTTCATTTTGAAGGGAAAAACAGTTTCATAGAATTTGACATCTCTGGAATAAAAGATATTTTTTGTTTCTAAGCTCAAAAGTTTATAACCTTTTTTTCATTTGAATAACCAATAAAGACACTTTTCTCAGACCTACTACCAAATTTATCTGAGATGTTGAGAATGGTGGCATAGCATAAGCAGCCAAAGACTCTAAGGAGAGAGAGTGAAGGGTCATGCCCATACACAAGGGACAAGGGGGACTTGCCAGACAGAACTGAAGAGGGTAACCTGTTTATGACATAGGCAGCAGTTAGAACACATTCAGGCCAAAGATATAAAGGTAATTCCCCCTGAAACATAAGGGATCTAGCCACATTAAGGAGATGCCTATGTTTCCTTTCTGCAATACCATTTTGTTGTGGTGTATAAACACAAGAGGTTTGATGTAGAATTCCTTTTTCATGAAAGAAGTGTTGAAGTTTATTATTGACAAATTCTGTCCCATTATCACTTCTGAAAATCTTAACATTGTGTTCAAATTGATTTGATAGCATATGAGTAAAGTTAACAATGGAAACATAAACATCATCCTTCCCCTTAAGCATATAAACCGACACTGCCCTATAATAGTTATCAACAATAGTTAAAAAATATTTGTAACCATCTCTGCTAGTGACTTTATATGGTCCCCATACATCTAGATGAACAAGTTGACCAATTTTAGTTGATTTATGTTCACTTAGAGGGAATGGTTCCCTGGTTTGTTTAGCTTTGTTGCAAGTATCACAAAGATGGTCAGATTCAGATGAGCTATCAAGTTTAAGAGTGGATTTAAGTATATGTAAGACTTGGTCAGAGGGATGACCAAGTCTTTGATGCCAGAGATTTTTAGAAACATGACAAACATAAATGCAGTTATTAGAAGTAATCTTACATGTAGAATCAATATCAAACATATATAACCCATTGTATTGTTTACCAATCCCCACAATCCTTTTTTGATGTAAATCCTGTATATAGCAATTAGATTCATTAAACCCAACAAACATCTTATTATCTCTAGCAATCTTATGAACAGACAGCAGACTGACATTGTACTCAGGAACAACCAGAACATCAAAAAGAGTTAGGTCATTATTGACCTTTAAGTCACCAATTTTAGTAATTAGGGCCTGAGTACCATTGGGATGTCCAACAGTTAGACCAAGATTTGAAATGTTAACAACATTAATTAAAAATTTGGCAGAAACAGTCATGTGCTGATTTGCACCATAGTCAACAATCCAACCAAGACTGATGTTTCCAGATAAGGTTTTTGTGTTGTTGTTGAAAAATTTGTTGAAGTTTATGTTAAACTTGACACTGCCATTAAAGAAGGTTCCTGAAAAAATTTTACCTGCCATGTTGGCATTAGCAGAAGACACATTGTTGTCATTAAGAAGACTCATAAGTCTGGAGAGCTGTTCATTAGACAAAGAGACAGGAGAGTTGCTAGCACCATTATCAGTGATACGATTAGTATCAGTGGAAACATTGTTACTGCTGAAAGGTTTAGCATTAAAGTTCTTTTTAACATATCCAGCTGGATAACCAACAAGATCATAACATCTATCAACAGTGTGACCAGGTTTTTTGCAGTTAGTACATTTGAGATTCATGTTTGGTCCTCTGTTATTGGAGCTGTTACCAGCATTAAAACCAGACCCTTTATTGAAATTGTTGTTGATTGATCCCTTTTTGTTATCAAAAAATTTTCCACTATCAAAAGTTTTTGCAGCAAAAGCAGTGGCATTGGGTTTAGCAGAGCTATTCCCAGATGACACATTTCTGTGAGATTCTTCTCCAGAGACAACAGAAAAAGCAGTTTTGACATTAGGCAATGGATCTCTGGTTAGAATATTACTTTTGATAGGAACATAAGTGTCATCAAGACCCATAAGAAATTGCATTAATTTGATTAGCTGATTGTGTTTTTCAAAATGTTTTGCAGCCTCACAAGTACAGGGAGGCAAGCTAATCATACAATCAAATTGTTTCCATAACGAGTTGAGGTTTTTGTAATAATCAGCAAGAGAAGACCCATTTTGACTAAGAGAGTTTATGTTTTTGTGCAAATTAAAAATAGCTGAACCATCAACCTTATCATAAGTATCTTTAAAATCATTCCACATTTCATAAGCAGTTTTAGCATAGATAGCACCAGCAAAAAGTTCAGGACTGAGAGAGTTAAGAATCCAGGTAACCACAACAGAGTTACAAGTATCCCATTGATTAGCAAGACTAGGGTTTGAGTCATCTCTTATGCAAGTACCATCAATAAACCCTAACTTATTATGATTCCTTAAGGAAAAGGTCATGGCCATATTCCAAATTTTATAATTTTCAGTTCCAGTGAGTTTGATAGAAATAATGGGAGTACCATTGGTGTTATTGGGGTGTAAATACAAAGCATCACCAAAGGATAAGCTTTTCTTAGTGGAAGAACCACCACCACCACCACCAGTGTTATCATCACCAACAGCCATAATGCAAACAATCAGACAGAGATAAATAACACAGACAAAGATAACAACAAGATCAGATAGACAAATAAAGAAATAAATAAGACTTTGTAATTAAGAAACAACAAGCATCAAGCCTGTGGACTGGGGTAAACCAGAGCAGGTATTCATACCACTCAGAGGTGGCAGATCAAGATGTTAGTCTCCCGTTTGCACCCACAAAGACTTAAGTACTGTTTGTTTGAAGAAGAGATTAGATTTAGACTTACAGAGCAATATGCAGCGAAAAGAACAAATCACAATAAGAAATAACCAGTGATTATGCCAATACCAATAACCCCAAATCACCAACTTGTTGCTGAAGAGATGTCCCCAAATTTCTATGAAGAAACCCTTGGATGGTGAATCAATAGTTATAATGAGCCTGAAGCTCTGATACCATGTACGAAAGTATCAGCAACACAAGATGAACAATAGAGCCTTTATTCGAACCTAAGTCTCAATAGTCTGCTTAGATTAAATCAACAATAGTATCCAAAGTGTTACAAGGTTAGATTAATGTCAATAAGACAATAATCATACAAATACAAAGAAGAGACAAGATCAGTGAAATGATCAGAGAGAAGAGAAAATGTGAGACAATGACTGCACACACAGTTGTGTCTAACCCTAGATTAAGGGAATTATTAAATATGAGATTAAGATACACTAAGACCCCTCTAACGGCCATAATTGACTCATCAACAGAAGTGAGAAGGGCTTCAGCAGAAATGAGATTCTTGGAACTTTAAACCATTTATGCTTTGTCCATGATTAACCCTTGTAATAAACCTGCACTGAACATAATTTGAGGACCGTTAGCAATTGATAGAATGATATGTTTGCCACAGATTAATACCCCAAAATTTTAACAAAATCTCAAAGTTCATATGATCAGGTGAAAGGATTTCAACATGGATAACACGTACCTATAAACCTGTTGATAAATTTGACACATATATAGAGGAAATGAATTCTACTTTGATCCTTATTAGTGGATTATCACTTTTATTGTTAGAATACAGATATGATACATACCTAAATGGGGGAGTACTTACAAATGATCCTAAGTAAATTAGGAGACAACTTAGTTACAACAACAAGAGTTCGTGAGGACACGAACAGTCCAAGCGGGGGAGAGTTGTAACATCCCGATATTTATAGAAAATAATAGTGGATTTATCTATATTCCTATTGGTTACATCTAGTATTTTAGTGGAATAAATATAGAAGTCCTACTTTGACGGTATTAATAATATAGCAAGTGGGGACTTTATATGTAAACAAGATGTGATTTAGTTTGCAAGACATTCTACTACAAGGGACTAATTGTGTTCAAGTGACAAAGTAGTAGGAAATGACTAAAATGCCCATGGGCCTTATCCACTTATATTAATTATGCAAAGTCGGTTTACAGGAGATATACTCCCTCCCATTCACGACTCAGAGAAAAGAACAAGCAGAAGAAAAATACTTTCTTCACTTTGAAGAATTCTTTACATATCATGATGTTTATCACGTTCTATCAAGGATTAAGCAAGGGTTATAAGGGTTTAACATGGTATGAATGATTAAAGAGCTTCAAGTGATTTCATGTTCTTCCCCAATTCATGGTGAGTAGTGAATCATGTGTTAATTTATGATTATGAGTTATGAGGTTATGTTTAATAAGTATTCTACATGATTATCTGATGAATTCATGGTTTATGATTCAAGGGTTATGCATATGATTATTAGGGTTTATGATGGGATTATGTTAATGATCAATTTATGATGTTTAGGAGGTGTTTATGTTGATTATTGAGTTGAAACCAACACCCCTTTATGTGATTTGGGTGATATATGATGTTAAACAAGTTGCTGAAATTTTCAGCAATGATTAGTCATGTTTGAAAAATCATATCAAATTGATAGAAGCTCGGATTGAATCATGGAAAGACTTTCTAGAAAGCCTAAGGTGTCTACTTCAGTTGTTATTCATAAAGTTTTTGCTCATTTAGTAGTTAAGTTGGTCTAAAACGTGATTTAGTACAGCAAGGGCTGATCCTGAAATGTGCAGGAAACCGAACTTCAAAAATTCATACTGGATAGACCGTAGCTCCGTTTGGAGCGTTCCATACCTTTTCGGAAAGGGAAAATAGTATAATTTCATGGAAAAATAGCCTCATGACCTGTTTCAGTAGTTAAGTGAGTCAAAATGATGCATTTGCAGGATGCTGCCGAAAATCAGCAAATGCGTTGTTAAGTGTTTTGATGATTATGACATGATATGATGTTTTTGCAAGTCCCAGGTGATTATATGCTATGATAACTTATATTCTCAGACCATATGGTTATAATTCATGTTATGAAAGTATAGAAGCAAGTGACAAAACTTGGTTAGCTTAGCTCGAGTTCGCGAGAATAGTAGTGCATGTTTGGTGAGATTTTTGCCATAACTAGTTTATGAGTTTATGCATTATAGTTAGTTTATGTGTGCTTAGTTGCGCTTATAGTTGCATTATCATGTTATATTCATGCTTAGTTGTTATGTGTTAACACTATACGTGTACATCTATCATGATATAGGTGTTCGAGGCATATTCAGAATCATTCATCTTGCATTATACGGTCCAGGTGAGTAACGGATTTTCAGTTAACATGTTTAGTAGATTAAGCGTGTTTAGTATATATATGCCTTGCTATATCTCAAGTACTATGCAAGTTATGTATCATGTTGACCCGTGTGGTCATATAAGTATCATGTTGACCCGTGAGGTCATATTAGTATTATGTTGACCCGTGAGGTCATATTAGTATCATGTTGACCCGTTGGGTCATATTAAGTAGTATGTTAACATGTTTGGTCATATTAGTATCATTTTGAACCATGTGGTCATATTAGTATCATGTTGACCCGTTGGGTCATATTAAGTAGTATGTTGACATGTTTGGTCATATTAGTATCATGTTGACCCATGTAGTCATATTAGTATCATGTTGACCCGTGTGGTCATATTAGTATCATGTTGACCCGTTGGGTCATATTAAGTAGTATGTTGACATGTTTGGTCATATTAGTATCATGTTGAACCATGTGGTCATATTAGTATCATGTTGACCCGTTGGGTCATATTAAGTATCATGTTGACATGTTTAGTTATATTAAGTATCATGATGACCCCTTTGGTCATATAAAGTATCAAGTTGACCCGTTGGGTCATATTAAATATTATGTTGACATGTTTGATCATATTAAGTATCATGTTGACCTCTTTGGTCATATAAAGTATCATGTTGACCCGTTGGGTCATATTAAGTATCATGTTGACATGTTTGGTCATATTAAGTATCAAGTTGACCCGTTGGTCATATTAAGCATTAAGTTAACCCAAGTTGACCCGTTTGGTCATATTAAGTATCAAGTTGACCCGTTGGTCATATTAAGCATCAAGTTGACCCAAGTTGACCAGTTTGGTCATATTAATTATCATGTTGACATGTTTGGCCATATTTAGTATTAAGTAGACCCGATTTTCTCAGTAGTATGTTGTGGCCCAACCTCAATATTTTTTATAGGAAAAACTTAGCTTTATGTCATAGCGGTCTCAACATTTTGTTTATAGTAGTTCAGCTATAGTATCAAGTTATAGCTCATCCTTGGTTTATGTTATACTACAATTTTAGTAATTAATTCAATTTTAGAATCATGTCTTGGTTTAACCTTGTAACCATATTATTGCTCAGTTTCTATATTTAGCTTAGTCTCAGTTCGAGCTCGACTTAGTATCATGTTATAGTCAAGCGTAAGTATTTAGCTTAACCTTAAATTATATATGAATGTTATATGTGTTTAGTAATGTGTGCAAAATGATTTATGCACTTCTGGCATGCGATGCGTTTATATATATGCATGTCAAATTCTATTAGGTATATGCTTATGCAGTTTTTAAGGCGCGCCAAGTGCTTTATGCACTAAATTAGTCAGAATGGTACTTTATGCATTGCTCAATGTTTTTAGTACTATCAGTATATAGTCAGTTATGGTATCACACATGTGTTCCAGACAAAGTTGGAACTTAGAGCTCCTTAGTGGAGAATCGAGCCTTAGAATAGTGAATGTTCAAAAATCGGAACTCAGACATCCTATATGGATGATTAACATGCTTATATGGCTCGTCAGCTATGTATTCAGTCAGTATAGTACTATAAGTACTCAGTCAATATGTGCTTATGCACTCAGTAAGTATGTGCTTATGTACTTAGTCAGTTATGCACTAAGTATGTGCTTAGTTATGCAGTCAGTTATGCATTCAGTATGCTTATGTACTCGATCAGTAACATGGTGTATCATGTATTTAATCAGTCAGTGTCGTGCTTATGAAGTTAGTTAATATTATGATTCATGTAGTCAGAATAATACTATATATACTTATTTAGCAGCATGATTATGTTCACTTTATGATTTAATACAGTTCCGTTATCTCACTAAGTCTTATAGACTTACCGTTCTTAGTTTATATTTTTGTAGGTATGCAAGATGAGACCATGTACATGCTAAATGGGGCGTAATACGTTAAAATGGTGTAGCTCGCGGGTTAGGTAACGAGCTTCTCATTTCTATCATTTGTTATCAGTTTGGAATGCCCCTAAATCAAGAACCAGCTTATTTACCAAGTTTAAAGAGTCACCGTTATGTATTTTTGTAAAGTTTAGTATTTTAACGGGACGTTTGGAATACGCGCGTATGATGTAGAAAATACGCTTCCGCCAGTTTTATCAATGTATACAGTTTACAGATTTTTAAATATATATATATATATATATATATATATATAAAATCTGGGCGTTTCAAGTTGGTATTAGAGCGATGGTTTGAGAGATTTAAGTATCCACCATTAGTAGGGGATGCTTAGACTTGAAATTTTGCTCGGTAATTGCTTTTAGAGTTAAATTGCATCACACATTTATACGTTTATCAGCTATTCAGTCATGTTATTCAGTATATAGTTCATGTTTATTAGATTATCAGTGCGTGTTTAGCGATGCATACCCATTTATGTGATTAGTAGCATATATAAGATTATATGAATTTACAGATATAGTAGTGTAGTGCATAATGCATTTTCAGATATCAGACAAAGTTGCAGATCGTGAATCAGATACTCATGATATAGTAAGCATATAGAATTTGTTTGCATTATCAGTATAGTACTATATAGTTAGCATTTACATCAGCTTATGTGCAGTAGATGATACGTTTTAGTTCAGTGACTTGGGATAGATTATGATAGCGATGAGTTCATGGTTATATGGTGTGCCTATTATGACACCTGATCAACGTAATAATATTCACATGATATGGCATAAACTAATCGAGATCATGAGATATCTTCGGGAGCTCACTAGAATGGTTGTGTGTTAAAGGCATCATGAATATTGCATTAGATCATGTGTAGTAGCATTTTCAGACATAGCAATTATAAAGGCATAATTTATATACTCTAGCATGTTTAGATTCACCACTCAGAAAAAGATTGTGATTTAGAAATGCTACAGAATATGACAAAATAGATATGAAAATGGGTTTCAGTATTCCTGGGTTTAAGCAGTTTAAAGAAAAAGGGGTAAAAGAATTAAAATGAAAACGTGTCAGAATGGATACGGATCATTCAATAATAAATATCCCTTATCAGAGTTGTGAAACATAATTTCATGATGTGACATTTTAGCGAAAATTATGCGAATTCAGGTAAATAAATCCTTTCTTTTAACGACAGCTTATGAAATTTTGAGATATTTTCGGAAAATAGTCGAGATAAACATCAAGAATACAGATGATTATTGATCTATCGAGTTATTTTCAGATGATAATCAAGAAAATCTCAGAGTTCATATGATCAGGTGAAAGTATTTCAACATGGATAACACGTACATATAAACCTGTTGATAAATTTGACACATATATAGAGGAAATGAATTCTACTTTGATCCTTATTAGTGGATTATCACTTTTATTGTTAGAATACAGATATGATACATACCTAAATGGGGGAGTACTTGAAATTGATCCTAAGTAAATTAGGGGACAACTTAGTTACAACAACAAGAGTTCGTGAGGACACGAACAGTCCAAGCGGGGGAGAGTTGTAACATCCCGATATTTATAGAAAATAATAGTGGATTTATCTATATTCCTATTGGTTACATCTAGTATTTTAGTGGAATAAATATAGAAGTCCCACTTTGACGGTATTAATAATATAGCAAGTGGGGACTTTATATGTAAACAAGATGTGATTTAGTTTGCAAGACATTCTACTACAAGGGACTAATTGTGTTCAAGTGACAAAGTAGTAGGAAATGACTAAAATGCCCATGGGCCTTATCCACTTATATTAATTATGCAAAGTCGGTTTACAGGAGATATACTCCCTCCCATTCACGACTCAGAGAAAAGAACAAGCAGGAGAAAAATACTTTCTTCACTTTGAAGAATTCTTTACATATCATGATGTTTATCACGTTCTATAAAGGATTAAGCAAGGGTTATAAGGGTTTAACATGGTATGAATGATTAAAGAGCTTCAAGTGATTTCATGTTCTTCCCCAATTCATGGTGAGTAGTGAATCATGTGTTAATTTATGATTATGAGTTATGAGGTTATGTTTAATAAGTATTCTACATGATTATGTGATGAATTCATGGTTTATGATTCAAGGGTTATGCATATGATTATTAGGGTTTATGATGGAATTATGTTAATGATCAATTTATGATGTTTAGGAGGTGTTTATGTTGATTATTGACTTGAAACAAACACCCCTTTATGTGATTTGTTTGATATATGATGTTAAACAAGTTGCAGAAATTTTCAGCAATGATTAGTCATGTTTGAAAAATCATATAAAATTGATAGAAGCTCGGACCCGGGCCCTACGGGCGGGCATCTCCCGCAACGCAAGCAGCATTGTTCGCCACCACCCGAGAAGGATTGAATCATGGCTAGACTTTCTAGAAATCCTAAGGTGTCTACTTCAGTTGTTATTCATAAAGTTTTTGCTCATTTAGTAGTTAAGTTGGTCTAAAACGTGATTTAGTACAGCAAGGGCTGATCCTGAAATGTGCAGCAAACCGAACTTCAAAAATTCATACCGGATAGACCGTAGCTCTGTTTGGAGCGTTCCATACCTTTTCGGAAAGGGAAAATAGTAAAATTTCATGTAAAAATAGCCTCATGACCTGTTTTAGTAGTTAAGTGAGTCAAAATGATGCATTTGCAGGCTGCTGCCGAAAATTAGCAAATGCGTTGTTAAGTGTTTTGATGATTATGACATGATATGATGTTTTTGCAAGTCCCAGGTGATTATATGCTATGATAACTTATATTCTAAGTCCATATGGTTATAATTCATGTTATGAAAGTATAGAAGCAAGTGACAAAACTTGGTTAGCTTAGCTCGAGTTCGCGAGAATAGTAGTGCATGTTTGGTGAGATTTTTGCCATAACTAGTTTATGAGTTAATGCATTATAGTTAGTTTATGTGTGCTTAGTTGCGCTTATAGTTGCATTATCATGTTATATTCATGCTTAGTTGTTACGTGTTAACACTATACGTGTACATCTATCATGATATAGGTGTTCGAGGCATATTCAGAATCATTCATCTTGCATTATACGGTCCAGGTGAGTAACGGATTTTCAGTTAACATGTTTAGTAGATTAAGCGTGTTTAGTATATATATGCCTTGCTATATCTCAAGTACTATGTAAGTTATGTATCATGTTGACCCGTGTGGTCATATAAGTATCATGTTGACCCGTGAGGTCATATTAGTATTATGTTGACCCGTGAGCTCATATTAGTATCATGTTGACCCGTTGGGTCATATTAAGTAGTATGTTGACATGTTTGGTCATATTAGTATCATTTTGAACCATGTGGTCATATTAGTATCATGTTGACCCGTTGGGTCATATTAAGTAGTATGTTGACATGTTTGGTCATATTAGTATCATGTTGACTCATGTAGTCATATTAGTATCATGTTGACCCGTGTGGTCATATTAGTATCATGTTGACCCGTTGGGTCATATTAAGTAGTATGTTGACATGTTTGGTCATATTAGTATCATGTTGAACCATGTGGTCATATTAGTATCATGTTGACCCGTTGGGTCATATTAAGTATCATGTTGACATGTTTAGTTATATTAAGTATCATGATGACCCCTTTGGTCATATAAACTATCAAGTTGACCCGTTGGGTCATATTAAATATTATGTTGACATGTTTGATCATATTAAGTATCATGTTGACCTCTTTGGTCATATAAAGTATCATGTTGACCCGTTGGGTCATATTAAGTATCATGTTGACATGTTTGGTCATATTAAGTATCAAGTTGACCCGTTGGTCATATTAAGCATTAAGTTAACCCAAGTTGACCCGTTTGGTCATATTAAGTATCAAGTTGACCCGTTGGTCATATTAAGCATCAAGTTGACCCAAGTTGACCGGTTTGGTCTTGTTAATTATCATGTTGACCTGTTTAGCCATATTTAGTATTAAGTAGACCCGATTTACTCAGTAGTATGTTGTGGCCCAACCTCAATATTTTTTATAGCAAAAACTTAGCTATATTTCATAGCGGTCTCAACATTTTGTTTATAGTAGTTCAGCTTTATATTATAGTTCAGCTATAGTATCAAGTTATAGCTCATCCTTGGTTTATGTTATAGTACAATTTTAGTAATTAATTCAATTTTAGTATCATGTCTTGGTTTAACCTTGTAACCATATTATTGCTCAGTTTCTATATTTAGCTTAGTCTCAGTTCCAGCTCGGCTTAGTATCATGTTATAGTCAAGCGTAAGTATTTAGCTTAACCTTAAATTATATATGAATGTTATATGTGTTTAGTAATGTGTGCAAAATGCTTTATGCACTTCTGGCATGCTATGCGTTTATATATATGCATGTCAAATTCTATTAGGTATATGCTTATGCAGTTTTTAAGGCGCGCCAAGTGCTTTATGCACTAAATTAGTCAGAATGGTACTTTATGCATTACTCAATGTTTTTAGTACTATCAGTATATAGTCAGTTATGTGATCACACATGTGTTCCAGACAAAGTTGGAACTTAGAGCTCCTTAGTGGAGAATCGAGCCTTAGAATAGTGAATGTTCCAAAATCGGAACTCATACATCCTATATGGATGATCAACATGCTTATATGGCTCGTCAGTTATGTATTCAGTCAGTATAGTACTATAAGTACTCAGTCAGTATGTGCTTATGCACTCAGTAAGTATGTGCTTATGTACTTAGTCAGTTATGCACTAAGTATGTGCTTAGTTATGCAGTCAGTTATGCACTCAGTATGCTTATGTACTCGATCAGTAACATGGTGTATCATGTATTTAATCAGTCAGTGTCGTGCTTATGCAGTTAGTTAATATTATGATTCATGTAGTCAGAATAGTACTATATATACTTATTTAGCAGCATGATTATGTTCACTTTATGATTTAATACAGTTCCGTTATCTCACTAAGTCTTATAGACTTACCGTTCTTAGTTTATATTTTTGTAGGTATGCAAGATGAGACCATGTACATGCTAAATGGGGCGTAATACGTTAAAATGGTGTAGCTCGCGGGTTAGGTAACGAGCTTCTCATTTCCATCATTTGTTATCAGTTTGGAATGCCCCTAAATCAAGAATCAGCTTATTTACCAAGTTTAAAGAGTCACCGTTATGTATTTTTGTAAAGTTTAGTATTTTAACGGGACGTTTGGAATACGCCCGTATGATGTAGAAAATACGTTTCCGCCAGTTTTATCAATGTATACAGTTTACAGATTTTTAAATATATATATATATATATATATATATATATATATATATATATATATATATATATATATATATATATAATCTGGGCGTTTCAAGTTGGTATTAGAGCGATGGTTTGAGAGATTTAAGTATCCACCATTAGTAGGGGATGCTTAGACTTGAAACTTTGCTCGGTAATTTCTTTTAGAGTTAAATTACATCACACGTTTATACGTTTATCAACTATTCAGTCATGTTATTCAGTATATAGTTCATGTTTATTAGATTATCAGTGCGTGTTTAGCGATGCATACCCATTTATGTGATTAGTAGCATATATAAGATTATATGAATTTACAGATATAGTAGTGTAGTGCATAATGCATTTTCAGATATCAGACAAAGTTGCAGATCGTGAATCAGATACTCACGATATAGTAAGCATATAGAATTTGTTTGCATTATCAGTATAGTACTATATAGTTAGCATTTACATCAGCTTATGTGCAGTAGATGATACGTTTTAGTTCAGTGACTTGGGATATTATTCCGATAGACCGCAACATTCAGGGGGAAGTCTTTTCATTTCATCTTTCGTGGTTTGTTTGGTGTGAAGCATCTACATATGTGAGAAGATCTTTTTGATTTCTTGCATGTTACCCCCGAACGGATTTTCCGCAATAAGTCAGATTTACCTTGTGTGGTTTACTGCTCATCTACAAATTCCGCTGCGTACTTAAAATTTCAAAAGTTAGAGGAAATGTTCACTACATCAAAGTTTCGAATCTGCTGAAGACGGTTGTCAGTTTGGGGGGAAGCTGATTCAGAAACTTCGCCAAAAAGGAGTGTACGGAGAAGCTGCTAAAGACATGCGGCATGAATTGGAGGGAAGTTAATCCAATTTATGCATATTACATCATTTGCCTACAAGTGAAGAAAACGGTTCTCAAGTCAAGGTACAAGAAGAAGACAAAGAGCGTAAACTTTCATCATCCTCAGCACTTGAAGAGCTTATGAAGATCTTTCTTTATTTGTTTCCTATATTTGTAGAAAATGTTGTAAGTAATCCCTTATGTCGTCTCATTGGGGGAAGATTGTTGGAATCGCTCCTAACTCGTAAATGGAACGACATTGACGGGATTACAGTTTCTATCTTTGTTACCTTAAACACATGGGCTTGTTATGTCAATTACCCATTGTTGTATGTGTTTGGGTATATAAACCCCTCCATACTTCCATGGAGGGGTGAGTCTCATTAGTGTAACATTTCCTTTCAATAATAAAACACACATAGTTTCTCCCTTCTCTTCATACTTTCTCTCACTAACATGATGAAGATGTTCTTTCATCTTCCCCGACCTCCCGATTCACCATATCATCCATATATTCGATCCTAACAATATATATATATATATATATATATATATATATTAGTTAAAAACAGATTTTAGCAATACTTAAAACAAATAATTATAGTTAAAAACAAATTTGTGAAACAATTCTAACCTTGAAACATAAAACAAATCCAGACAACGAATATTCCATCTTCTGAGTTGACTTGATATTTCGAATGGCATCGTACAACTGTCTCCAAATGAGTTCCCCCCAAGGAAATTTATTCCAGTCTTCAAACTTCTCAACCATCCTAAGATATGTATCATCCACCACAGATAACAAGTCACGCCCCATAAATATGACCTCAAGAGATAACAAAAGGCAAACTCGGACTGCGTCTTCATCAGATACTTTGGTAAAAAGCACTTCATCCTCAATCAAACATAGAAGATCTATGCTTTTTAAGTTCTCACCTACCTTATGCGGAAATACACGGTCACGAAATATGATATCACCAATTCTAAACTTACGGAAACTAGGCATTCCAAATTTAAAAGCAGTAATGAGGTGAAATTGACGGCGTCCAAAATGAAGATCATGTCCATTAACATTATAAAGTAGTGGCAAATCAAAGTGGTCATCATCAGACTTAATTTGCTTTTGAAGCATATAATGTATAAGACTCTCATCGTTCTAAAAAAAATTCAAATCCAACCATGCACCAAAGCATGTTGACCGAACAGTCTACGACAGTTTTCATTTAATCTGTCTTTAATCAATTGAAAGTAACGCAGTTTGCTTCGAACGTGAAGCTTCGCATCAGATTCCTATACATACAAAGCAATTTATAAATCTTATGAACATGAAGTGATAACATGAAGTGATATGGAGGCTGACAGTAATGAGAGTAACAAAGCAAAATAAGCAAATAAGGTACACCAAGCAAATAAGTATTATGGGTGATACTGTGGTGCTGCTACCACAGTAGCCTGAGGGACAACTTTTGAGGCAAACTATTAATAAGGTAAGGTGTGAATACGAAACTGAGCTTATGAAATCTTATAGTTAACCTAACCATGTCCCTTTTGCCCCTAATTCCAGCTACTAGGGAGCTTATGACAGCTAGTGGTGAGCTTAAGAAAACGTCTATTAGTACAACAGTGCAACCTGTGCCTCAACCCAGTAATATTTGTACCACTAGCAGCCATACAAAATGATTTTTCTGAATTTTTTCCTTTTGTGAAAAGTTAAATAAGCTGGTTAAATTTATATTTTTATTTTTTTAAAGTTTTTATGACAAATTAATGTTGACTAAAATAACTGTGCTAAAACTGAGAAAATGACTAAATAGAAAAGTGAAAATGGCCCTAGTTGACTTTATTAAAAGACTCAGACTCAAACACAGCTTATGACAATAAGCGAGCTATTTATCTTATTTGTGTGATTGTTGTAATAAAACTCACTACTTTTCTGCATAAGAACTACATACAATTCTCTAAGCCATACATGTGGCTAAAACGGGATCTTAAAAATTGCTTATATAACACACTCATCCATTCATTCTTCATTCTAATTATACACATAATTGCTCACATACACACTCATCCATTCATTCATTGCTAAAAACCACCCTATATACTCTTTTGTATCAAGTGCAGGGATGGGTCATCTGTCACTTTGGTACAATTTGCAAAAAGACTAGTAACCAAACAAAATCTTTCGACAACATTCATATTCCCAAATGATGGACTTTATCAAATTCCCAACTTGTATTTCTTGACTCAATTAAACATATGACTTTTAAACAGACGAGGCATCTATTTTCCAAAATGGCTAAACAAAACTCATATAAGTTGTACATAATGTCGGGACATTAAATACTTTTGTAGGACTTTGCGCATAATGTCTAACCAACAACAATAACTTAACCAACAATAATAACTTAAACAATCTATGTTGATAATGTGCATTATTAGCTAATCTAAAAACCCACAAAAAGAGGGGTTATCAAAAACCCACAAAATTAACCAAATCCAACAGGCGTTATCAAAAAGGGATTATCATTAACGGGTTATCAAACAGGGGTTATCACATCCAAAAAATTAACCTAATCCAAAAACCCACAAAAACGATACTATCAAAGAAAAATCCCCAACAGGGGTTATCAAAAAATTACTGTAATTCAAACAAAATCAGAGATTAAACATAAATTAGAACTAATTAAGGGATAAACATACCATTTGTATCAAAAAATTGAAAGAATTACGGTCTGGATAATGTGTGTGTAAATTTGATTTACTAATGCATAAATTTGAATTACTGAATTAAAACTAAATTAAAAAAACAAAAAAACAAAAAGGATTTGATTAACATAATTTTTTTTTGATAGTTCCCAATGATACCTTTTTTCAGATCCACTTTTTCAATCTCACATTAGCTAGAAATCTCACACCGTCGTTCGCACATCTGCTACATCGGATATTGTATCTATGGTCCGGTTTGTGGGAAAACTAATAATTGAAAGAGTACTTATTGTCTGGACACGTGTCAACATTTTGGTGGAATCGCACATTCGCACATGACCAATTTGGAAAGAGGGTTTATTTTTGTACCTCAAGTGATCACTATGGACCTTTTTGTCCTCTTTTGAGAAGAGAGTTTATTTTTGTACCTCAAAGTGATCACTATGGACCTTTTTGCAACTATCTTTCTTAGACTGTTTAACTGTTTTGACCCATGACCCACTTTTTCAGCTCCGAGCTAGAATTATCCTAAAACGCCTCAAAATTATAAAATAAAAGGTTTATTTGTTTTTTAAAGCAAAAAACAAAAATTAAAGTATTTGTTTTTTAATAAATAAAAATATATTACTTAAAAATTAAAAAAAAAAAAAAAAACGTGCGTGTACCGACATTATAAGTAGCAGTAAATACTACAATACTAGTATAACAAATAAAGGTAGGGGTGGCAATTCGGGTCGGGTTCGGGTTGGTGGGTTCGGGTTGTCAGGTTGGCGGGTCAGAAAATCCCAACCCAAACCTGACCCATTTAAATCATCGGGTCAGCTATGTCAACCCTAACCTGTTTAGACATAACCCGAACCTAACCCATTTAACCCGTATATAAACTTGGGTTGGCGGGTTAAATAGGTTACACGGGTTGAATATGTTAAACGGGTTGAATCGGTTCAGTGGGTTTCGGGTTGACCCATTTAACCCTTTTTATACACAAAAGTTGGCACACTACACGAGTTAAACAAGTTAAACAGGTTGTTGGGTTGACTTGTTTAACACATTTAACCCGCATAATAAAATATAAATAATTTTAAGTTTATAAAAAAAAAATCTTAAACGGGTTGGCGGGTCGACCCGCTAATTTTATTCTCAACCCGAACCTGACCTGTTTAATAAACGGGTTAGATAGGTCGACTCAAACCTGACCCGAAATCTATTTAGCACAACCCAAACCTGTTAATTTTCGTGTCGGTTTCAGGTCGGGTCAGAAATTGCCGCCCCTAAATAAAGGAAGCTTCGTATACAAATGTAAAGTCAATATAGTCTTTTTTTTATTAATAGAATAAAAATATCCAAAGATATATATACTCTCATCCACAACCACAAACGCTAAACACATTTGTATCACCAACCTCACTCCTTTTTCATTATTGAGAATACTCCTTTTTGACTATTGACTACCAGTCCACCCACTAGCTACCTCTTTCAGATCTCCTTCATTTCATATCATTTTGTAACCCAAATTTCGCCCTCTTTTTTATAAAGATAGAAACATGATGTTTTCATCTAACGAATTTGATCACCTAAAAATCCCCCTTGAAAATATCCTGATAGCCACCAACAACTTTGATGAAGAAAATGTCATCGGCAGAAGTGGATTTGGAAAGTATTACAGGGGAAAGCTCTTGTGGTCCGGTGAGTTGATTGAAATCCTTGCTCGGAGGTTTAATAAAGATGTATGGGATGTTGAAATTGAACAGTTTATTTGATTACCACAAGGATAGATAAGAGTCAGTCACACCAACTTCTTTTCCCATAAGCTGCTATTATCATCAAACAACTCCCATACAAATCAAGAAAAGCACCGCCTCATTTTTTGGATATCTTGTTCATTGTTTACGGTAAGTAGCAGCCAAAAAAAGTTATCAAAGATTGTTTCAGAAGCAGTTTGGATGGTTTTTAGTGTTGTTCATTTGAATGGTTTTTGAGTTAGATGTCGGAGTAAAAAGCCAATTTCATTACAAATTTAGCAGAAATAAAGGTGTCAACTTTGCTGGATTTTATGTGTTTTTTTAGTGTTTGTTGCGTTTTAAGAGTTATGTTTTTTTTTTGTTGGTATAATTGAATATTGGATTTTAATGTTTTAGGTGTTAGGGGTGGAAGTAGCCATTGTTCGTGGCATTGTTGAAATGGAAGTTGTGTTTTCTTGGTACGTCTGATGTGGTTTTTCCGGTATGAAAGTAATGGCAGTGAAGGTTGGTAGCTTATTGTCCTTAATTTGGTTTTGTGACCACAGGCTATTGGTAGTTGGTTATATGGGGCTGTCATAAATCTGAAACCCATCGATTGAAGGCAAACCGTTAGGTTTGCAGCCATGCCGGATATATCCACTTTCTTTGATTCTTACCATTATGATGATATTGATTATAGCAGGCTATGATGAATCTAAAATAATCTTAAACTATTCGTTTGGGCTTCGTTGCTGGCCTGTCTTTTTTGCACTATTTGGCCCAACATGAGTAAGATATATGCACGTTTGCTCTAACCGACTGTGTAGACACTTCTATTGCTTTCATTTTGTAACCACAGGTTATCGGTGACTGATTATAGGAGGTTGTGATAAATGTAGGACTGGACCATTTAGGCGTGATCATTCGCGCCTTGGCAAGGCAAATCATTAGGTTTGCAGCCATGCCGGATGTATCCACTTTCTTCGATTCTTACCATGATAATGATATTGATTATAGGGGGCTATGATTAATCTAAAATTGGTCGACCAAAGCTGTGGTCGTTCGCTTATTGGCATGGCAAACCGTCAGGTTTGCAGCCATGGTGAACGTATCCAGCTTTTAATTGTTAGCCTATCTGAGCATGCTCTGCTCCATTATATCTTATATCAATAATAGGCGATGATGATTTTTTGCACTTATATTCCTTTGGAACATGGTTTACCGAGACCCGTATCTTGGCGGGGCATCCACATTCAGAAAGTGGATGCAGCCACGGCGGGTGTTTCGTGACGATCCCATAGTTGCATATCTGAGCCTCATATTTTGCAGTCAATAATGTAATTTTGTGTCTAAAAGTTTTGGGTCAAAAGGCATACGAAAAGTAAGTGATTTATCTTTGTTATAAGTTTGTGGTGTGGTAAGCTTTTGGCAGGGCCACGGGCGCAGAAGCCATATGTAAAAACAACTCCGAAGATAAATCACTTACTTTTCGTATGCCACAAATAGCGCTACTGATACATCTTCTATTAGTATTAGGTTTGGCAACGTCACAGGTACTTTTTCTATTACATTGTAAATTTATCACTTTTTATCGACACATGTTATTTGTCAAATAATTAGTGTTTACCACAGGTGTGTGAATTGCCGAAGTAAAGGGAGGAAATGAAGTGGTTGTGGGCTCAGGAGATGCGGACTAGGGAAATTAGTTTCAATCACGTGTTTCACCTGTCTTGAATGATTGGTTTTATGCTGTATCTTACATAGGCGAGCAGGTAGTTGTTTCATGTTCTTTAACAGTACACACTATAAATATCCCCAGCGCTCTCTAATACTCTTTTACACAATAAATAAATCAGCTGCCACCCAACTACTCTTTCAAGTACCCTTTCTTCTAGAAATTAAGGGTGTGTGGCATTGCATTTTAGAAGTAATTATGTGATATACAAAATAAAAAAAAAATTATACGGCACACGGAGCCGTAGGTGGCCAGTTGGGTAATGGGTCAACATGGGTATATTTTGGGAACCGGATAAAACATGGTGGGTTGATATGAAACATTATTCGTTTCATACATAAAGGTACAAAATAAAGATGTTTTAGCTGCTGATAGTGCCGATACTGCTCAAATAACAGTGGAACCAACTTATATTATTATAATCTCCTTTGGGTTAACTATATTCGATGGTTTTATATTCGGTTTTGTGATATATGTTATGTTATTGTAGTCATAAACTTACTGTAGCACAATACGGTTTGGTATCTTTAGAGCTTTTTTTACATTGTTGGTATAAGATATAAATCATGGTTTGAGTCTTAGTGTTTTCTTTGGAACGTGTTGTTACAGATGCCAACGAAACATAGGGGAAGTATTATGTGTCCCCATCTACCACTGTCGCACGATATTGTTCAGCACTCGACGCAGGCCTACTTATCAGTTTTTACATTAATAGATTACTGTATACAAGATCTTGACAATGGTTTAGGCGACACTAATTCTTTCCAGTCTGCTGTTGTTACAAGTGTTAGTAATCGTTCAGTTGGAAACAATCAACGCAGCAGGTCCATGCCCCAAGGCAAGATAATTTGTTAGTACCTGCGTAATCAGGTCCCCGTATTATTAGTACATTTTTTGCCGGTTGAATCCGGTCCTGCTAATGTAAGTTGCTCAGCTTTTATCTTGCAATTTTTTGTCACAATTCTTAGTATTTGGGTATTATTTTAGTCACCATCATTCTTTTATCTACCGGTGATTTTAGCTGATCAACGTTTTAAAATGGACCGATATATTTTCTTACCACATGTTCTTTTTCATTATCAAGGCATATTTATAATTTATCTGGAAAAGTGCTATACTGCTATGTTGGTTATACTTATTGTCCGAATGGTGTTCCTGGATCAGGTAATCACCCTTGCAGGAGTTATGCAGCCAATATTTGTTGAGGGGGGCCTATCAGTCCGACGTTGGAAGTTCGTGTACGTTATCTTTTACTTTTGTGGTCCTTCTGTACATCATCTTCTTGGTTCAGTCTACTTGCCGGTTGTTACTAATAGTTTCTCTGTTTGACACAGGACAAAGAGATCGGGCAGGTTTGGGGACCGATGAACACATTGACCATGCTTATCCACCACAGGTATGAACATGTGGGTGTAAGTGTCAGCGTATGATGTTGGAAACGTTGATACTTACTCTTGGTCAGCCACATGTTGACATCAGGTGGACCGGTCGGAGGTACCTGTTATTGTCAACAAGTTGATTCAAGGCAACAACGAACTTGATGCCACAACACTTCTTCAGAATATATTTTCTTATAAGGTTGCGACTATATTGCCCATTGTCAATTACCCATGTTTTGTGTTCTGCTGTATGCTGACATTAGGAATACATACAGGTCCTGGACCGGTGGTTCTTGATTTCCAAACTGGTAGCACGCGCAGAGTTGTTGCAACTTCTTCGGCGCCTATGAACAGTTACTTTGGAATATGTCTTCAAAGTCCTACGGCTGATGCCAGGAACGATCGGCCCCGCTATGCAAGTTGCAAAAGGCGACTGGCAGAGGTGTCTCAAGGTATAGCCAAATGCCATGTACAATTTTATATTCGTCAAGCCCCTTAAACGCAAATGGTACTAAACACAAATGTTTGCTACTATGACCTTTGGCCACATCAGCTGGCGACAAGTAAGTTTTTTTTTTCCCTTTTTTTTATAAATTGTATACATATAAACCAACAGGTCATAAGCTGATGGTGCTAGGTCCATATATAGTAATACCTTCAATCTTTAATCCATAATATGCATTAGTTCATGGCTCAATTTTAAATGCAACTCTAACGATTTTATGGAACGCCGCTAACTTATAATTCACTGCTGCCTAACTGCAGGTCGATTCTTGGGGGCTGAAATGGAGATGTTCAGGTGGTGCAACACCGGTTGAAAAGGATGGATATGGATGCTGAAACAGCGGTTGAAGTGGGTGCATTTGGCTGCTGAAATGGGTGCGGTTGCCGGCTTAAATGGGTGGATTTTGGATGTTGAAACGAGGGCTTAAATCGATGCGTTTGGATATTGAAATGGCAGCTGGACTGTAGTATAAAAGTATCGCAATTAACTGTCACAAAACACGGTATCGGAAAACTCCTGCAGCGGAGCGGCGGGTATTAAACACTTGTTTAATTAATATCTTAGTACATATAAGCCCAATTGGGCTTCGTTTTAAAACCAATTGATAATATAAAAAGGGAAAGTAACCAACCAAGCTTGCTAAATTCAATGATGTGGGATTGAGTTTGCACTCTCAACAATTCTCCCTTTAAACCCAAACGACTATTGGGCTCCTATTCAATTATTGACATGATCAGCCCTTTTTATACCGACAAACTTTTCTATCAAAATACATTGGCCTAATTTTTACCGGCTCCCTTTTGGTGCAAGGTTTAACCGGATCCACCATTAACCCTTAATCGGTGTCTAATCAAGAGACACCATTCACATCACCACTAAGCCTAATCCTAACGTTTAGTACCGCTTGTCAAGATTCCTACATCCAATAAATAAAATAACATATAAGCCCAATTGGGACTCATTTTACAGGGAGTTACTAATATTTACACCGATATATGTTGAGTTTGCACGCCTAACATGTTAAACCATGTACATCTAAGTGAAGAGATTTCACCTGATAAAACCCGAACAAGAAAAATCTCATTTATTCGAGCACACAAAAAATGGCAAAATAAACACATGCCCAAAATTTTATTGTGTTTTATTTAGTTACTAATATTTGAATTACTAAAGAATAAAATAAATTACATGTTTCGCTCGTGGTTTACCCGAAATCACACTCATCGTTCTTATTAGATTTTAATTACACTAGTGTTGCCTAATTTTCAAACTAGTTGCATGGATGGTCCTTATTTTGAAAAATAAGGATCATATGTGTAATAATTTATAATATTTTATTATACAGGTAGTCCTTGTTATTACAATGATAGTTTTTATTTATTTTTTAAATAAAGATTATCAATGCAAATAATTTGAAAATTAAGGATTATTTTAAGGCTGGCCAATGTAAGTTGAAGTAAAGCACATGAACGGAACATTAATTTTTTCAATTTTTAAATGTTAATTTTCGATGGTTTTTTTATGTGTTTGTGCGGTTTCAACTAATTCAAGTTCCCCCCAATTTTTTTTGGTAAAAAAAACTTTCCCCTTTTAACTTTTAGTTTCCCTCTCAACTAAAATTCAATTAGGTTTCAATTTTTTTAATAGTCCCAGAAGCCCTTATTGAAATCGTTATGCTATTATTGAAACCATGGAACATACCATCTCTCAAGGTAAGGCTACTATTCGAATTCCATCTTATTTGTGTTATTTGTTTCGAAAATTGACCAACACGCTCTAAGAGATATGCCTTCTGGGTTTGTGACAGATGTGAATGACAATACGGATGTTCAGTGATATGATTATAATGATAACAATCGGTTCATTAAGGTTTGATTTTTATTGATTCACTTATAATATTATAAATATGTTTAAGTATTGGGTACAAAACCTTGGGATGTTGATTTGTTTTACATAAATCTGCACCATGGTTGACATGTTTATGTATGTCTTATGTTTTTTATTTTGAAGATTTGTTAAAATTTCTTGTAGCACTATGGAAAATAATGCAAGATTCAAGGCTGTGATTTTTTGAGGAGATAATAGAAAAAGGAAAAAAAGCTATAAATTCATAACGTACTTTTCAAAAAAACTCATTATGCTCTATCTACTTCACTTATTGTCATAATACAAAACAGTTTTCATTTTATTCGGTTATTTTCTGTCCGTTTTTATCCGTTTTCGTAAATCGTCCATTTTTATCCATTTTCATTTTAATATCTCCGAACAGATAAAAACCGTTTTGACCTGGATAATAAAAACGTTTTTTATCCGTTTTTATCTGTTTTTATCCGGACAGATTAAAATGAAAACGGATAAAAATGAACGATTTATGAAAACGGATAAAAACGGACAGAAAATAACCGAATAAAATGAAAACGGTTATGTATTATGACAATAAGTGAAGTAGATAGAGCATAATGAGTTTTTTTTAAAAGTACGTTATGAATTTATAGCTTTTTTCCATAGAAAAATGGCCTAGGATGTTTTGGTGAATGTTGCTGTATGAGATAATGTTCCAATAAGTTTTGTTCAAGAACCAAGGTGAAGAAAAGTTTGATGTTTCATCTTTACTAACAACTTTGTTTAGTACATTTCAAATAACCTTGGGAGAGCCTACGTGGGCACCCCATGAAATCCTTGGCAGACACCTCATTTTAGGGTGGACCTCCCTTTGTCGGCGGCGATTTTGACTTTTTTTTTTTTTTTTTTTTTTTTTTTTTAATAATTGTGTGTAGTGTTTTTTAGTGTATTTAATTAGTGTAGTGTATAGTGTATATAGTGTATTTAATTTGTGTAGTGTTTTTTTTAAGTATAGTGTATTTAATTATGTAGTGTTTTTATATGGTATTTATTTTACGTTATGTTTTTTAATAGTGTATAACAACAAATGTAAACATTAAACAATTAAAACAACAAATGTTTTCAATATTACAACGTCTACTCCACATGAAGATTATTAATGTCATCTATAAGCTCATAGAGTATTCCACTCGGCTGACATGCGTGATCAACTGGATTTTTTGCCAGTTCCAGTGATGCTTCCAACGCCTTTATTTTTGCCTGCAACAAAGTGTTTTCAGCCAATAGCATGTTGATCGTTGTATCTTTAGTTTCGCAGTTTGAGCACTGCGTTGAAGAAGAGGCTTCACCAAAGTACTTTTGTTGAAATATTTCCTTCCACATGAAGTATCGACAGCCATAGTCTTTAGTCCCTGGCTGTTACATGACGAAACAATTATAAGAAATGTATTCTAAACAAACAAGTTATTGATATATTCACGCAAATAAGCAAATGTTTAATTATTTACCTTTGAGAAAGGACATGCATAATACTTCAGACCACAAGTATTGGGCTGGTGGGATGTTCTTTCAATTATTAATCCACGTTGACAACGACACAAGTAAGGATTTTGTTGTTGCATCTGGCTAAAAGAATTTGTATAATTATTCACAACATAAATTAGTAATATGATGGTTCACAAAATTAGAAGCTTCGAATACATAAATAACCAATCTTGTTATAGATTAATAGTTGATACATGGTTCACAAAATTACAATATAACTAGAAACTAAGATCAATCACGCCCGATGCGTAGTCGCTCCAATGATGCTGCCATCTGTCCCACACGAGACTCTAACTCTGAAATGCGTCTCCTCAATCCGTCAATCTCTCGCTCGTACTCGTCAATGCGAGACGGCTGTATCAGTAGATGAGGAAGAACCGGAGGACGGTGTATAAAATTGTCCTCATCTGCAGCTGGAGATATAGCTGGAGAGGGAGGCACATATGATTGTGAAGAAAGCACATAATCTGGACTCTCAACACGAGCGGGTGTGTGGTTGACACAATGAATGTCCCTCCACTGAATGTCATCCGATTCTTGTAACAAAACATGAGGAAGAACCGGAGCAGGAGCAGAAATCTGTAACAAAAGATGACGAGTCGTTTGCTATAAATCAGTAATCGTCTATACATGTTGTGTCATTTACAATATAAATCAGTAATCGTCTATACATGTTTTGTTATTTACAATATAAATGAATAATCGTTTTCTATGTATATCTAAACATCCTCTGTCGTTGAGTAAACACATGTTCCCATTGCGCGGCCACGGCATTTCTATAATGTCTCCATTGTGGGTGATTATACGGGAGTGGTGAGTCTTCATCAAGAACCGCAAGAACGAAGTGAGCACAATCGTCGTTCCCCACACGAAGAATAACAACCGGAGTCAATATTCCTGCTGAATTGGGAGAACCTCTAAGCGGTAGTAACAAAAGAGATTGTAAATTGGTTATACATACAATAGGACAGTTAATAGCTGTAGCAATAACCACTCCCACTTCTGGCATACTCATCCAATAACGCCGGGGTGCTGAACCGTTAAACCAATTCATCGAGTTACGTATAGATGTAAATAAATTACCCCACATTTCCCTGTAAACTTCCTCGTGATTGTCTACCTCTTCCATGGCAAGAGCTCGAATTCTGGGCCACATTTCTTGCTGATGAAGACCTATGGCAAGAGCTCGATAGCCACAATTTCCATCACCCTCCACGTTAAAGATCCCCATGATCCAACGTCGGAAAAGAGCTGGAATTTCAGTCATACAATATTCGCTAAAGTAATCTGGAGCGTACAAGTGGTGTCTTAAGTCGCCCTCGCTAGGTCCTTCGTTAGGTCCTTCGTTTAAGTCTGGGATGTTAGAAGGCTCTCCCACATAAGAACTGTGTCTCGCAGATTCTTTATTTACTTCTGGGACTTTTTTTGGTTTTGTGTAGCTTCTGCGGTGCCTTGTGGGGGGTTCTTCGTTCAAATCCGGGATATTTGGTTTAGACTTGGATTTGTTTTCCTTTGCGCTTGGACGCCCACGATTACTTTCTTTGACAGCAGGTTGTTGGGCTGACACAGATTCAGGAGCGTATATACCTCTGAGCATGTTTAACATATTTTTTTTGACAAACGACGATGCTCTGGTATAAACACTTTGGAATTTCTGTACGTCATCTTTACAAGAAAAATATTCAGGCTCTTCAGGCCCTTGAGGCTCTTGAGGATATTCAGGCTCATCAGGCTCTTGAGTATTTCGGACAACAGGCTAGGGAACACTTAATGTTCTCCAAAAATTATCAACAAAATCAAGCGGAATTGGCAATCCTGTATTCGAAAAAAGGAACTAGTTAAAATTATCGGTATTGACGGGAAGAATAACTTGATAGGCATAAATTTTTAAATACATACCGTTTGCTTGAAGCCAATACAGTTGGTGATAGCATGGTAAACCATACACTAACCGCATCTGATGACCACATGCATGTGGGTCAATTCGTTAAACATAGTGCTCTTACAAGCATGCAGTTTCTTGATTTTGCTTATATTCAAAGAGGCTCGTATCGCAGTTTCTTGCGCAGCTATAATCTTGTCGACAGAACACAACAACGTGTCTAAGCTGGACTGTGTGGTGCCCAAGTATAACTTCAACAGCGCGTGTTGACCCTCAACTCTACATGTTGTTGTCTGGCCGAAGCTGCGATATTGATCGGTAATGTACGATACAAACATGCGGTCGTAATCTCGCAGCCAGTTACGAAAATACTGGAAAACATCTGAGAAAACAAAGAATTACGAAAGTGAGAAAACAATCCGAGTAGTTATTTATTAAATAATAATAAAAAATGTATTATTAAAGTACAATTCGAGTACCCCTTTTTTGGACCAATAAACCACGTAGGTGCTGATAATAATGCCTGAACACTTCTTCGGTCGGAGCTGTAATCATCGAATCCCATGTCAATCTAACGGACTCATACTCCTTTAACGTATCGAATCTGTGTCTGCAATGCTTTAGCACATTTTGATTGATATGCCATCGGCAGAGTAATCTGTTAGCGTTTGGGAATTCTTCTGCGCAAGCCCCAAGCAACGCTAAGTCTCTGTCGGTGACGATAACCCGCGGGTAGTATTGTTCTTGTATCACCAACTTAATACATTCCAACACCCATTTGAAATTTGGCTTTTTTTCCTTGTCCAAAAAGCTAAACGCCATTGAGAATGTTGTGTTTGTTGGAGTAACCCCAACAACTATAAAGAATGGCAGTTTAAACATGTTGGTGTTGTATGTGGAGTCCATCAGCATGATTTCCGGATATGTTGTCCACAGGGCATATGACGTCGGGTGAACAAAAAATATTTCATCCAGGTAATACGTATAACCTTTATCCTAGGGCATTTGTGTGGTCATTTATCCTAGGGTAATACGTATAACCTTTACGTCGCAAATGTACTAAAAGCAGTTGTATCGGAGTCAAATCACCACGACTGTCATGACGTATCTTTTCTTGTGCATTATACACCGTTTTAATCGTAGACACGTTATTAGGATCCATCTCTTTTATTGAAGAAAGTATAATTCGTGGTGCTACACGCTGTTTTGTCATCTGCCTCACAAAAACTAACTCAGTTTCTTTTAATCGCATGGCCTGTGAAAAACCATGCAACGAGTCTGGAAAATTATGATTATGCTCCGGACACTTAACCCTCAATATCCAACCATTAAAACGTTTTATATATTTCGCTAGTAATCTGAATGGGCAATTACATTTGTCGATACTAGTCTGCCGTTGAAGTTCATCTTCTAAACCTTTAGGTGAAGACGTCCCATGTCTAGAACACAAAAATTCGATAGAGTACTTATAGCCCCTATCTGTTTTACTTTTTCCAATAACAATAACAAAACCAATCGATTCAGCAGTAGATCGCACCCAATTAATTAAATCAACTTCAGTACCGAATACCTATACAATATAAAAACACAACAAACTTTTTTAATAAACCTTACTTTTTTTTTTAACAAACTTTACTTTTTTTTTTTTTTTTTTTTTTAACAAAGTTTACTTTTTTTTAAACAAAGTTTACTTTTTTTTAAACAAAGTTTACCTTTTTTTTTTTTAACAAACTTAACTTAACTTAAAAAAAAAAAAAAAAAAAAAAAAAAAAACCGGTTATTAACCCTCTCTCTCTCACTCACACACTTATCTCTCTCTCTCACTCAAATTACTTTCTCTCTCTCACACAAAAACTCTCTCATCTCATATACCGGCGACTTAATATATTCCGGCCAATATTCTGGCCACGCACCACCGGTAATTTTCACCTCATATACCAAACGATAGATCGGGAAAAGGTGATCATTTTAACATAGGCCACGCGCAATATTTCTCACCGATGCGCCCTACATCTAAAGTTTTAGATTCGTGATGGTTCGTTTTTTGTGGTATCCGGTTAAAATTTTGTGTCAAAGTTTTTATTGAGCTGTTTTGGACACAAAATTTTTGGCTCGTGGGTTTAGAAACTTGATAACAGGTTGATTAATTTTTTTTTAATCAAATTTATGAACCTGCAAGATTAAAAGCTACGTGTAGATGTAAAAGGTTGATTAAAACTTCGTTTATAATCTTGTTCATAACTTTTTTTTAAAAAAATTGTTGATACCGTGGGTTTATAAATTTGATTAAAGGGTTTGTAGATGTTGATACGGTGGGTTTGTAGATGTTGTTACCGTGTTTTATAAATGTTGATACGGTGGGTTTGTAGATGTTGTAGTTGATACCGTGGGTTATTAATTTGATTAAAGGGTTTGTAGTTGATAAAACTTCGTTTATAATCTTGTTCATAATTTTTTTTTTAAAAAAAAATTGTTGATACCGTGGGTTATTAATTTGGACTAAAGGGTTGATTAGTTTTTTTTAAAAAAAATGTGAGTAGGGTTGATTAAAGGGTTGATACCGTGGGTTATTAATTTGGATTAAAGGGTTGATTAATTTTTTTAAAAAAATGTGAGTAGGGTTGATTAAAGGGTTGATACCGTGGGTTATTAATTTGGATTAAAGGGTTGATTAATTTTAAAAAAAAAAAATGTGAGTAGGGTTGATTAAATTATTGATACCGTGGGTTATTAATTTGGATTAAAGGGTTGATTATTTTTTTTAAATGTGAGTAGGGTTGATTAAAGGGTTGTTACCGTGGGTTATTAAAAAAAAAACCCTACTTTTATAAAAGAAATAAAAGAGTAAAAGTAAAAAAAATACTTTTATTACTTTTATTACATTGTATTAATTTTTCTTTATGTATAATAACTTTAAAAAAAAATGTTTTTTTTTTATAAACGTTTTTTTATGTATAATAACTTATAAAAAAAAACGTTTTTTTTGCTACGTGTATAAGTAAAAACGTGTTTTTCTTTAAAACACGTGTGTGTATATATTTGGTGCTACGTGTGTGGTTCTCGAATGGTTTACGCGTTTCTTTTGTTGACCGTGTATACCATGTGTTGAAACCATGTGCGCACATGGTTTTCTCTGTCTTAGCCTGTTGATATTCTCTGTCTCTTTGGGAAAAATCACTATCTCTATCTCTCCTAGTGGTATTATCACTCTCTCTCTCTCTCTCTAAAAATTGAAGATCTAAAGTTTTTAGATCTACAAACTTTGATCTAATAAGTGTTTACACTTGTTAGATATACGTTTCGTTCAGTTGTGATGTTGTTCGTTGTTAATTTTTTTTTATCTAAAACTTTTTTAGATCTAAAACTTTTTTAGATGCTTCTAAGTTATCTGATGTTGAAAATATTATGAGGTTTGTAAAAAAAGTTTACTTTTTTGATTTTTTTAAAACATTTTAAGATCTAAAAACTTTGAATATGGTGATTTTCTTAAAAACATTAATGTTTCGTTCTTAAATTTTTTAGATCTAAAACTTTTTTAGATCTAAAACTTTTGTTTCTTTTTTTGCAGGTTTGCATAGGAGGACCCTTTTGTTTTGTTTTGTGGGCAAGCCTACGTAGGCACCCCATGAAATCCTTGGCAGGCACCTCATTACTGGATGGTAAAGTGAGTTTAATTCACTTTGCAACTGTAATGTATAAAAAAACTTAGTGTTTTTGTATAAAAAAATTTCATTACTGGATGGTAAAGTGGCCATTCAAGGTCATTTTGCAACTTTAATGAAATAAAAAAGGCAATGATGATTTTTTTTTTTAAATAAAACTTAAAAAGAGTTTGGCGAGGCAATACTTAATTTGCAGCCAACATCAACTATAAACTATTAATCTGAGCCTTTGATAAGTTGTTTACCTCTTGTGTGTTAAATGGTGAACTAGACATGGTGGACTGGTATGCTGTTGCTAGTGCAGTTGTTGCTTATTCTTGTTTGTTGTTGTTCTGGACCACTTGTTGTAGTTCTGGACCACTTGTTTGTTGTTCTGGACCACTTGTTGTTGGTTGATTGTTGTTGGTGTTGTTGCGGATTATATGGGGTGGTTGTTTGTGTTGTTGGTTGATTGTTGTTTGTGTTGTTGCTTCACCTGGGATTTTATTGGGTGCCTGCCTAGGATTTCATGTGAACTTAGTACATTGCCTTTGAGAATCTTGTGAACTTTTGCAGTACTTGGTAACTTTTGAGAATCTTGTTCAAAACGTGTATAACCTTGTGAAACATGTGAAGTTCATGTGAACTGGTAACTTGTGAGCAGTTTGAGACTTGTGCAGTGTTGTTAGACTTGTGAACTGGTGACTTTGTGCAGTTGTGAACTGGTGACTTTGTGCAGTTGTGACTAAAACTTTTCCGAGGCGATGATGCTTTTTGAGCCTAAAAACTTTAAAAACTTTCCGAGGCGATGATGATAAAAACCGAATGGACGGTAAAGTGAGATCAAATCTCACTTTGCAACCTTCGGGTTTGAGCCTAAAAACTTTCCGAGGCGATGCTGATAAAAACCGAATGGACGGTAAAGTGAGATCAAATCTCACTTTGCAACCTTCGGGTTTGAGCCTAAAAACTTTCCGAGGCGATGATGAAAACCGAATGGACCAAATGGACGGCAAAGTGGGATATAATCTCACTTTTGCAACCTTCGGACTGAGCCTCAAATATTTTCCAACTACAATTTTTTGAAAAGTTTAAAAACTGAAGAAAACTTGTAAAACCCAAAAATAACTTGTAAATATAAGTTTTAAAAAAAACTTGTAAAAAAAAAACATGTACAGTAAAAAAAAACTTGTAAAAATAAAATAAGTGTTATAAGTGGTAAATAATAAGTTGTAAAAAGACTTGGCATGGAAATCGAAGCACCAATTATTACTAATCATTGGCACAGAAATCGAGGCACAAAAAATGCAACCACCCCCTACTAAGGGGTGACTACATAGGAGGACCCATAACCTTACCTCATACTAACTGTTCTTTATGAGATGTACTTGTCAAACAGAGAAGCAATTAACATTTGGCTCACTTTTGACATCAATCACTTATTAAAAAAAGAATAAATCAGGTTGGTTATATTTGTATTGCTCATATTGTCTTCCATTCACTCTATTTTATTTGAATATAAGAACATTTTAACTAAGTTACATGTATTCAATGGTCTATAGGAGTCTCACCAACATTACTTGAGAATTTGAAGAATGAAAATGTTTATTTCTGTGAGTTCAAACTCCATTGCATGAAGAAGCGTTTGATGTTCTTACGATTTATCGATGTAAAACATTGCATGAACACATTGTCTATGCTTATTGTAGCACATTATTCATTTTTAAATCATTTATTTTTTAATCAGAAAAGTAAAAAAGTATCTCGTGACCTCTTTAGTTTCTTGTTCAAACCTTAATCCTATCAAATATCTCGTCTTCACAGGTTTTGGTACATGAATTGTTGCAGTCTCTATAAGAAGTCTAGTGAAGAAAGTAATATGCTGGAATTTCAGTTCAGATGTCATCAAGCTCATAATTAAAGTTTGTAGAGCTAAATGTTCTCTTGGAGTTGTAATTTACACAATTTTCTTTTTTTCTAATACTTTAGGTATCGTTGTTTATCTAGTGCAGTAGTAGTGTAGTATCACATGGATGGAAAAAGAAACATTATTACTCTATGTCATAATTTGTTGTATATGTTCTTATTTATGTAGCCCGTGGATTATTCAAAAACGAGGTGGGCGACGATCCGCCGCGTTGCGGCGGGGCTACTATTTTTGCCTTAAAAATATGCGTTTTTTGTGATGCCAATTGCATGTTGTTGTTGACTTGGCATTTAGCCTCTCAATATTTGCTGGACATGGGGCAGTCACGTCGTGCTAATTGTTGGGTTCCTGGTTTGTGACTTCAAGTTGATGGGCCATGTTGGGCTAATTGTTGGGTTCCTGTTTGTGACGTCAAATAGAGGCAAGATGCCACCAAACTCGAAGCTCTATTATATAGCAGCAGGCCCAGTAGTGAGTTATTATATGAACTGGCAAACCACAAAGACCAGGCCAAAGAGCCCAAAAAAAATGGCGGGAAAAGCCCAGTCAAAAACGACGTCGTATGTGCCGGTAAATTATATATATATATATAATTATTCCTATTTCAATATAATCATTTAGCAGTTGTTCATTTATCAAAAAGTTCATGGGTAACTTAGCCGTGAATTTACTACCATATATTTATGTACAACTACAATCGTGTGTGATTTTACCCAAGGATTACCCACAACTACTTTCGTGGGTATTTTCATGGTTTTTGGTGAAATCCCACAATAAAATTACCCATGGATTTGACGAGCTACCCACGCATGAGGTTTGTGGCTAAAATTTCCCATGAGTTGAAAACGTTGTGGGTATGCATTTAGCCTCGGAGGTTATACCCATGTTCATGTATTCATGGGTAATTTGTGGGAATTAAACTATTAACCACGGATTTAGGGGTTTAGCCACGATTTTGGCTCGTGGGTAATTGACAAGATTCTTGTAGTGTTATTCAATTTAGTTTGAGCCGGTATGTCGAACCATTTTTGAAATGATTTGGATCCAAATATGTTTTTGAATATGTAGAATGGTTTTGAATTTTTGAAAAAGAGAGCGTACTGAAGAAGATTAGCGTCTACAAAAGGGATGAATACAAAATGGATGAATGCTTTGAATGAGTAGTACTTATTAAAAAAATATCAATGTGCTGAGCTTCAAGACACGTATGAAAATTAATTGTAAGATACTTTAGAGGGTTGTACTAAAACTATCTTTTATTAGATAGTATAGATATAGATTAGACAAATACCCACATAAAGCAACGATGTATAGCATCAAATAATTACACTTGTGAAATCATTATTTTTGTTCGACTTTTAATGCAAACTTACGAGTTCAATTTGTAGTCAGTTCGAGAAAAAAAATTCATGAGTTATAAATAAAAATAATAAAAGTTTAAGGATTAAAAAATATTTAAAATATTAATTTAGTTGTAAATGATGTTATCATTTTTTAGTCAAAAGTATAATACTCCACTAACATTTACTCTTATTTTAAGCAATTTAAATTTAATGAACTCATAAAAAGCAAAAAATAGTTGTCTGAACCTTGAAATTACTTTAAGCTATAATTATTCGGATATTAACGACATAAATTTAAGAGCTAACTACATAAATGGTTTCGGTGGTTTGTCGGGTTTTACGGATTCAGTTCATTTTCACTGTGGTATTGACCCAACATAGATCTAGTCCAAAATGCTACATAAATGGTAACCGTGGTTTGTCGGGTGTTACGGATTCGGTCCATTTTTCACCATTGCTATGGGTGCTTTTGGACTGGATCAGTGATGGGTCAAAACCACAGCGATTGGACCCGTAACGAGAATGAAAAATGGATTGAATTCGTAAAACCCGGCAAACCACAAGGACCGTTTATGTAGTTAACTCTAAATTTTCTTTTGGAACCAAGAGTTGGAGTGAATTAAATTTGTACAAATGCTACATTTGTACACCGATTGATATACTTTACCCATATTACAAATCTAAACTCTTTCCCTATGCTTATATGGCGTACAAATAATGTTAACCATTTAGGTGAAAGTTGTTGCGGCAAAAAGAAGTAAATTTTGTATAAACGATTTCCGGCAAAAAAGCCCCGTTTAAAAACATTGTTTGAGGCCCCCCCGGCTGCTACTACCCTACATGATATATGAGGCAAGGGTTGTGATATACTGTTCATAGTATTAGAATTTTATGATATTATTATAACATTTTTATACCGTGATGTAGACCGTTTCTATATGACATTGTACATATATATTCAACTCCCACTTTTTTTTATTTAGATCTATCTCTGAGCTTCAATTTGTAAACTCTAATTTAAACATGTATGAAAAACTAGTGAACCTGATCAAGTGAAGTATAATCCAATGTGTTATGTTAAAGTCAACTTAATTAAATGATAACCATGAATATCGATCTAATATTTTTTTTATCATAGAAGCGAAGTACATAAGATTTTAAACATAAAAAACTTGCAATAATACTCGTCATAGAAGATGTAAACACAACAACACAATCATAATTATCAAGTCCTAGAAAGATACAACATCCGCTACTGTCACAACGACCAAACGTTCCTATGGAAGTCGGCTTATCAGGGGTTCCAGCTCCTTTAGTTGGGTCAACTTTCGAATTATTTGCACGTCGATTAGCATCAGGGTCGTCTATGTATTTTAAAAAAATTTGAGGGCGCTGAACGTAATCACATAATGAGGCATTTCAAGAAGAAATGTTATACTCCCTCCGTCTCATATTAATTGTCCACTTTGATTTTTTTAGGTCTTTTCTTTTCAACTTTTACCTTAAATATTTATGTTTGTGTTATATAATCTTGATGCAAAATGTATGAATGGATTCGGATTTTAAATGTATGTTAATTGATATAATTTTTATCAAATATTATACAACACAAAAAGATATATTTAAGGTCAAAATTAAAAAAAAAGATTTAAAAGTAAAAACTGGACAATTAATATGGGACGGGGGTAGTATATAAAATGTAACCGTTCATATTAACATTGGAGGAAGTAGAAGAAGCTAGAGCCAGAACTCATGGTAGCTGAAAAAGATGGAGCTTTACAAGACATTGTGAAACTAAAGTGTGTTGAATACTTATATGTCTTTGCAAAGTGGCATCTGTATAGAAGTACAATGTTGCCCTTGATGTGATGACTTTTGGCATGCGAATAGATACTTACATTTTTAAACGATTTTCTAATAATTGATTTTGATTTGTAAATTTACTTCAAAAAAGCGTAATGACAATGACACCTATCGAAACCAACGTTGCCAAGTAAATTTACTTAAAGTAACAATGACATTGACACATAATGACAATGACACTGATTTGTAAATTTACTTGAAGTTGCCAAATAAAATTCAAACCAATGTCGAAAAGTAACATTACTAGATATTGATGGAGATCCTCACTTGTTCAAATGGAATACTTTATATAATATATCACTTTTTTGGGTGTACATGTCACCTCTTTACCTCGTTTATGTGTATTGATACTTTGCTCTCAAAATTCAAGCCAACACTTTAACACTTTATATCAATGTGTTATTTTGTGTTTGGTCTTGTAAACTCTATCTACTTGCATCTAACGCGCTTGACATCCATTGAAACTTCCAATTTAATCCACAACATTGTTTTTTATTCATGAACTCAACTTGTTATCGAATAATCATGTACAATTATATAGGTAAGTTTCACTATAATTTAAGCAGTTTACTAGAAAACAAAGTCGTCGCTCAAAAATTCTCGTTAAATAATGTACCCATTTTGTCAAAAAAAAAAAAAAAAAAAAAGTTGTGTGAATATGAAATTAGTGGTTCTTATTGGGTCTGCTTTTGATCCGTATATTATTTTCTAATGTTTCTTTGGTTTTCGTGACATAGTTGCTCTTTTAGTGATGTTTGCTTTATCAATTTAAAAGAGATGCCTTTTTTCTTTACTACTAGAAAAAAAATGGTTTAAGTTTAGTCTCATGTCTTTTGCTATCAATATAATTTCTTGTCTTACAAAAAAAGTAATATTACTACTATAATCGGGATTTTATTCAAGAAACACGTTTAGCCACGATCAAAGTCGTGGTTAAAAGTCCACTAAACGATAAAATAAATGATTTTCGACGTTTGACTTTGAGAACCACTTTTAAAACGATAATACCTTCGTTAAAACTTTTTCAAACTTTGACTACGACTTTCAACGCATATATTTGGTCAAAAAAAATGAAGAGGAACTTTCTCGGCCCTATGCATCAGGGACGAAGCGTACAAGTCACTTTAGCTTGTACTGGAGTGGTTCATCGTCAAAAGAACAACAATGGTGAACTTTCATTTGTCTAGGGGATGGGATGTAAAAGAGGGCTTTATCGTCTAAAGGCAAGGGTGAACTTTCTCACTATACCTCGCTCTTCTTTTATCCCGCTTGGTTTCTTATTCCTCCATCAGTAAATATATTCTTACTTATCGAAAAGAAAGACTAGTTAGGTACCGTAGGTAGAGCATATTCCAACACTTCGGATAACCCCTTGACATTAGCACCTTGGCCAGGTAGATCTCTCCCACTCTCCAGACCTCAAATTTGCTTCTTTTGGATAGGCAGTCGAAACAGAACCTATCACTTAGGCCTTTAGGGGCAACCACGTATAGCTTTAGTTTATGTTGTAGCATCAGATGGTTACGAATGACCCAGTCTATTTATGGAAACTACCCCTACTTTTAGTAGATGGAGATGTGCACCTAGGAAATCGCATAATATACCTACGTGTCGGCTAGTGTCGGATGAGATAGGGACCATGAAAGCATGTGATTCAATCAAACCTTTTCGGGCAATTCCTAATGCAGAAGAGAGATGCTAATAAGCTAACATCTCGAACATGGCTTCAATAGCGAAAGAAGTTCTTTCTGATTTGAATCAAGAAAGACTATGAATTTACGAGATCTTGATCGGTTGAGTGCCTTCAGAACAACATGGACCCATTCTGTTGATTGCTTCTTTTCATTAACTCTAACTAACTGGTTTTTCGTTCTCACAGAATTAGGGAAATCGTTATATTCTGCTTCTTTCTTTTGACAAAATATACTGAGATAGGCTTGGAAATCCCTTCGATAGATAGGTGGCAAATTGACCTCTAAGTATGGACAAGAATGTTCGTGCCCAATCAAACACTACAATCATGAAAATACAGTGTTCGTTAAAAGTATGAAATCATTATTTTATTATGATGTCTGGGAGAGGAAATAAAAAAATTAAATGTTAAAAAATATAATACTTTTGGCAAAACTAAAATTGCCGGAAAAAAAAATTGGCTCGAAAATGTATATTCGTTCAACCTTTAGTGACGACAGATCATGGCTAAAGGTTTAATATAAAATAATATATTCCAATTAACACTTAAAATGAAATGTAGATAGTTACTATATATATTTTTAAATAAAGCATTTTGGTATACGCAAAACTAAAATTTATTAATTTTTTTTATATTTTATTAATATTTTTTTTTCTGATTAGATCGTTGAAAACTTACAACAAGTTAAACTTGTATTCGTCATGTTTATTATAAAATAATAAGAGTCATGTAAGTCGTGTTAACGGTAACCGAGATTATATATACGGTATAGGGAACAATATACGTACTACGATATTATACATGTGATTTTTCATAATATCTAACGGCAATTAAGTGGTAGTTGATAACCGGGATTATACCTTTTGATCATGTAAGTCGGGTTAATGAAAACCGGAATACAATTGACAGTTGCTTAACATGTTTAACTTAAATAGTATCGGATGTGATAACACTTGTTTAAAAAGATGACGTTTTCGAAGTATACTTAGCTTTTTATTTGTATCATCAATATAGTTTGAACGCTTTCTCAATGCATGCGATCACTAAAATGTAATGATTCCTTTACAATATACTTTAAGCGATAATGAATGTGCGATCTCAATAATACATGACAGTGATTAATTAGCTAGTAACTAGAACCGTGATCACATAAGATGCTCATAAAGTTGTGATAATAATTGAATGGTAATAATGCTTGATTATATACATCAGTATATCACACTCTATATTGTAATAACGAGAACCGTGATCACACATGATGTTCACACGAATCATGTTAATGATGGTTGATTCTATATAATAATAAACTACATTCCATATTGTGATATTATGGATGGGTTCAATTGTTACAATATTTGTGCTCTATAGGTTTCACGTAAATAGTCTCGGACGTGATAAGACTTCCTTCAAATGATTTAAAGTAGAATATTGTCCTCGGGTGTCACCTTGTATATGGTTTGTCAATACAATCGATTGAATAGAAAGGCACCGTGATAAGTCGGGCTTAGTGGAATTGTCTCTAATGATCAACACTTGCACTAGTGTCATACTATTCAATATAGAGGAATCATTGCATTTCGTACGTGATGTTCACACAACTCAAGTTATTAATGATTGATTCCAGTCATACTTGATTCTATACTAGACACTATACACTATATTGTGATAAACATGAATAGCCATGACTTTGAATTGTGTCTAAAAGGCCTGATTATTGCAATACGTTGTTTTTTTTAAGGAAAAGAAAATGGAGATGAGTAAAAAAGATTAGGAATTGGTCCAAAGCCACCTCCCTAGCTTGGTTTTGAAAAACCAATATATTGGGATTTTATACCGATATTTGATTCACGTCTCAATGTACTTTTGCTTCTATTGTAATTGCTTTTTAGATTCGAGGAATGCTCTATCCACTTAAATTTAATAAAAATGTTTTCACTAAATGATGTGTCATTGTAACTGTTACATCTATTTGGCAATTAAAAGAAGAGAAGTAATATCCAAAGTTAAATTTATCATGCCACATCATTTTGTGATCGAAAACGTTTTTACAAAATTTACGCGAATGTAACATTTCTTCATAAAATCATATTCATATTTTCAATACCAACTTTCTTCAAAGTGTTTTTTCTTATCTTCTGGAACTTTTGGATTATTTATCTATATTTATATGTAAAATGCTTCGTATTTTCAATATTAATTTTATTGCAAGTTTTATCTTCTTGAACTTTGAAGTATTTATCTACATTTATTTGTAAAGTGCAATTTTTTTCATGTTACAACCCCAAAAAATTATATATAAGCAACCAATAATCATGGATTATTACTCTCTTTACTTGAACGTTGAAGAGACAACCAGCCATCATCTTTTATGGTCAACTATACTCGCTTAGTTGTCTCTTTTGTCTAAAACACACGGCCCCCCTTCATAGTTGATAGTTCATACCACATATCTCATTTATGCATAATTTTTTTGTTGTGTTCGAGATTGTTCATATACTTTATTTACAAGAAATTTGTAGGCTTTTTTTTTTTTTTTTTTTTCGTATAAACAAAGAATACTATCATCATCTTTCATAAATTCTTGTCAAGATGTTGATATTTGCTAGTATTAGTGATGTTTTATTTTCAAAGTAAGAGTAATACATATGCAAGTTGAAAACCATTTGTTGTTACTCTTTTTACCGAGTAGATACTACTATAACAAATAAGAGAAGTTTCCTATGCAAATGCAGAAGTCAATATAGTCTTCTTTTATTAATAGAATAAAAAATATGCAAAGATATATAATAACTCTCATCCACCCACAACCACATATCCACAAACGCATGCTAAACACATTCATATCACCACCACTTACCTCCCTCCTTTTTGACTATTGACTACCAGTCCACCTCTTTCAGATCTCCTTCATTTCGTATCATTTTGTAACCCAAATTTCGCCCTCTTTTTGATAAAGACAGAAACATGATGTTTTCATCTGACGAATTTGATCACCTAAAAATACCCCTTAAAAATATCCTGATAGCCACCAACAACTTTGATGACGGAAATGTCGTCGGCACAGGTGGATTTGGAAACCGTTACAAGGGATAGCTTTTGTGGTCCGGTGAGTTGATTGATATCTTTGCTCGGAGGTTAAATAAAGAATGGGATGATGGAGAACAGCTGTTTTGGACGGAGATTTCGATGCTGTCAGGTCTCAGGCATAAAAATGTGGTTTCTCTTGTTGGGTTTTGTGATGAGAAGATCATCATTTACAAGAGTGCGACCAGGGGAAGTCTCAGCCTGTATCTAAGTGACCCAATTTCGTTGACATGGGTGCGAAGATTGGAGATATCTGTCGGTGTTGCGCATGCATTGAGCTACATTCATTATGACGAGCCACGCGATTTCAGCATAATACACCGGTGCGTATGCAGTAGCAGAGTTCTATTACATGATGACTGGGAACCCAAGTTATCTTATTTTGAATGTTCCATGAAGATTGAAGCATCTAAAAGGCACAATTCTTTTCATACTAATAAAGTTAAGGGTGTGAAAGGGTATGGAGACCCAACATATATTGAGACTAAAAGTGTGAACCACAAGTCAGATATCTACTCCTTTGGGATAGTATTGTTTGAACTACTCTGTGGTAGGAAATCAATAAGTGAGAATCCAGATAATAAATATTTGGTTCCAATGGCCATTTTCCATTATAAAAAGAAAATACTAGATGAAATAATTGATCCGGTTCTACAGAAACAAATGGATCCACAATCATTCAATGTTTTCGCAAAGACGGCATATGACTGCTTGAATGAAGAAAGATCTCGACGCCCGGATATAAGGGAGGTTGTCACAAGACTTGAGAACGCTTTGAAACTTCAAATGGAACGTCAAAATGTTGTAAGAGGCTTTTCTCTATCATATTTTTTTTTAATAACTAATCTCTATTTATTGATAATATTAATATTTACACGAGTAAAATTATTCACTTATTATTGTATTTATGATATAAAAGGAACACTCAATAGTAGCAGCCAAAGATGAAGTTACATCATCCAATCATGAAAAGGTAATTATTTACTTATTATTACTACTGTTTTAAGTCATTGGAATTGTAGAAATGTGGTCTCCATATATGCAAGTGTCACTTTGAAACACTTGGTAATGTTGTCTTGTTTGGTGCATATAGAGATCATTGACCTCCATATATTCACACGTTGAGTCCCATGTCAGCAAAGAGACAAAGTCTTTCCTCAAAGATCTTTCTCACTTAATACTCAGCTTTCAAGATATAAAATCAGCGACCAACAATTTTGCTGTTGAGAATATTATCAAAAGGTTAAAGCTTGGAGCAATTTACAAAGGCCGTCTCTTACATTCTGAACAATTCATCAATATTATTGTAAAGAGGTTCTATACCGATTATATAAAAGATGAGAGCAAAAGATTTTGGATGGAAGTTTCAATGCTTTCTAGTCTCAAACATAAGAATCTAGTGTCCATTGTTGGGTTTTATGAGTCCAATGAGAGTAAGATTATCATTTACAAGAAGGAGGCCAATGAAATTCTCGCAAAATATCTAGGTGACCAGACCATCACATGGATGCAAAGGTTGAAGATATGTGTTGATGTTGCGAAGGTATTGAGTTACATCCATTATGATCCTGGGCGAGATTTTAGTGTCATACATTGCAACATCAAGAGCTCGAATATTTTACTAGATGACAAATGGGAACCCAAGTTATCTGGTTTTGAACTTTCGTTGAAAAATACAGTAGCTCGGAGGCTCCGTCTTCTTCTTACTCGTGATATCAATAAGAATGCATACCTAGACCCAAAATATAAAAAGACTGGCGGTGTGACCCACAAGTCAGATGTGTATTCATTCGGTGTTATATTATTTGAAGTCTTGTGCAGAAGGAGTGCCGACGATGAAGATGAAGAGAAAAACGGAGATGAAGACGAAGATGAAAGCAAAGACGAAGACGAAAACGGAGATAAAGACGAAGATGAAAGCGAAGACGAGTTGGGAGAGGGGTTATTAACTAAACTGGCTAAATCTCATTTGGAGGATATGATCGATCCACACTTACAAAAACAGATGGACCCAGAAGCATTTAAAAACTTCTCAGAAACAGCATATTGGTGCATAAAAGAGGAAAGAGCAGATCGTCCATATATTGATCAGGTTGTCACAAGACTTGAGAAAGCTTTGGAACTTCAGTGGAACCATGAGAATCCAGTTAAACATACATCATCCATTCAATTGAAGGTACGCAACTAATTTACTTTAACTCTTAATTTAAGGCCGATGTTCCTTATTAATAAAAAGAGTGTTACCAACAATACGTTATCATCTTGTTTAACCATATAACCACTAATCCACTATATATGCTCGCTACAAATAAGACAATTGTACATTTCTTGTAAAGTATTAAAAAACTATTACCTTACTAAAAGGTTTATGTGATTTGATTTTACATTATTATTATCTTTTTTATTAAAGGGCAATTTTAATATCTCATAATATTTTCGCATGTCTTAAGCACAAATAAACTAATTACTACAACAAAAGCATAATATATACACATTTTTTTATAAGATATGTAAAGTGTAAACGCCCAATTCAATTATTAAAGCCACGCTTTGTGTTGCATGGAGTTTATTGGCGTCACAAATTTTTACACGCTTTATATGATGGATAAATTAAATGAATATTCACACCAGTCACCGTCACAACTTACAATCCAAATAGACGGAAAAAAGTGTGTAGAATGTTACTATAAAATACACCCTTCTTGGGGTAAAAAAGGCTTTACTTGTACACACTTTCGAGTGTCATTTTTATTTCTTTGATAATTCTACAATTCTCACCCCTATACAATATTTTTTTTAATTCTCACCCCTAATACAAAATATATTTTCATTGGGTGCGGTCATGTTTGACATATTGTGTGGGAAACTATCATCTGAAAAGATAGATGACGAGTATCTTTATTTACCCTTTTTGGCTAAACACCACTATTATGTTGAAAAACTTGATAAGTTAGTGTTTGAGGGTATCAAAGAACAAATTGTGCCACAGTCATATATTACCTTTACAAGGATTGCCCTTAAATGCTTACATCACAGGAGAGAAAGACGACCAACAGCTCATGAAGTGGTCATACAGCTCAAGAAAGCATTGGAATTTCAGGTAAGTTTCTATATTTTGGCAAAATTTGCTAATTTTTTATACATGTATATGTAAACTATGGCCTTTAACAATTTCACAAATTGTAAGAAAGTAAATGTATGAAACATGAGTTTATTAACTGATTAATGTATGTACAGGAGGATTATGAGAAATGGGAGCCGAAATTGCCTAAAGACTATAAAGAAATAATCCAGAAGTCAAAGTGCCCTGAAATTTATTCTACCAAAAAGAAAGAGGAACTTTACAACACTGTTTGTAATGGAATCCTCCTTCAACAGGACAAAGTGGTAACCAGCTCATTTTCATATTGGGTGTTTCCCGTTTCTATGTATCTTCTCTTTATTGAGAGATAATACAAAATCAAACATTGATTATGATTTGTATTTCGGTTGTATAACAGTTGTTGTCATTCGTTGGTAATGGAGAAAGAAACGAAATGGTTTCAGCGGCAATGTTTTCCTACAAAAACAGTTGTCCACATGAATGGAAATCTCTTCCAGAATCAAGGTTATTCTCTCTACCTCTTTATATTAGCATCAAGTGATAAGCGTACATATGCATTGTTGTTGGAAGTGTTGTTCGGCCTTTGATTACAACTGTTATAAGGGTTCGAATGAATCTGCTGTTTGGGACAGGTTTGTTGCAACAGAAATGTGCAGAAAAATAGAAACAAAATTATCAAAACGTAAAAACTGAATTGTATTGATTTGTATTGGAATTGAATGATTGTTTACAGAAAACCTAAACCTATTTATACTTGTTGAATCGGTGCCAAGAACATGAGGCATACCGGTTCTCTAAAAGTAAACGTTGCAATCCCTAAAACGGTTATACCGTTATGTAAAACGGTGACCCAACCCAATTACATGCTACAGAATTTTACATTAATATTCACTAAACTACCCTTAACTATATTAAGATTACATATAATACCTAAAACATACTACTAAGTATCTGGTTTTGTCATTTACTTCCAACATTCCCCCCTAATGACAAAATGAGTGCTTCCTTTATTCTTTCTTTCTTGACGAGTCTTCACAGCAATGTAGGTTCGGTGTCAGTGTCATAGGTGATATGTGACTCTTCTTGCTTGTTGTATTTCCATTTCGTGCATTCTTTCGCAAAGTGTCCATGCTTGCCACATTCATAACATCTGAGCTTGCTGTTGTCGTTAGTTCCTTGACTCATACTTGCATTGTGTGCATTCGAATTATTCTTCCATTCCTTGCCTTTTTTGTTGAAATCTTTACCTCGCCATTTACCATAAGTTTTGTTGTTTGAATTTGCCATGAGAAGCTTGTCTTGATCATTTGCCTCTAGTATGTCTTGACTCTTAATTCGTTCTTCATAGGTTGTTAACCTTCCAATGGCTTCTTCAAACGACATTTCGTCTAGGTCTTGATATTGTTCTATAGTTGCCACAATAGGTAAAAACTTCTTTGGAGCAGAGTTAAGTAGTTTCCTTACTAGCACCTTATCTTCCAAGGTTTCACCAAGTCCTCTAAACTTGGCCTTTATACTACTTAATTTTGCTCCATAGTCACTTACTTTTTCGTTTGGTTTTATCCTTAGCGTCTCTAGTTCACTTCTCAGGGTTTGTAGTCATGCCTTTTGAACAAGATCGGCTCCCAAATGCTTGACTTTGATTGAGTCCCATACTTCCTTTGCAGTTGAGTATTGTGCAACTTGCATTAAAACATCTTCTGGCAGTGATTGGAAGATTATTGCCTTTGATGTGTTTTCTTTCTTCTCATTTGTTGTTGTTCCGCCTTTCGCAACTATCATTTCCCATATGCCATATGCCTTCAATATTGTCTCCATCATCAATGCCCATGTCGTGTAGTTTGTTTCGGTCAATTTTGGATATTGTAGTGAAACATTTCCTAGTTCTCGAACTGATGTATTGTTCGATGTGTTAGCGTTCTTGTCTCCTTCTACCATGCTTGCTTGCTTGCTTATAATCAGAACCGAGATGTTTATGATTTTCTTGCCTTTTGTGTTTGATCGAAAAGATCAAAAGTTCTTGCTTTTGTGATCAAAAGATCAAAATTCTTGCTTGAAACTCTAAGGTTTCTTCTTGCTATCTTGCTTGAAACTCTAAGGTTTCTTCCTGCTTGAAAACACTAGGTTTTCTCTTGCTATGAACCACAAGGGTTCAGTTAATCTTGCTATGAATAACGAGGATTCGGAATAATCTTGCTATGAACCACAAAGGGTTCGGTCTTGCTATGAACCACAAGAGTTCGGGTTATCTTGCTATGAACCACAAAAGGGTTCGGGTTATCTTGCTATTCTAATCAATCAGGGTTCTTTGCAAATGGGGATTTCTATCTTACTAACAAAATATTTCTTACTTTATATGGTAGAAAAGTAAGAGAAAATTGAAAGAATTTGAAAGAAGAAAAAAACGGTTGATTAGTAAAACCTGGAAACGTGCGTTTCGTTCACAGATTCGAGATGCTTTCCTGATTCGTGGTTCCAAAAACAACTTTCTTCTGATCAATTTTCTGCATTGTGTTTCTTCTTTGTGCAATAAAAAAAAAAAAAATCGATCCCTTCTTTCTTTCTTGCTGCAAATCGATGGCCTACTCTTCCTCGTTCTTTCTTGGATTCTTTTGCTCTGATGCCACTGTTGTTCGGCCTTTGATTACAACTGTTATAAGGGTTCGAATGAATCTGCTGTTTGGGATAGGTTTGTTGCAACAGAAAAGTGCAGAAAAATAGAAACAGAATTATCAAAACATAAAAACTGAATTGTATTGACTTGTATTCGAATTGAATGATTATTTACAGAAAACCTAAACCTATTTATACTTGTTGAATCGGTGCCAAGAACATGAGGCATACCGGTTCTCTAAAAGTAAACGTTGCAATCCCTAAAACGGTTATACCGTTATGTAAAACGGTTTATAACATTTCTAAAGACCCAACCCAATTACATGCTACAGAATTTTACATTAATATTCACTAAACTACCATTAACTATATTAAGATTACATAAATACCTAAAACATACTACTAAGTATCTGGTTTTGTCATTTACTTGCAACAGGAAGTTTATTTAATTATACTTTTTCTAAAAAAAAACCTGAATTAACTTACTTTACGTTTTATGCAAGACAAGTGGTTTACAGTAGCATAATAATTAGTTTACAGCATACCTATGTATTTGGAAATTGCATTGTGGTTTTTGTTTGTTATAGTGTAATGCATTATATAATCGGGAACATTGCCAATACATGTATTTTTTTTTTGCACATCAAAGTGACTGGAAGCTATTTGACAAATTGTGTATTTTTCACAAAAGAATTCTGTTTTAAGCAAGAAAGTGGATGATACTCCCACATTGATAAGTTGGCAATTTATGTTTTATGTGGAAAAGTAGCTGAAAAGTAAATTGCCAAGTAAACCAACTTTAGATTAGAAAGTTTCAAGGTTTTCTTGAGTGATTTTTTTAGTCTAGTATTTGGTCTTTTGTTTTATATTTACCTGGTGTCTGAAGTTCGTAGAACCAATTTTATTTTATTTTTCCAGTAAAAAAATTATAATCAAACACATTGTGACCATAAAACTTAACCAAACACTTTCATTATAGGTTTTGAACAAGAACAAATACAAGTCACAAATAGATCTTCAACAAACACCCCAATCTCACATGTCAATGAAAATTACAACTCATTGAGTATATAATTATGTTCCAACTGGATCAACATACACTACAAAAAAATGTAAGATTTGGCACGACTTTGTCGTCCCAAACTTGCACACAATGTCGACCCAAAGAAAAAAAGGCACGACATGTCGTGCCTTTTTGGTAGACCCTATTGTGTTGACCCAAAAAAATTTGGGACGACATTTACTTTATACTTTGGGACGACAGATGTTGTGGGGCCCAAATAAAATTCAATCTGAAAATCTGATTTGGGACGACAATGTCGTACCTTTTTTTTTTTTTTTTTTTTTTAAATCTTTTTAAATTAACCTAAAAAAGTAATTAAATTGCAAAACGGCACGACATTGTCGTGCCAAATTGTATACACAGGTGGAAATTGTATACACACGTGGAAAAACAGGTGGCCACTTTGTGCAGAATGGCACGACATGCTTTGTATATTAGGGACGACAATGTCGTCCCTAATTGTCCTGGATGGGCAAAAAAAAATGCAGGAAACTGCATATTTTCCAGATTTTTTCCGGATTTTTTTCCGGAAAAAATCTACCAAAACAAATGCAACCTGTAATCAATCACAATCCACAATACCAAATCGACAATATGATACAATACCAAATTACTAAACGGATTGAATAACATTCCACAATTCTACGATACCATTTAACAAATACGATACAAAGTAAACTACTCTTAAACTAACAAGTCTCAAACTAACATGTCTCAAACCAACAAGGCGCAAATTTCCTAAATAACATGTCTCAAATTTCCTAAATAACATTCGACAAATACAATACTATTCCATAATATTAATAAGTCTAAAATACACAAACTAACTTCCCGCCTACTCCTCAAAGAACTCGCCGCCCGAATCGCCGCCCGACTCGTCACCCGACTCGTTGCCCGCCTCATTATTATCCCCACTATCATCATCATTATTATTCAAGTCATTATTATCAATATGATCATTTTGGCTCAAATGGGGATTATTTTGTGAGTTGTACCGGTTAAGGTCTGGTGGCGGCATAGCATAGTTCGAACTAGTACCTGGGCACGTGATAGAGTTTGGAAAGGTGGGCCGATAACAACCGGCAAATGCATTATTGGGGTTGAAAGTGGAAGCTTGGAAACCATAAGGGCCGGGAGGGGGAAAAGGGGTAGGAATGGGTACCGAGGGAAAGGGAGGTGAAAATGGATTACCTTGTGATGAGTTGTAGTGGGACAAAAAATTCTGAAGGTAAGATCCGTATGTCCCAACTGCGGCTTGGGCCGCGACAGCGGCTTCCTTAGCCGCGGCAGACTCTTGCCTAGCCGCGGCAGCTTCTGCCTCAGCCTGACGAGCCCGTTCTTGAGCAGCCTTGGTTTCCCTCATCGCCTCTGCCATATGCTCCCTAGTAACATAATCTTCAGTAGCATGCCCACGTGTGAACCTGCGAGCGGTTGAGCCACCACCAGGTAACCTCCTGCCCCTGCCTGCCCAGTTCTGGCGGTTATCACTCGAAACTACACGCTGCAATATTTCCACGCTGCTCATGTACGGGATGAGACCGGCTCTGACTTGCTCTTGAAGGGCCCTCATCTCATTCTGTGTAATTTCAAAAAAAAATAAATAAAAAAAAAAAAAAAAAAAAAGTTAGGAAAAAAATAATAAATGAGAAGTAACTTAATATAATGACGCATGTTAAGAGATAAACTACTTACGTAAGCCGTCTCGTTCTCTCTCGTCTCAAATGTGCCATCTTTTTTTGAATGGCATCTCCTCCAGGTTTCAAGCAGGTCTTCATTTTGATTGTTATTGTTGACCCTCTATACATACAATATAAAATAAATTGATAACGAGGTAAATATAAACAATATAAAAACCTTTAAAAATCACAAAAATTATAACGAGTCTTACATGAATGTTGCGTCCTTGAACGAACGACCGTCGACCTTGGTAAGTTATAATCTTGTTTTTTGATCGATTTTCTGCATTTGTGGTCGATCTTGCCATCCGTTTCGGGTCTAACCACCAGTCAACCAACATCTCCCATTCCTCTTGGGTTCTGTTCCCCCAGGTTTTCTTGGGTGGCGGATGTGCCTTTGCCGCCGCGGGTGTCTCGTGGATATCAAAGTATCTAGACTTGAGCCTGTGTTTGTATTTTCGGAATAGCGTCCTCTGCTGTAACCATAGCCCAAGTCCTATCCTTTCCCCCACCGTATAAACATTCTGTCCAACCGTGAATCTGGTCTCATTATTCAACCAAGGCGCCAGGTTGAAATAGGTCTGCAAAAAAGTATACGCATTTAAACAAACACACAATTTAAATATAACAAGCATATCTAAACGGTTAATAACAATCACAATAGAAATAAAATAAACAATAAATATAACCTGTAGGGTCGGCATTATATGCGCCTTATAAGAATCAGGAATTTCTTCCCAATCGGCATCAAGGGGAAGTGGCCTCACTTGTTCCCCCATAAGACTACTTAACTGCATTGCATGAGTGCCTACCGGTGTGAAGGTGCCTTGATCATCGGTATCAAAGCCTATAGGCAAAGGCTGTCCGTTATTTTCCCTAAAAGCCTTCCTTAAGGCCCGATTTGCCGTCTCACCGGTGATCATTGAACCTACAAATATAAGTTATTAAGTTGTGAAAATATATGTAAAAAAAATTAGTTTTATCAATAAAAATTATATAATAATAAAAAATAAAATAATAAAATAAAAAATCACAATTTGTTACCTGCGCAATAGCCCGGCAAAGTAAATGAGGGCCGTCTTGGTGGATCACCGCCAGCATCCCCGCCGTGTGATCTAGGTTGTACACACGCCATCTGTAAAAGTACAAGTAAAAGAACACATAATTTCTTGGACCAATTAACACTAATATACACATTCATATAAACATATAGTAACAATTTCATTCAAATTACAATTTAAAAATAATGATTGTCATAATCAAATTACAATTCAAAAACAATTAATTGTCATAATCAGAATCATCACTAGATAAAACTTCTTCAACAACAATAGTGGGGTTCACTTCATCATCATCAGACACGTCAATATCATCATCATCATCAAGGACATGGGCAACGACGTTATCTTCATTAGTAACAAAATCAGCATCTTCTTCAGCAACAACATCTGGTGGGGCGTCCACTTCTGCTGATTCATCATTTACACTCAAATTCGCATACCCAAAACCAGTTAAACCAACAGACAATGCAACATCAGATGAACTGCTACCATGTATAACATCCTGATAAGAATCTACCACATCCCCATGCCAGATCTTCCGATGATGAACATCTTCGACAACCTTCCAATGAGGTGGTCGTCTAGCAGGGTCTTCAAGGTAGAAGACTTGTGTTGCTTGTGTCGCAAGAATGTATTGTTAATTTCGGACGGGTTTTCTATAGGATGATTAACTTCAGACGGGGAATTTCCAAAATTAATCACTAAAATCCTAAAAACAGTAACACAAGTATCATTTTCAGTATCGACAATTAATAACATATATATCACATATCATTTTCATTTTAACACGGTCACTTTAAGTTTATAAGTAACAATTAATAACATATCACATAACATTTTTTTCGATATCACATATCATTTTCATTATCGACAAAGTAATAAAAGTATATACATTATCGACAAAGTAATAAAAATATATATATATATATACCTATTTCGCGGCTGAAATACACGAAGTGAAGAAAAGAGAAAGAGAAAAAGAGGTGGTCTCGGCTGTCCCGGCTGTCTACGGTCCCGGCTGTCCCAAACACTACACATAAAACCAAAGTTAAACAAACTATTGTCGTCCCAAAACACATTGTCGTACCAAATTAACTAATAAAAACTTAGGCACGACATTGTCGTCCCAAAACACATTAACAAAATTAAAAAAAAAGTCACTAACCCCAACACAAAAGGTGGTGGTGGTGGAGCTGCTGCAGCTGCTGCGGTTGTTGGTGGTGGTTCACGGCGGTGGTTCACGGTGGTGGTGAGCTGTTGCGGTGGACCATCTAACCAACACAAACACAACATAAAACCATTGTAAACAAACCATAATTAAAGAAATTAAATTAACAAACCAAATTTTATCAAAAAAAAAAACCTTTAAATGTGACAAAATAACAAAAATTATACAAATTGTGCACAGTGGTGCGTGTGTAATTGATGGGTAATAGTGATAGTAGTGTTTTGAAGAAAATTGCGTTTTTTTGTGATTTTTCCCGATTTTTTTTCTTTTTTTACGAGGGTAGTAGCAGTTTTTTTGGTGGGTTTTTTGTATAAGTGATGAAGATAGAGAAGAATCAGATCTGGTCAATTATTGTGTTATTTTTGGGACGACCAAATAGGGACGACAATGTCGTCCCTTTTTGTTTTTTTTCCCCGAATTATTTGGCGGCATATTTAACTTTCGTGAAAATTTTTGGTAAAAAAAAGGGGACGACAATGTCGTCCCTTTTTGTCTTTTTTTTTTATTTTCCTTTATTTTATGTATAATATAGTGTGTTTAAATTATTTAATTAATACTAAATAAATTAAATTTGTTATAAACTTTTTAAATAATTTAAAAATTAATTAATTATTTATATAAAGTTTAAATTAGTTATAAAATTTCTTAAAATTTTTGCTACTTTTGAGGTTGTTTGGATTCTTAAGATTAATGATAAATTTTTTAGATAAATTAAAACGGATAAAATGTTAAACGAACGAGTCAAGATAATGTCGTTATACATGACATGTTAAAACGGATGAATCGAGATAGTATCATGATACATGATATGTAACATCCAACCAAAACTTCCCTCCAAAAATAATGGCGCCAAAATTTCCCTCCAAAAATAATGGCGCCAAAATTTCCCACCAAAATCTACCAGATCTGCTCTATATATCACATAAAGAAAACTTGAGATCTTATCCCACCAAAAGCCACCAGATCTTATCCTCAAACCACTCAACCTCTCAACCTCTTATCTTCGCACAAATTTCAAAACCTGGTATGGAGCCATTTAATCCTTTTATGTGTTCTTGTGGAGCAGGAAATATAAAATTAAGAACATCGCATAGAGAATATTCATCTGGACAACAATATTATTCATGTCCTCTGTCAAAGGTGAACAATCATACATTTCTTATTTATGTAAATATACAAATAATTGGGTTGTAATCTCTTAAAATTTTCTTATTATGTAACAGCCCAGAAAAGATAATGGGTGCGGATATTTTATGTGGAAGGATGCATTTGACGAGTACTTAAGAACAATCTCTGCACCAACAGAGTGCTCGAGCTGCCATGAAAAAGATCTTAGGATAAGCTTGCTTGAAACACAAAAACATGTGCTAGAGACAAGAATAAGGGTGCTTGAGGCCAAACTTGAAATGGCAACGATTCCTGACGACCACGCATGTCAGTCGGATGCATTACTTCATGAGCTGTTAGGTGACATGGATAATCTTCGTATGTAGTATTAGTTGTTGTTCTTGTAGTTGTAGTTGTTGTTGTACGTAGTTGTTGTTGTTGTTCTTTTAGTTGTTGTTGTTGATGTAGTTGTTGTTCTGGTAGTTGTTGTTGTTGTTGATGTTGTTGTTGTTGTAGTTGTTGTTCTGGTAGTGGTTGTTATTGATGTTGTTGTCGTTGTTCTTGTAATATGTATCCGTCAAGTATTTTTATAAATCAAAGCACATGCTGGATTTGTAAAGCTGGTCATGTTCTAAGTTAACATGTCACTTATTACTATGTACCTTTCAATTTGACCATGTTCTAAGTTAACAAGATTATGGTTTCCAAACACCCCTTTTCCAATACTAAATTACACATGAATAAAGAAACAACTTGACAACATAACGAAACAGATGAAACGAAACAACTCGGCAAGCAAACGATATTATACACAACACGACATAAACCATATGCTACACACGACATACGAAACAACTCAAACGAAACAACTTGACAACAAAATGAAACAGATCAAACAAAACAACTCGGCCATTCAATTATTTTCCCTGCTACTTCCCGCTCTGCTAGAACCTGCACCATCTTTTCCCTTCCTTTGCTTGACAAACTGTTCAAACAATGCTTCAAGATTTGTTACCCTATTTCCCGCATCATCAAATGTGTAATCGAACGGGCTTTTTTCAGCTTCATCTTTTTCCTTCCTTTGCTTGACGACGAACTGCTCCCACATTGCTTCAGCTTCCAGTAGGTTTGCTCCTCCATTCCATAATGCAGAAGTAGCTTCACTGTCCAAATACACTCTGTAGAATCGCTCTTTCCTTAACCATTCCAGAATGCGGTCTCTCATAAACGGATCTATGTTCTTATAAGAACCATATTCATCATAAATTTCTGACCCATACGTATCAAGAACTCGACTAAAGAGATATATGGACGATAAAACCAGTGACCACTCTTTTTCCGGCGTGTAATCAGCCATTTATCGTTACGTGTGTTTTGTGGTTATTTATGTTTTGACGGGATATATAAGGAAAACTTTGCGGGAAAAATAATGGCGGGAAACTATTGGCGGTAAAAATAATGGCGGGAAACAATTGGCGGTAAATATTTTTTTTAATTCTATAAATGTATTTAATTTTAGATTAAAGTATTTAATCATGAATATAAACTATTTAATTTTAATTCTATATTAAATAAAATTATTTAAAATAAATAATTTAACTAAAAACTTGTGTTAAAAAAATATATTTACATTTTGGGACGACAATGTCGTCCCAAAGTTTTTGGCGGGGTATTTAATTTTCGTGAAAAGTTATTTAAATACAAAAAATTAAATAATTACAAAATGGGACGACATTGTCGTCCCAAAATGCATGGGTCAAAAGTTATTATCTGACCTTTGTATTTGTTGAAAACCGTGTGGGTCCTACGTGCAATTTGGGACGACAAAGTCGACCCAAAAAATATCCCCGTCCCCAAACCGTGATTTTGGTGTAGTGATAAGAATCCCTTTGACTAATTTCACATTTTGCCTCTGTACTCTTACAGAACAATATTCCTTCATTTGTAGCATTTTACACTTGAGACCCAAACTTTCTATATCACTAAACTCCAGACCTCATCTTATGAGGTTAATGACAAGATTAGTCCTCTAAACTAATTGTTATACTTGCTATAAGATTAATATCTGATTTTAATACACCTAATTTAAAAAATAAGGTGGTTGAGGTATGCCCCTTTTGGTCCTTTGTTCTCATGATTATGAATTACGTATAAATTTTGCTAGCATCTTTGCAGCCCTATTGGTAATATTCTTGCCTTTATTTAAATAGAGATTTTACTATATACTTATATATAAGGTTATTGATACAACAAATTTTAATATTGATTATAAATAATTTTTCAAAAATATCGTGTATGTCATTTATTTTGGGTCTAAATAATTAAGAAATCTAAAAGTAGAAGGTTATGGGAATAAGGCAATAAATGATTGACACTTGTATGTTTATAATACGTGCAGATTTGAGACAGTAGTGAAGATGTTTGATATTTCCAGATTGAACATCAAAATCAACACAAACGCTCAATTTTTATCTCCAGATGTGGTTTATGGGGTCTATTTAGTCTTCAAATTTTGTGATTCAAGAAACTTTTCAAGTAAACCGATGTATGTTAACCTAAATTATAGAAAGGGGAGCGAAATTCATCATGCATATTTTGCAACAAGGAGAGACAAGGAATGGTTAATGATTGAGTTGTGCCAGATCTTGAATCAGAACAAAGATGCCGTAATTGAGTTTCTGCTAAAAAGCTTTTCACCATGCTATTGTGGAGATGGTGCGATTTATGTTCAAGGCATTGAATTTCGAGCCACTGATCAGGTAAGTTTGAAATGTTATTCTTTTATATCTGTATGAAGAAACTTTGAAGAAAAAAAAAATCATGGTCTAACTTGCATGTTTTAACGTAACCTTTTTATAGCTTTATGAAGAAACCGGAAATTTGAAGGAACTCGAAAAAGTCTTAAAATCAAACTTCAATGTGGATCAAGTGCGACAATTGCCAACAAACTTTGAAGAAATATTTAAGATAAAAAGAAACTACGACGAATTGTTCTGGTTGGGCAAAGTAAACCGAAAGAAGCTACTTTTGCTTTCAGCAAAGGCGGCTTTGTACGAAGCTTCTAACGTGAACCTTTTTACTTCAAAACCATCATTGAAGACCAGGTTTGCTTTTTCAGACAAACAAAGTTACATTTACCTTTAACCACTAAAATTAGTTACATTCACTCTATGATCTATGCTTATCCAAATATTTGAGAATACCTCAAAAGTTTCATTCTTTGGATTTGGTTTCTGTTCTCAAGTTTTATTTTGTTCTTAAAAAGTTGTATTTATATAATATATCATACATGCAGATTTCCGAAGGTGATAGAGCTTTTACCACAACAAGTATTTCATATCAATTGCACGATTAAAAGTCAAATGCTATCATCCAATACAGAATATCTGTGTTACCTTGTGTTCAAGCTTTCAAAAAAATGCCAGGGGCTGCATTGTCCAGTGAAAGTACGAGATGTACTCCACCAAGAAAACAACGAGGCTGAATTTTTTTATTTTATAACCCCGAGCCCATTGAATATAAATGATATTACCCGGGTTCCAAAACAAAGGGAAGATGGATGGATGGAGATTCAACTGTGGAAATTTAACTCAGCTCATGAATTCAAGGATGACTCTCTTTCTATGAACATAAAATTTACAAGTCATGAAGGAATCATGTCTGGACTTATTGTATGTGGTCTCGAGTTTCGACCAATGTAAAAGATTTCTTCCTGTACTTATCAAAACTTGTTTTTAGAATTTCAATCACCTGGAGAATATAACGTAATTTGTTTAAACTTACTAGTTTATTAATGTAAATTTTTGTACAAGACATGCTTTATATAGTGAGCTTCATTTTAGTGAGATATAGACGGCAGTTTTGGCAGGCTATTCAATGCTAGGTTGTAATGGCTAGATTGAGTTGCACACCAACTGTTTGATAAATGTCTGCTTCAATGGTGCTGTGAATTGGTCATGTTTGTAAGACCCTTTGAGACTTGTTGCTTATCAGAATTGTTTTGTGGACTTATATCACCTTTAAGTAAATGGCATGTTATATTGGAGATTCGGTATATATTGGGCAAAATAGGATGTGTTTATTGGGTTAGGAGAGTTGGGTTGTATCACTCTTTGGTTATTTTGTGATATTTTGAGTGTGTTTATTTTGACATAAGCATACTGTTTTTAAAAAAAGTTGATCTTTCTACGACAATGTTTGGTACGAGAGCAAATCATGTTTTTAAAAAGTTGCTGTAAAGAAAAACGGGTCAGTTTAGAAGCTTATTCAAGCTCATCAAGTTTTTCTTTGGTAGGGTCGTTTTATTTTTCATGATGGCCCTATTCATGCTAATGGTGATTTAAAGATGGAACATTTTAATTAATTGAAATGATTTGCACACCAACTCTTTGATAAAATGTTCACCTGTAATTTGGTCTACGATGTTTAAATGTCATTATTCTCTAACTTTAGATCACAATAGTATCCGTATGTTTAGCAAGCAAAAAAAAAAAAAAAAAAAAAAAAAAAAAAAACCTACGATGTTTGGGGAACTGAACAATGGTTTGCATCTGTTGAAGGATTCAGAGACTTGCAATGGATGCGATTAGTAAACTCTCTGGTCTTCATCCCATGTTCCCATAACACTAGTACCAGGCTGCGAACACAGAAATTCCAACTAACTTTTCTTGAACAGCGAATATCTAACTAACTTAATGGCGGCTATAGATTTTGTTTCTTTACATCCTCACTATAACTAATTAATTTCTATTATGGTTAGAGTAGTTTCTGTTTTATCTTACACAATTGCATATAAACACAAAACATTAGATGGACAAAAGTGTACAACTAAGTAGTAACTATGTATGCATCAATTTAAACACAAGACCAAGATGGATTTCCGAAAGTAAAGTCACAAGGAACATGGGCGATGCAGAGAAGTAACAAATTTTGCCACATTTGCGAAATTCAATATACTATAATACTTTTCCATATAATCTGGCACTACAACTTATCTTCTTGAACATGTTAAACTTCTTGTTGTTTCATTTTGGCTTTGTTCATGTAAGCAATACAAAATCGTACCCAAAATTTATCAAATTTGAAGCAAATGCTAAAAATGAGATAATAATTGTTAGCCCTTGTTAATTGTGTTAAGTCAAGTGTCATTTTAGTATAATTATTTGTTAAGTACTTATGTTTAAGACATATCTATGTATTATGTATTGGGTCGAATTTTAGGCCTGCACATGGGTCAAATGCAGCCCATGTAATGGCAGTTATGATTGACAGTTATTTCCTAAAGGACACAATGTTTGGAGGGAAAGATAATTGTCATTAGTGTCGATTAGAAACCTTTATATATGTTTTCTAAATCAGAAAACATAACAACTTTTACTTAAGAATTCTAATGCAATATCTGTTCTTATTGTATCTATTATATCCTTTACTGTTCCATTACATTCACACCATTTACAAAGTCATTACCAGAAATATGAAACACTTAATCAAACCAAGATCAATTGGCCATAAGCCTGTACACAATTGGTATCAGAGCCACGGCTCTCATCCATGGGATAGGCCAAGTTCTGGTTTATATCTGGAAGATATCTCCTAAGAGAAACTCCAAAGAGGGTGAACCTGTGGAATGCCAAAAGAAAGAAAATCATAATTTCACCAAAGGGCAAAGATATTCTGGCACAAACTATAATGGAAAATGAAGCTTTCAATTCTGCAAAAGAAACTGGTGATCTACTGAAACTAAAAAAGAAAGTCATGAAGATGAAAAGGGACAAGAAAGCCAAGTGCCACATTTGCAAAGAGAAGGGACATGCCTTCTAGGCATGTAAGGATAGAAAAAGGCTTGCAGCCTTGGAACTACAACAAGAAAGGGAGATGACTGATAAGGTTATTACAGAAGAGGCCAAGTATACAGAAAAGGTCTATTTGATTGCAGACTATGTGGTGAAAGGTACAAATTTGCAAAACTGGAACAACGTCTGGTATGCTAGTAACTCCTACAAGTTTCATATGTGTCCCACTAAAGCCTTATTTAATGAAATAGATTACAAGTTTAAAATGATAGGCAAAGAAGAACATGAAAGAAAATTTATTTTTTCATATGGGGTGGGAGATGTTACTATTAGGACTGATGTTGGGGAAGTGGTGATTAGAAATGTACAATATACTCCTGAGGTGTCTTTTAATATGATTAGTCTAGACTTACTTAAGACTCAAGGGTACAAGACAAAAATCAGTGATGATATATGCAGTATATATTACATGTATCATGATGAAAACAAAAACCAGTCACCATTGTTAGAAAAGGGAAAGGAACAGGTTGCTCTTAAGGAAATAGTGAATGAACACAACCAATTTTTGGAGGATCAGTTTAAGCAGATGGATCCTACAGATGAATGCTCTTTGATTAGAGGCCTAGAAGATTTAGATTGGAACAAAGATGATACACAGGACTACATTGATGAAGAGTACATTAGTTACAATGGGACTCTATATGCACTTAAGGTTAATTCCTTCTCAAGGTATCTATCTTTCATGAATTTATTGGCAAAGGATGATCTGTTGTATAGAAACTGGGAAATATTCAGTAAGAGGTTCATTGATTTTGTCAAGTGGTTTTATTTGGTGCATCTGAACTATGATGCATTGGATACAATACCACCAGTTGTTAAAGATGTTGAATTGAACTTGCTATGTTTGCGCAAGGCTGTTGAGAATATGGGTGGATACTTCTCAGTCACCATAGGTGCCAAATGGGGGGTGACTGCACAATTGCAGGGCTTGAACACAGAAGATGCTAATACAGTTAGAGCTTTTTACAGAAATTTTATTGATCTCTTAGTCATATACCATGAAACTGCACACAGTCCTTGGGGTGAAATGCAAAAAGAAGTAGGTGAAACCAGTGAAAGAAGGATGGCCAGGGACCTACCATGCCAGAGGGAAGATGCAGTGAAGGATGGTACATTTGGAGATGAAGCAAACAAGTTTGGTGTCAAGTTGGACAATAAAGATGAAGATGGAAGTGAAAGCAGCCAAGACAACAATGACTTTGAAGTCATTGCCTGATGAAAAGCAAGGAAGGAATCAACACAGAAGAACTTGACCTTAAACAATTAAGGGGGAGAATGTTAGCCCTTGTTAATTGTGTTAAGTCAAGTGTCATTTTAGTATAATTATTTGTTAAGTACTTATGTTTAAGACATATCTATGTATTATGTATTGGGTCGAATTTTAGGCATGCACATGGGTCAAATGCAGCCCATGTAATGGCAGTTACGATTGACAGTTATTTCCTAAAGGACACAATGTTTGGAGGGAAAGATAACCGTCATTAGTGTCGATTAGAAACCTTTATATATGTTTTCTAATTCTAAAAACATAACAACTTTTACTTAAGAATTCTAATGCAATATCTGTTCTTATTGTATCTATTATATCCTTTACTGTTCCATTACATTCACACCATTTACAAAGTCATTACCAAAAATATGAAACACTTAATCAAACCAAGATCAATTGGCCATAAGCCAGTACACACTAATGGAACCCCAATTAAAGCCAGGAAGGATGGTTTTGTTTTGTCCTACGTAAAAAGCAATTGCATATTTCTTTTGGTTACGTATTTGTAAAAGTGTGCATTTGACTGTTTGATAAAATGTCTAAATGGATTCTCAGCAACAAACACTCGTTTATATGTGTATGCATGTCTTTGTTTTTATGTATGTAGTTAATAAATAGCTTAATATATGAATTTCGATATAAATATAAGAAATCATATGGTTGCTCGTCTCTCGTTTTGCATCCCAATAATTTTACAAGGTTCTCCTAAATAAAGTCAAATGATTGTGATTGGTGATCTTTCATTATGAAATAATGTGTATTTAAGTATAAGCTAGTATGGTGTTACATTGTGTCAATGTTAGGTGGCTTCATGAACACATCAGAACAAATAACCTGCAGTAAGCTCGTTTTGTGTGGCAGTTGCTCTGCTTCTGATGTGACGCTTTTTCTTGTGTGGTTTCTTGTCAGTGCCATGTGTTTCTTTGTGTGCTCGTGACAGTTTTCTCAAGTCCAATAGTACAGTTTAGTGTCCCATGCATCTCGTTGGGAGTCCCTGTTTGGGTGTCTATCTTTTTTCATTCATTTGGTTGGTTTGTGTTGTATTATTATCCGGATGTGGCCTCTGTTTCTTGTAATGAGTTTGGACTTTATGGCCCTCTTTGAACATATGTCGATTTATATTAAAAACAAGTAACCGAGCAGCATATATAGAATTAGCATGCAAAAACCATTGCTTGTGTTCTGCTTTTATTATTGGTCGTCATTTCTGGGATTATTATTGACTTACATGTGTAGTTGCTATTATGTTCTCTAAATGATCTCTTTCTTCTTGGCACATCAATACAAGACCCAAAGGCTAAAAGCAACAAATGGCCCTGTTACGCCAGAAAAAAGAGTCAAAAAGGGAGAACATGAAAGTCGGTATCCGTTTTGGCTAACTCTTTTTATGTTCATTTCCTTTAATTAATTATTAAAATTTAACTCATACCTAACTTTAACACTTCCTCTTAAATTGAATACCTTTTAGTCATCATACTTGCAGTTTTACTGCTAAATAACAATTACACCTCCTATACACAAGGCATTTGGCCTAGTGGTATATATGTAATGTGAGATGCCCACCAACCAAGAGGTTGTGACTTCAAGTCTTGTTAGAGACACTTGTGAGATAGGTGGTATATCGGGTGTGAAAAAAGTATCATTATAAAAATAAACAAAAACAATTACACTTCCTAATATGCCAAAATGATAGATTATATCATTTACCTCTGCAGGTCATCAAAGACGGTTGTGAAGTCCCCGATTTCCCAAAGGATTTTTACCAAACGATTATTAAGATTGATACTTTTTCTCGAGATATTTATAGAGTTACATCTTTGTGGGCATTTCAGGTCCCAATGTGCAATTATTGGATGTATCTCCTAACGGCAGAAGTGGAGTAAAAAATGAACCTTCTGTTGGTAGAAAAGGTACGTGGTGTTTTTTAGGTTCAAATTCAGCATTTTATTGATGATTTTTAGTTGTATGATAGTTTTTTCGTTCGTTTTTTTTCGATATCCCAAAATATTAAATATTGTAGTTCTTATAGGATGAAGAAATTACAGAATTTGAAATATGTTTTCCATGAAACAATTGAGATTAGCATTTCAGGATGCAACAAAAAAGGATGGTAACCAATATATCAGATGTTGCAATGATTGCGAAACTTGGCATTGATGCGTATATTGTGAAGGTACTGAAAGGTTTTATGGATATTTAAATATACGTATGTCCGGATTCGAACTCGAGACTTCGGGATTGCACACATTACGTATGAGAGTTGATGTTAATAATTAATATATAAAATGTTATTATTAATTATTGGATTTTTCTAACATGTGCCCCCGGGGCACATGTTAAGCACACCAAAAGGACGGCCGGACCCACGAAAAATACACTTTTTAAATAAAATATGTGGGTCCGGGCCGGACCCACGAAAAAGTACGTCCGGACCCACATATTTTATTTAAAAAGTGTATTTTTTGTGAGTCCGGCCGTCCTTTTTCGTGGGTCCGACCGTCCTTTTGGTGTGCTTAACATGTGCCCCAGGGGCACACGTTAGAAAAACCCTTAATTATTAGTCACGAAATAAAACATAACGATAGTTAAATATTTAACGAGGTTTGGTTAACGGTCGTTAAATATAAACTAAAGGGACTAGAGATGAAATTACAAGTCGGGAAAGTTCTAAAACCCCTTGTGGGTGCTTTGGCCGATCGGTTATGGGTTCCCAAACCCTAACCCACTCAAACTTGGTCACCAAGTTAAGTTACCTATAAATACAAACCCTTGTATTCATTCACAGCTTAATCTTGGATCACCAATAACCTAATTTCTCTTCTCCTCTCCTCCCTCTTTTGCTTGGCCGATCGGTGTAACCCCCCTCCTCAAGGGATCGATTTTTCCAAGCTATAGAAACAAGTGTTTGGTTTTATTTGTGATTCAAGAACCTAGCTTTTCACATCAAATCGCTATTAGTACGTGTGTACAAGAACGAAGAACAAGTACGCTTGTGCTTGTGAATCTTGGTGGTCGACTTCTTGGTGGGTCGAATTGTATAAACCCTAAAGTTAGGGTTTTGGGTTTTGTTCTTGTCAAACATCGTTTGGTTTACTTGAATTGTTAAAAGGTACGCACTTTCTTGTTCGGTTAATTACTTACATGTATTATTCCTATTTACTTCCGATGCATGCTTTGATGATGTTATTTGATTTTATATAATTTTTATGGGTATTAAATCCCAACAGTGGCATCACGAGCCATTAATATGATGTAATTAATTACCGAAACACATAAAAATTGAATCTTTATGATTATATGCATGCTTTTTATGGTTTCTAGGGTTTTGAATTCGAAACCCTAATTTTATTTATTATGGGTCGATTACCCTAATTTATATTAATTAGGTTTTAATTTTGTAAAACTTGTAGAAACCCTAGGTTGCATGCTAATTTTATGTGGTTAATTAATGAATAATTGTTATGTGCCATGTAATATGCGTATCTTGGGTGATAATTGTATGCGGAATCCATGGTGGAACATGCATGTTTTGCCATGGAGTATTGTTTTGTAATAAATTGTTTAGTGATACACACATGTTCTATTTATTTGATAATTATTGAATTGGGAAAGACCTCAATTATAACTAATAAAAATTTGTTATGTGCTAATTGGTATATTATTAACTTTGGCTTACGCAATCGACTTGTCGATGTATGTGGCCCATCTACTTGTAGGTGAAAGCCCTAGTTAATGTATGCATTTGTTTACGCCTAGAATTGTTTATTAAGTTTTATCGAAATAATTATGCATGTGGCTAATTGTTTTTACATGTGTTAAATTGTTTAGTTATATGTTTATATTATTTGAGTGTGTTTAATTCTTATTAAAGTGCTTTTTTGTTTATATATTGTTTGACATGTTTGTAAGCAAAAAGGGTTTTTTGGAATAGAAAATTAAATGGACTAAATAATGGCGAAACTGATTTGTTATCTAAGAATAATTATTGAACTTTTAATCGATTGATGCGACTGTACTAAATGGTTAGAACGGCTCACCCACTAGAACAAACTATAAAGGGGTTAATTAAGAAGTGCGCACAGCCACACTGAAAGGATGTCTAAGGTTATGCTTTAGCGCTTACCTGGTCCTCTGCCCCCTGTAAGTTCGATTGGAGCTATCTAGTATAACCATTCAATGTACGAAGCATCTTAGTGCAAAGTTGTAAGTTTCTCAACGCATCGATTAAAACTTTGTAGAATTCAATCTTAGCAATTAAAATCTCATGTAAGTTTTTCGAAAATATTATGCTATAAAGTTGTATGCATGCTTCTTTATACGTAAGTTTTGATTACACATAAAAAATTGTACCCTTTAAATTTAAGTTTATGCCATCTAATGATATGAAACACTTGAAGTTGTAATATAGTTATGTGAGACCTTGATCTAGATTACAATAACAAGGTGAATTATTTTGTTGTGTGAGACCTCAGCTTAATTATTTGCAGTTTCTAAATTAGACAACTTAATTAAGTTAGTTAGTGAGACCTATGACTTAAGGCATAAGATGGGATAAAACATGCTTACGTTTTGCATAAATTGTTTTGGCAAAATTGTAAATCCCATAACTTTGGAATTGAAAACTTGTTTGTCAATTATCGTTTTTCAACAATTACCTATTCTATACTTTCACCACTAGCAGAGCAACTGATGTGGTGGAACTATGATAATGAGGATCCAAAATTCAAGGGAAATACTATGGTTAATATGAATATTGACCAAAGGGTATTTTATTTTCTTGAATGTTTACTTATCGAAAGTACTAACTTTTGAACTTTTATTTTCTGTGGAAATGGCTCAAGCTGAATCTACTGCACTAGCCTCGTCGTTCAAATCTATGTTTGATCGAGAGAAATTGACTGGTAGCGCGAATTTCAATGATTGGTATCGGCAACTCAGAATTGTCTTGAGGGTTTCCAAAAGACTAGATTATTTGACTACGCCTTGTCCTCCTGAACCTGCAGCTGATGCTACTGCTGAAGCACGAGCTGCATGGCAATCTGAGTATGACAAGTATAATGAGGTCACCTGCATTATGCTCGGGAGTATGAACTCAAACTTGCAAAAGCAGTTTGAGAATTACTTCCCTAATCTCATGCTTGAAGAATTGCAAAGGTTGTTTGAAAAGCCTGTGACTGTAGAGCTGTATGATCTGATAGATGCTCTTCATAGTTGCAAGCAAGGAGAAGGGAAACCTGTGAGCGCCCACTGCCTGGAAATGATGAGTTACAAGGACCAGCTGGGGCGACTCAACTATATCTACCCCAATGACATACAAATTGGCCTTATCAACAGATCCATTAACAAGGAGTTTGATGGTTTCATGCGCAATTACAATATGCATTGCACGGGGAAGACAGTCAGTGAGGTACCTGCAATGCTCATTGATTATGAGAAAGGTTTCCCCAAGAAGGCCCCTACACCTGTAGTTTTGACCATCCAGAAGGGTAGGATTTCTAAGCCTAATAAGCCGCTAGCGAACAAGAAAGGGAAAGGTAAGGGTAAAGTTGATAAGGGAAAACAAGTTATGACTTATCAACAAGAACCCAAGAAGTACCCACCCAAAAAGCATGAGAATCCAAAGAAGGATATGGCTTGTCATCACTGCACCGAGGTAGGACACTGGAAGAGGAACTGTCCACTCTACCTTGATGAATTGCGCAATAAGAGGTATAAAAATACTGGCACTGTGGCCAGTACTTCAGGTACTCTTTTGATGATAGAATTATTTGCTTTTCCTCATAAAATAAATTCCTAGGTATATGATACTGGATGTGGTATTCATATTTGTAACACACTGCAGGGACTTAGAGGAGCAAGGAAGCTTGCCTATGGACAACAATACATGCACGTGGGTAATGGAGCACATGCAGTCGTTGAAGCTATAGGCACGTTTGATTTAGTTTTACCTTCGGGTTTAGTACTGTCATTAAACGATTGTCATTACGCACCTTCCATTGTTAGGGGTGTCATTTCTGTTTCCTTGTTAAAAGATATTGGTTTCGTTCATACATTTACTGATTATGGAATTTCGGTTTCTTTAAATGGTGTTTTTTACTTTAATGTTATTCCAGTAAATGGTGTGTTTGAAATTGATTTGCATGGTAATATGATTGTTGAAAATAATTCTGTCTTTAGCATCAATAATAAAAGAATCAAAGGTGATTTGGATTCTTCATTTCTTTGGCATTGTAGACTTGCTCATATAGGCAAGAAACGCATGCAACAGCTGCAACACGATGGGCTTTTGCAAGACATCAATGATGAATCATTTGATAAATGCGAATCTTGCATATCTGGGAAGATGACCAAGAAACCTTTTACAAATAGTTTAGAAAGGGCTTCTGATCTTCTTGGTGTGATACATACCGACGTATGTGGACCACTAAGACATGTGTCAAGAAAGGGTGCTAGCTACTTCTTAACCTTTAATGATGATTTTAGTCGTTATGGTTATGTTTATTTACTTAAACATAAACATGAAGTCTTTGAAACATTTAAGGTTTTTAAGAGTGAAGTAGAACTGCAACTAGGAAAGAAGATTAAAGCTCTTCGATCCGATAGAGGTGGTGAATATTTAAGCCAAGAGTTTAAAGATTATCTAGCTGAGTGTGGTATCGTCCAACAACTCACATCTCCATATACTCCACAACAAAATGGTGTATCTGAGAGAAGAAATCGTACATTGTTAGACATGGTGCGATCAATGTTTAATCTTACAACTCTTCCCTTATCCTTGTGGGATTATGCTTTGGAAACTGCTGTTCGCATATTGAATATGGTTCCAACTAAGAAGGTTGATAAGACTCCTTATGAAGTGTGGTATGGGAAAGCTCCCAAATTTTCTTACTTAAAGGTCTGGGGTTGTGAGGCGTTTGTTAAACGTGACTCTGCTGATAAGCTACAACAAAGATCTGTTAAGTGTATCTTCGTAGGATACCCAAAGGAAACTATGGGTTACTACTTTTACTTTCCACCTGAAAACAAAGTAATTGTTGCTAGGTATGGAGACTTTCTTGAAAAGGATCTCATATCTCATGAATTCAGTGGGAGAGTTTATGATCTGGAATATGATGAAGAAGATACAACACCTTCTGAAAACACTAGCCAACCTCAAGTAGAACCTGAAAGTCTGGGCGTTCCACCTGAAGTTGAAGTGGTTCCCATTCGTAGATCCGCAAGGGCTACGCGTGCACCTGAGCATCTATGTCTCAACATAGAAGCTGAGGAAAATATGTTATGGGATCTTGGTGAACCTGCTAACTATAAAGGTGCCATGATGAGTCCTGAAAAGGAAAAATGGCGAGTTGCAATGAATGGGGAAATGCAATCCATGAAAGATAACGAAGTCTGGATAGAGGTTGACTTACCTCCAAATGCTAAGGTAGTTGGAAGTAAGTGGCTCTTTAAGATAAAGACTGACATGGATGGCAATGCACACACCTATAAAGCTCGTCTTGTAGCTTAAGGGTATACTCAAACCTATGGGATAGACTACGAGGAGACATTCTCTCCTGTAGCAGACATTAGAGCTATTAGGATTCTTATAGCCATAGCTGCGTACTATGACTATGAGATAAGGAAAATGGATGTCAAAACTGCCTTCTTAAACGGTCGCCTAGATGAGGACATCTATATGGCGCAGCCTGAAGGGTTTGTGAATCCAAAGTTTCTGAAGCGTGTATGCAAACTTCAAAGATCCATTTATGGGTTGAAGCAAGCATCAAGGCAATGGAACAAGAAGTTTGATGAAGAAATCAAGAAATTTGGTTTCACTCAAAATCTTGATGAGCCATGTGTGTATCACAAAGCTAGTGGGAGTAATGTTATTTTCCTTATCTTATATGTCGATGACATATTGATCATGGGAAAAGACATTCCAAGTATGCAAGATGTAAAGTCTTATCTTGGAAAGTGCTTTTCTATCAAGGATTTAGGGGAAGCAACATTTATTCTGGGAATCAAGATCTACCGAGATAGATCAAGGTGGTTAATTGGACTAAGCCAAAGTGCTTACATTGATAAAATATTGAAGAGATTCAGTATGCAAAATTCCAAGAAGGGATATTTGCCGATGCAAGTTGAACATGGCTTAAGTAATAAACTATGCGCGTCAACACCTGAAGAGGTGGCACACATGAAGAAAGTTCCTTATGCTTAGGCTGTAGGATCTATCATGTATGTTGTGAGATGTACAAGGCCTGATGTGGCGTTTGCACAGAATATTACCAGTCGGTATCAACAGAACCCAGGTGTGAAACACTGGCAGGCTGTTAAGAACATTCTTAAGTATCTAAGGGCTACTAAAGAAATGTTTCTAGTGTATGGAGGAAATCCAGATGCAGAACTTGATGTTACAGGTTTTTGCGATGCGTCACTCCAAACTGATAAAGATGATACGAAGTCTCAGACGGGTTATGTCTTTGTCATTAATGGAGGAGCAGTTGACTGGAAGAGCAAGAAGCAAACAACGGTTGCGATGTCTATTACAGAAGATGAGTACATAGCTGCTTCAGAAGCTGCAATGGAAGCTGTTTGGATTAGGAAATTCATTTCCGGACTCGGAGTAATGCCCTCAATCGAATTATCTTTAAATGTGTATTGTAACAAATTTGCTGCAATAACATTTGCCAATGAGCCTGGAGTCATGAAGGGCGCCAGACATTTTCCTCGTCGATATCACTATGTTCGAGAACAAGTTGACATATGTGAAATCAATCTACTCAAAGTTCATACAGATGATAATCTAGCTGATCCCTTTAAGAAGCCTTTGCCAAAAGAAAAAACTTACTGACCATGCTGATGGGATAGGACTTCGTTTAGCTAGTAGTTTCATGTAGATCTGTGATTAGTATTTGGATAAAGGATGTTATGAACAAATATTACTTTAATGAAATAAAATAGTTGTTTATGTTTATTTTTCATTTTCTTAATATTATATCCTATATTTGCATGTTTAATCCGTGAATAACTTATGTTATTCTAAATAGTCCGTTGTCGATCAATGATGTGGGAATGTAATTGAATTAAGACAAATCTAAGTTTTGGTAGAATATACTTTTAAAGTATATTGATGCGTGGGACATACCAGATTTACATGATATTCAATGAATTGAATATAGGACTCATCCCAACTTTACATGATGATACTTTATGGATCTTTGTCATTAAGTATATCATGAAGTGTTTATCCTCAGACTTGAGATACCAGATAACTGATATGAATGTAGTGCATTTGTGTAAGATAGTCTAACGCCGGTAGTTATAAGGGCTATTTTCAGAAGTGTTACAAAGTTCATGAGTTATGTTTGTAGTCAAGAGAATTTGTTCCTTTGAATTTGTTTCAAAGCATAATACTATATTTGGGCCCCTCGTAGGGTTGACAAGATGTTTGTATGGCCATACCCAAGATCTATCTAGAATACGTTCAGATGATTTGATAATCTTGTTCAATCAAATACAACGAGAAACAGAATATTAACTTATGAAATGACTTGATCCATATTCATAGTTAATGTAGTATTAGTAACAAAAGGATAAGTAAAAATGATGAATCATTAAATGGTTTTTCCAGGAAACCATACTCGATTCGATCTGGGGGCATTGGCGTGTTAAAGCTAGAGTAACCAATGTCATTACTATATTTAGTAATATCCAAGTGGGAGCTGAAAGGTTTTATGGATATTTAAATATACGTATGTCCAGATTCGAACTCGAGACTTCGGGATTGCACACATTACGTATGAGAGTTGATGTTAATAATTAATATATAAAATGTTATTATTAATTATTAGTCACGAAATAAAACATAACGATAGTTAAATATTTAACGAGGTTTGGTTAACGGTCGTTAAATATAAACTAAAGGGACTAGAGATGAAATTACAAGTCGGGAAAGTTCTAGAACCCCTTGTGGGTGCTTTGGCCGATCGGTTATGGGTTCCCAAACCCTAACCCACTCAAACTTGGTCACCAAGTTAGGTTACCTATAAATACAAACCCTTGTATTCATTGACAACTTAATCTTGGATCACCAATAACCTAATTTCTCTTCTCCTCTCCTCCCTCTTTTGCTTGGCCGATCGGTGTAACCCCCCTCCTCAAGGGATCAATTTTTCCAAGCTATAGAAACAAGTGTTTGGTTTTATTTGTGATTCAAGAACCTAGCTTTTCACATCAAATCGCTATTAGTACGTGTGTACAAGAACGAAGAACAAGTACGCTTGTGCTTGTGAATCTTGGTCGTCGACTTCTTGGTGGGTCGAATTGTATAAACCCTAAATTTAGGGTTTTGGGTTTTGTTCTTGTTCAAACATCGTTTGGTTTACTTGAATTGCTAAAAGGTACGCACTTTCTTGTTCGATTAATTACTTACATGTATTATTCCTATTTACTTCTGCTACATGTTTTGATGATGTTATTTGATTTTATATAACTGTTATGGGTATTAAATCCCAACAGGTACACATAATAAATAAAATTAACACTAGATAAATAACATCAAATAAATACATACAAAATAGAGACATACACACAAGAGTCAAGACAGACTCTAAAGACAATAATTAAATAAAACTGTAAAATAGTCAACAGACTTACTTGATCAACAACATAAATAAAAAAAAGAAGCACTAAAGAGCTGAAGCACGTGTTTGACACGCTTCTCTTAAAAAAGATTCGTCATCTGTTTTCCAAAGTAAAACAACGAAAACAGTAGCTTTATTACACAAAAGTTCTTTAAAGACCTTTTGCTTATGCTTCCTTGCTTACTATTGCTATCACCTCAACTGCTGAGTGAAGATCAATAATGGGCGGAAAGGAGTTCACACAAGACCACAGAGCGAGAGAATCCTAATCCACTTTGCACCTTTATCCCTTTCTTCTTTTTGGGAAAATGCATTCTCACAACTTCCCATTGAATCAAAAAATGCCTACGCCCATGCTCTCTAGAAAAGTATTCTCCATAAGTGTTATAATATACCCAATTATTCTTATCCCGCTGTGGCAGCCTTTGCTTTTCCCACAATAACCAGCCCACTAGGCAGAAAAAAAAACAGAGGATCCCAGTGCTAAAGTAGGCATCTTTCTTGGCTATTCTTTTGGCCAAATATTTTCTCTCTCATATATGATTCTTAACCATTTACACTTCCAAGAGTATCAACTAGGGATGAGCATTTTGACCCAAATCCCGAAACCGAACCGAAACCGAACCGAAACCGTACCGATTCCCTATATACGGTACGGTACCGGGACTACAAAATAAGGTGAAAAAAAATCGGGACCACTAATTTGGTACAGGACCGGTACCAAATCGGGCAATTCCAAAAAAAAGGGGGGAAAACCCGATTTCCCGGTACCGATACCGATATCCGAATCCCGTTCGGTACCGGTACCACTAATTTATGCTCGGAAAAAATTGGTACCACTAATTCGGTACGGGACCGGTACCGTGCTCATCGCTAGTATCAACGCTGCTTCTATAGGAAAAGGTTTGAAGAGCTCTTATGCGCGTAATCCTTTCCCCTGAAAATAAGATTTATGCAGAAAGGTAGCGAACTCTTTTTGCTCAACAGCTAAATAAAGATAAACCAAACCACCCAAAGAGGAATGAAAGCTTCATATCGAGTTCTCTCTAGTAAAGAAGTGCATTTCCTTAAATTGAAATAAGGAAATGAAATAAAAAAAAAGTACATACCTCAATTAGAGAGGGGGCTATTTTTAGCTAGAATCAAATAAATCAACGAATGAAGAAAATCGTGGTCTTCTACGGAATTACCCAATAATTGTCGCCTACCGTGTCGACGGGGACCGGTAGAAGCAGACACAAATTGACTCACTACATGAACTGCATAAGCAATATCTGGATGAATAACAAATTGACTCACTACATGTTATCTCTGTGGAAGTCATATTCTGGGGAGGCTCAGCTTCTACCTAGGGCAGAAGGTGGAGAAGGTTGGGCCGAACTAGGGGGTGCTTAGAAGAAGCTAGCTTTTAGGTAACCTTTGCATAGAGGACCAACTATACTATACTACTAGTAATTTATATCTTGTCTCTCTTCGATTGCCGGACCTATCCCCGATCATGTATTGATAGAGTTAGAACCATTGCTTAATAAAGATCTGCTTGATATCCCTCCACAACTTCATAAGAAGATGACCGCTTTGTCGAAAGCCCTAGCCAGTGATGCCCAGTAAGAGAGGACCATTGAATCAAACCTAACAAAACTGCATGAAATATCACCTTAAGATATGTGTATTCCTTATGTTGGATTTATTAATTGAATTGATGTGTGTAAAAACACCTGTGGAATTAAGACATCTATTTATACACAATAGACTTCCTCTATGTTTACCAATCCCACCGATTTGGTATACAAAACAAATGAATTTTACTCTTTAAACATGGTACTGAATGCCTGACTTTGAGACATAATATCTCATTCACTTCAACTTCATTCATTGCGAAGCTCTCTTCAAAGAGAACGCAAACCTACAAACTATTACTTATATATGTGACGCATTTTTTGACCAAATTTTTCAACACTTTTATTCGATCATCTATCGTATTATTTGTGGATTTATCCCTTATGTAACAAAGATGATATTTTAAAAAAATTGTATTTTTGTTCGTATGTTAAGAATCAATTGGTGCATTGCAATGTGACCATGGCGGTGAGTTCGAGAATACTAAACTTCTACTCTTTTTGCCACTCATGGTATTCAAATTTGGATTTAATGCCCAAAACGTCACCCAAGACAGAAAATTTGAACAGATGATTCGTACAATTAAAAACATGATCCACCTTACGTTTTCAAGCACACCTTCCTCCCTCTTTTGGGTTGAGGCGCTTTACATGGCCGTGTATCTTTTTAACCTCCTAAACTCAACGGCTATACAAAATGACTTATCTTTTAAATTTTAATTTAACAAAGAACCTAATTACACTCCTTTACGTATATTTGGTTGTCTTTGGTGTCCACACCTTGACTCACAACATAAACTTGCCCCTCGTGCCACCCCATGTATATTTTTGGGCTATCTCGGATACCATAGAGCGTATCGTGTCTAGATCTTGAAAGAAATAAATCATTTTATCTAGATATGTCACCGATTCAAAAATCCCAATAACCACAATCCTCCCACTACATCTAAGGTTCCCCATATGTCACCGATTCAAAAATCCCACACCCCTACCCAAGCCTAGTCCACACATGCCCAACCTATGCCTCCATAGGGTAAAAAAGCCGATACTCCACCATCTCCTCCATTGGGTTTTCCTCCCTGTCCACCATAAAATGCGGCCCAACAAACTTGCCCAACTCCCGCAGCCCATCCCCTACCAAATAACCAACCGACACCCTCTACTAGACAAAATAATGCAACCTAAAACTCGAAAACTGCCTCCCAAACTAACCTGCCACCCCTCCGTATTCACCCTATGGTTACTCGTGCTCAATTTGGTACATTTATATCTACTGATTGGATAGCTTTACATATTTCTCATGTGTCTCCTATTCCTAACTTTCTTTACATTGCATTAACCGACCCTCATTAGCGAGATGCTATGTATGATGAATATAATGCATTAACTAAAAGATACTTGGGTTCTTGTTCCGAGACCAACGAATGTTAATATTGTTTGGTATATGTGGCTATTTCTTCGTAAGTATCACGCAGATAACAACTTGAGCTGTTATAAAGACAGGCTTGTTGCTAATGGGGATACTCAACAGCTCGATATTGATTGTGATGAGAATTTTAGTCTAGTTTTTAAATCGGCTACCATACGTACCGTTCTTAGTCTTGCTTTCTCTCAGAATTGGCCCATTAATCAGCTTGACATTGAAAATACTTTTCTTAACGGGGACCTCTCTGAGAATGTGCATATTTATCAACCGTATGGATTTATGGATTCTCGTTGTCCGAATCATGTTTGTCTCATAAAGAGATCCTTATGTGTCATGAAACAAGCACCTCATGCTTTGTTTCAGTGATTTTCAGGGTATGCTATATGAGAGTTGGTTTCTATCATAGTTGGTGTAAGTCATCATTATTTAATTATTGTCATGGTACAAAGGTTGCTTATTTACTTATATATGTGGATGATATTGTACTCACTGCTTCCTTTATGGCTTTACTTTAGCGCATTATTTCTTCATCACACAAGAAGTTTGATATGACTAATGTGGGTCCGCAGTTTAGTAGGTGGTTTACAGAATCTTACTTTTAGTAGGTGGTTAACTTCTATTGTCGGGCCTCCGACCAATAACCAGCTGACACCCTCTGCTAGATCCAATAATGCTACCTAAAACTCAAAACCGCCTCCTAAACTAACCCGCCACCCCTCCATACTCACCCTATGGTCACTCGTGCTCAAGTTGGTAAGTTTAAACCCACTGATCGATTAACTTTACACAACTCTCACGTGTCTCCTATTTCTAAGTCTCTTTCCATTGCCTTAACCGACCCTCATTGGCGAGATACTATGTATGATGAATATAATGCACTAATTAAAAATGATACATGGGTTCTTGTTTCGAGATCAGTGGATGTTAATATTTTTTGGTCTATGTTGCTATTTGCCATAAGTATCACGCGGATGGCACCTTGAGCCATATTAAGGCTCGCCTTGTTGCTAATGGGAGTACTTAGCAGCTTGATATTGATTGTGATGAGACTTTTAGTCCAATTGTTAAACCAACTACCATATGTACCATTCTTAGTATTACTTTTTCTCGGAATTGGCCCGTTAATCAGCTTGACGTTAATAATGCTTTTCTTTGTGGGGATCTCGCTAAGACTGTGTATATGTATCAACTGTTGGGCTTTGTGGATTCTTGTTGTCTTACTCATGTTTGTGTCATGAAGAGATCCTTATGTTGTCTGAAACAGGAACCTCTTGCTTGGTTTCAGCGAGTTGCAGGGTATGCCATCAGAGTTGGTTTATGTAATAGTCGGTGTAACTCATCGTTATTTATTTATCGTCACAGTATTGAGGTTACTTATTTACTTATATATGTGGATGATATTGTATTCACTGATTCCTCTGCAACATTACTTTAGTGCATTATCTCTCCATCACACAGGGAGTTTGATATGACTTATGTGGGTGCGCTTAACTATTTTTTTGGGATATGTGTGTCTCATGTTTCTACACGAATGTTCTAATCTTAACGAAAGTATGCCTTTGAGTAGCTTACTAGTGCTCTTATGCTTAAATGCAATCCTACTTAGATTTCAGTTGACACTGAGTCCAAGCTAGGTCCCGGCGGTGACCCTGTTTTGACCCTACTCTGTATCACAGTTTAGAAGGTGGTTTACAATATCTTACTTTTACACGACCAGTCTTATCATATGTGATTTCATAGATTGTCTTTATATGCATGATCTCCATGAGCCTCACCTGGAAACTTTTTCCAGGGTACTTTGGATTTTGGTTATTAATTATATGCTTCATCTATTGCATCTTTTATTGCATACTTAGATGTTGATTGGGTTAGAAGTTCTATTACACATCTCTCCACTTCTGGTTATTAAGTGTTCTTGGGTAATAACTTGTTGTCTTGGTCCTTGAAACAACCAACACACTCTTTCTTGTCTAGTGCCGAAGCAAAATATCAAGGTGTTGCTAATGTTGTGGGTGAAACTGCCTAGATCTGTAATCTTCTTCGTTAGTTACATACTTCTTTATTGTATGCTACTCTACTTACTGTGATAATGTGAGTGCCATTGATTTTACTGCCAATACAGTTCATCATCAACGTACTAATTGAGATAGACATTCATTTTGTACGCATATATCTTTATGAAGGGATTGCCTAATGTTTTTTTTGAAGAATTTCGAGACAACTTGATTGTTTGGTTACCTCCCTCTCAAACTACAGGGCATGTTAGTCGATGTTATGTTTAGGGCCACGGAGTATGTATAATGGGCTCACCCAATTAGATGGGTTCTATATTATTATGTATACACACTTTGAAAATTAACAACACATTTAATTAATCTTCCAATAAGATCTTATCGTTGAACGCAAAATATGTGACCGATTCTAAAGAAACTCTGAGAGGATATAATACAAGAAAAATATCGATTAAATTAAGGAGTGTGGATTAAGGGTATAATCCCTTTACCCAAAAAAATCATGAAGGACCCGATATAGAAAATATAGAGAATCTTAATGTGTTGTTTAAGATAAAATGTAGTCTAAGAATTTAGTATATGAAGAATAGGATGGATGACATATGCACTAGCTAGATTCGATGCATATTATATTAAATCATGATGGATTCTTAGTAGTTTTTTATTGATTGTTTTGGATCAATTATAAACAAAGTGTATTTCTACCTATATTATAAGTAAGGAGCTCTATACTGTGGAGGCTAAAAAAAATTACACATCAACATAATTAGTTACCTCTCTTATTTGCTTTTTGAAAATTGTAACCACTCCTACCGCTTGACTTGTTCAACCTACAACTATCCACATCTCTCATCAATTATCTTCATTTACTCACTCAAACATCCCAACTATCACTCCTCACTTGACGTCTTTTTCTAAAACGGTAAATCATCGTTCTTATCATCATTTATTTTCTACTTGATTATAATCATGTCATTAAACTTACATGTATGCGATTTGTGTAGGTCAGTTTAGTTTCTTTAGCTTTAATTTCTGAAGTAGTGATGGTGAGTGGTGACGACGTGATGCATCTTTCTTGAGGGGAAATAATGACAATATTTCTGCCTTACAAAAAGCTAGACCGGTATGTTTACCTTTTCAACCTCGGTATGTTTTCCTTTTTTTTTTTTCCTTTCCTGCAAGATGCGTGTGTATTTGTGTTTAAACTAATAATGCATGTAGGGATTTCATATTATGTTAACAAGATTCATGTGTTTTGGTGCGATTTGGGAGCTATGTTTATCATGAGTGTTGGTTTGTTTAGTGTTTTTTCTTCTCTTGATAGGAGTATTTACTAGTAAAGGATTTAGGTATGTTTTTTCTTTAATATATTTGTTTTTGTTGGGTAGTTGGTTCCTAGTGGTGCTGTGGTTAATCTTTTTTGATAGTATATTTGTTTGTTCCTGGTGGTGGTGTAGTTATTTAAGCTGTTGAAATTTGAAGGATATGAAGAATATAATATTGTCATCAGATTTTGACGGACACTCAGATATTTGTAGATGGTGAGGAATTGTTGATCTTCTCAAGCGTTGAGCTAGGTATCTTAAAAAAAAGTAACTGATATTCCTATTATGAAGATTGTCATCAAATTTTGATAGACACTCTAAAGCTGGATATACTATGTTGATGTTGGATATTTAAGAATAATAAACACTTTTAAAAATATGTTACTTATGAAATAAGGGTCTACTGTGAGTGTTGAGAAAGGTGAGGTATGAAATGTTAAATAATATGTTACAATGGAAAGATCGAAGGAATAGTGATTTTCAGAAAGTTGGTGATGACTTTGACTCTAGCGAAGTTGGTGATGACTTTGACTCTAGTGAAGTTGGTGATGACTGAGTTATAAAATGTTCTTTCTAAAATGTTACAGTATATCATATCTTATGAGGGTGCTATTGGCTTTAATGGGTACCAATATTTTCATTCTTTTTAACTTTACCTTTTATATTTTTTGTTTTGCATAATATATACATATCTATCTATCTATCTCATAAATAAAACACATACAAAATGCAATTAAAACGTTTCAGTTGCTTTAAGATAGGCACGATATTAAAATATTGACAAATGTTGTTGTTGGCAAATTGATTATACTACACAATGCAAAAATAATCTGTTAGCAAACTAATAAATGTGGTAGAATTTAACATATTTATTGATATAAAAGTATAAGCGAGTTTAAGGCCGTAACCTTGCGAAGTTGGATAAGAAGCAATTTATAAGATTTGTTGTTAACATTGTCCTAGCTCTAACGTTCTTTTCTCGGTTAAATGTTTGTGAGTGTATTTTCTCGGTTAAATGTTTGCGAGTGTATTTGCCCTCACACATTGATTTGCATCCAGCATCAAACCACTATTTCGGATTCAAACCGGAAAAGTATAGCTGACGTCTCAGTGTCTCACAATTGCTAGATGTTCTGAAACTCATAAATGGCTAATGTTTTTTTGTTTTTTAACTATATAAATGGCTAATGTTGATTCGAATATTTAATAATTATCATATAATTAATGTATCATAAAGTTTAACAGTAAGATATAGAATCATCCATTTAATGTCGGACAAGTAGCTAAGCTTTCTTTTTCAAACAAAACTTTTAGAAAGAAAATGAAACTTATCATATAATATATTGTGTTGCTTTTTCAAAATTTTAGAATACAAACTACACATGATAGTGTCATATTATTTCACTGGGCAGAGACTATTTATAGAAAAAAGTAAACAAGATATTGCAGGAAGTAAGGACGGTTTGCTAATAGTAGTGAAAATTACCTAAAGGGCATCTGCAGGTGGTATGTCCTGCAGAGGTCATCTTTTATTGCCTTTAATAAAAAGGCCTACAACTTCGCTTCAATTTTGTGCAGAAGTCCTTGAAGGACACGTGTCAGCACCCCGTTAAATAAACGTGAGAAATTAAAATAAAAAAAAAAAAAAAAAAAATCGTCTCAAAAGTGATTTGAAATCTGACATTTGTGGCCCCATACCGTCAGTCGAAGACAAAAAAACCAATTCGCCTCAAAAGTGAAGCGAAATCCGACACAATGGGCCCCATACTGTCAGTCGAAGACCAAAAAGGTGTTTTCTCTCTCCACTTAAATTTTTTGTTTTTGATGTGATGCTACAATTGTTATAATCTGTGTTTGAGAAGTAGGAATTGTAATTCAAGATTTATAAAAATTTGATTTAATTTTCATTAATGAACTTATTTTTGTGTTTATGATGCTGTATAAAATTGAATCTCATTTGAGTTTGTGTTATTTGAAACGAAGTTCTCTTCCACTTAAATAAATTAGAGATGTCACACAAAAATAAAATGTATCAAATATTGTCTCTTCAAAAATGATATGTTATTATTGCCTTACATACTTGTAAATTCGTTACTTTAAACTATTTTTACACAAAACACATGCTCAAATATTGTCTCTTCAATACAAACATCACTTGTAAAATTCAAATGCATAGACAAAACAAACATCACTTGGATAATTGAAAATGAAAAGCATGATGCTACAACTCAATCAGAACATACCAATAGTTGTTAACTAGTCACATAAACCTTATACTTTATTAAAAACCAAACCGATTAAACCAACTATTTGAATCATGCGTGTGTTGATCATCTAGATGTTGAGAGTTGTGTTGATGGGAATTGTATTGTTGATACACTTGAGACTGGTATTGAAGATCATTTTGAAGTGGTTGCGTTCGGTTTTGCTGAGATAGGTTGAAATATGGTTGTGTGTTATGTTGATCATATGTTTGTGATGCGTGTGTGTTTTCAGCATATTGTTCAGATGTGTATGGGTTGTGGTGGTAAGTTTGTGAAGCGTATTGGTTTGTGTGGTATGTGTGGTCACCATATGCTTGCCAAAAGTATGAGTTTTGACCACTTGTTTGATTAGTGAATGTGTTTTGGCCATATGGTTGCCATGAGAATTGCTTGTTTCCCATCAAACTTTGATCGAACGGGTGATGTGGGTGATAAAATGGTGCAATGTCTTGTTGCTCATTAGTTGGAAATTCCCATTGCTTTTGTTTACCTTTGCTGTTAGGTGGATCTGAGACAAATGATTGTTTGCAACTCTGACGCTTATGCCCCGGTTCTTTGCACCTGCTACAGTGTATAGTCTTTGGCTCTTCACCTTGAGATGGTATACGGTCTGTGTTTTTCGGACGACCCCGCTGAGGGTTGTCCATTGTTGGAGGAGTAAGAGGATGTATATGGCTTGGATACTCCCATTCGTTAAAATTTCCAACAAATTGAATTGACTCTGCATAGGTTGCTTGCTATTTTTCCTTTTTAAACCAGTCATGTACATATTGCACACAATCTGTTAGGTTCAAAAACCTTGTAACAGCAATAACGTGGCCACAAGGTATCCGGGGAAATTTTCCATTTCTGACATTCACATTCACCGGTCGTAAAGTTCACTTCACGGTTATATTGGCCATCATAAACTTGATATCGATATTGAGTAGTTCCGTGTACAACCCAACTGACGCTTTTCATTCTTCTTTTCTCCACCTTATGCGCTGCCCAATCTGTGATGTCGTACTTCATTTTTGCTACACAAAAAATGTAAATATAAATTAATTAACTCATCTAATATATTTTTCAAAATGATTTATTGAATACGCTATGTTTTAAACAATAAATACCTGCAGCTTCCCGACATTTAAAATACCATTTTTGAACCATACTTCGGTACGTGTGGGTCAATACTGTTACTGGTAGCTTTATGTACAATACAATACATGCATTGACAGACTCGACACTGTTAGATGTACAATAATTGTAACGGCTACGTGGGCAATGTGCTCGAGACCAACGTCTAGGATCAGCCTCCATTAGATTTTGGTGTGCATCATGTTGTATAGCCAGGAGTATGTTCATTTGTCTTTGCCACTCATGGGGAGTATACGCTTTGCATATGCCCCAGTATAGACCTTTAACTTTTTGTTTTTCAAGAAAAGGTTCATCATTAGACGACGACAACAAATACCATGAAACGCCGACGGAAACTCATTCATTACTGCCGAAGCTATTGCAGTTGGCCTATCAGATATGATAACCATATTGGGGTTATCGCCGATGCACTCTTTAAGTACTGACATCCACCATGACCAACAATCTCTAGTCTCCCCTCTTCATATTCCGTAAGCAATAGGCATAATTTGGTTGTTTCCGTTCATCCCAACAGCTTGCAAATTTGTACCCTTGTAAGTACCCTTTAAATGGGCCGCGTCCATTATAATTAGTAGGCGAAGATGGTTCACAAACGTGCGCAACTGCATATAAACAATTTTTAAAATTATAATAGCAAACGTGTTTTTGCATGCACTTATAAAAAAATTGAACTAGACTTATCGATGCACCAATGGCAATGAATAAAATTTCAAAAACCCCTTGATTGCTTTTCTTGATACGTGTAACCGTCCCTGGTTTTTTTTTTGCTAAGTTGTGACATTAATACGGTAGCATTTCAAACGATTCTAATGGTGAACCTCTTAACAATTGTAACCCATAATCCTTCCCTCTCCATGCTTGTTGGTAAGATATAGATGTTTTATATTGTGCCATGATATCTTTTTGTATATCTCTCCCTTTCAAATCACGGCTACCATCTTCTAATTTATCTTTCATAATGTGAGCAATAACTTTTTTGTTTGCATTTCGATGGTTAGGATATGTTTGAGTTCTGGGACACGTGTGAATGTCATTCATGTTTGTAATTTGGAAAACATCTGAATTTGGCCAACGTCTGGCATTAATATACCATGCACATTGTTCATAATGGACGCATTTTATGTTGTAAGTTTTAGGATTAGTTTTTTTTTAAACAAATTCTTAACCATCTTCTAAAGCTTTCAACCTGTATGCCAAGTCTAAATCCGCCCTAGTTAAAAAAAGCTTATTCATTTTTACTTTAGTTTTTTTGTTATAATCCTTTGTAGGCATAGGTTTTGGTGTGTAAAGCGGTGGTTCAAAAAAAATTGTCCATTTATGGTTAACGGGGTGTTGGGTTTTATTTTGCTCATCAAAACAATCATTTTCATCACCTTCATGTTCGTTATCCGAAGGAAAAGCAAAAGATGACCCTGGTTTTGTGGCCTCATCTTTATAACCTGAGTCATCATCTTCCTGTTCGTCATCCGAAGGAAAAGCAAATGATGACCTTGGTTTTGTGAAATTTGCCTCATCTTTATAACCTGAGTCATCATCTTCCTGTTCGTTATCTAAACTGAAAGCACATGATGACCCTGGTTTTGTGAAATTATAGTCATTGTTTTGAAAATCATTTGATGGGCCGATGTTTTCTACTACTATTGGAGGAAAAAAATTATAAAACTCTGGCACTTGCTGAGTTGAACCACAACTTGTTGTTTCTTCCAGTATTTTAGATTAAGAAACATACAAGTGTACAAGTTCAGCAGGAAACTCTAAAGCACACTGAACAAAAAAGTTTACCTCATTGTCGTCTGTAACATCGAGTCGAAAGTCAGTTGAAGGGACTTTCACATTTAAATTAAATCGGGCATTTTGATTCAATTTAAACTTATTCACCACCATTTCAACTAACCCTGAATAGGTTATATCATGATCCATAATGACACCGCGCTTTATTTCACCGTAATGTAACATACATTTGAATTTATGTAAATTCAAGGCCATTTTCTTTGTGTAAGTATTGTGAAGATGTATTTACATTCAATTTCGTGGATGTGTTATATATAGTGTAATATTACCATGTGTGTTCGCAAAAAGTAATTAACATGTGCCATATTTCGTGTATAATATTATGTGATAAAAAAAATGTATTTCCTGACAAGTCAAACTAATGTCATATTTCTTGTATACTAGTCACATCTTTGTCTCTATAAGGTACCTGGGTAGTCTCTATTCATGTCATATTTCGTGTATAGTATTATGTGATCAAAAAAAAAGTTTATTTACTTGTCACATCAAAGTCTCTATAATGCTTCTGACAAGTCATATTCATGTCATATTTCGTGTATAATATTATGTGATAAAAAAAAGCCACATCTTTGTCTCTATAAGGTACCTGAGTAGTCATATTTCGTGTATAGTATTATGTGAGCAAAAAAAGCTTATTTACTAGTCACATCTTTGTCTCTATAATGTTTCTGACAAGTCATATTTCGTGTATAATATTATGTGATCAAAAAAAGCTTGTATACTAGTCACATCTTTTGTCTCTATAATGTTTCTAACAAGTCTCTATTCATGTCATATTAGTATGTTTAGTAATATTTAAAACAAATAATTAGCAACAAAAAAATATAAAAATATACTTGCGCGTTCGGGAAACCGCTAAATCCAGATCCAGCCTGTGCGAAACCCTACACACAATATTAGTATGTTTAGTCATTTTTAAAACAAATAAGTAGCAACAAAAAAATTTACAAATATACCTGCGCATTCGGGAAACCACTAAATCCATTAAAGAAACCAAATATTTGTTGGAACAGTGTGTCGTGTTCCTTTAACTTGGCATCCTGAGCCTTTCTCAAATTCTCTAGTTGCGTCAAATGACGATAAACGTATGTTGGAACATCGTCACGGCTATATTGGTCTGAAGGTGGGGGTATTGGTGGTGGTTCGATACTACGCCCCTTAAAAAATGCCATGCTATCACGGAACCAACCCTGTTCGGACTCATATGCATCGGGTACAAGTCTTAATGTAGGTTCCACTACCTAAAATTTATATAACAACAAATACGGATATTGTTATGAATCACTAAAAACTAAATTGCATGATTAAATAACAACTCACCAATAAACTATCCAGGTAACACCGTTGAAACTTCCGCTTGTAACGCCAAGCACACACTCGCAGATGGAGCTCTGAACGATTAAAAAAATCAACAGCCTTGACTCGATAAGTCTCCAAAATCCACGTCTATAAAAAAATAATTGGTTAATTACTTTAACATTATATATATACATAAACAACAAAAACTAACAATAGGCATACCTTAAAGGCCCATGTAAAGCCCTTCAGCGTAAACTTAGGGTTCTTTACCTTACCGTCAGCGTCGGGCGGTGGTCGTGGCTTCACAAAGAAAGCTTCAATACGTGAACCTATTGCACCAACTAACTGATTGTACAATGTTGGCCATACGTACGAACCCCAAGGATATATGTTCCAAGCATCAATATTATCTACTAAAGCCATGCACCATGGCGGGAGTACGTGTGAAAAATCGTAATTTCAGGTCAATTTACAAACTTTACAAAAATTTACTATTCATCTCGAGAATTTACTATTCATCGGTTACTATTCATCATTTTACTATTCATCCTTTTTGGAGTCGATTTGATATTCTGAGTGTATTTCAAAATTTTACTATTTACAAAACACTATTCATTCCCGGAGAAAAATCACTATTCATGATTCACTATTCATCATTTTTCGTAAACTAGGTTTACGAGTATCAAATTCGCGTAACCGTAATGGTTTAGCTGCGAATTCATGAAAAATCATTGAGGACATTTCATATAGACTAGATTTAGCCTACATATCATCAGTAATATCATCATCATATTAGTTCATGCATGGGTTTGCATTTTTCATTTACGTATACTTTCCTATTAAATAAAAGCTATCGCATAATTATTTATTTTGAATAATTGATCCGACACTTCCAAAAATTATCCTAATATATTTTTATACTCATTTTAAGACTATAAAAATTATATTATTAGTTTACCCGATGTTTTGAATTTATTTTGTATATAATTTGTTATATATAAATATTTACGACAGTTTTCGTAAATTCAACTCGATAATTATTTATTCACTCAATTCTTGCGAGAAATGTATTTTTATAACTTTTATGACTCCGATATATTTTATTTTGTCCCGTTAAAATCGATTTCTAGCTAACGCTACACTAAATACCTATTTATACTTACAAATTACATATTAAACTTAACAAATAATACATTAACTCATCAAAATACATAAACCCTCCCCACATACCCCTTTGGCCGGCCACCTCCCTCCCCATGACTCACCAAATTTTATAAAATATCTTATAAAAATGTACACCTACACTTATGTCTAGATATTTTACTTAATACTAGATGTTATCTTTTCAAAACACATAGTTAACACAAAGCAAAGGTGTAAAACAAATCAATCCTCTCCTTTCTCTTTGTGGTGATTCGGCCAAGATCAAGAAACAAGAAGAAAACATTTATTTTTCAAGCTACAAGTGATTTCATAACACTAGATTACTTCTTTTTAAGGTTTTGCAATAAAAACCTAGGAGTGTTTAGGAAACCTAGTTCCATAAACCTCATCAATCAACTAGTAAGCATTTTATGATCTTTACTAATCTTTCATTATCATTCATGAGTTATTTTTATCATTCTAGTAAGAAAACATGCAAGTTTCATGTGTATCTATACCACTTTTAAGTGTTTTTATTACTTATTATGAATTATAATCATCCTATAATTAATCCTTTGAAACATATCATGGTTGATGATGTTTAGGAACCCATGACACCCTAAGAAGGTGTATGGTATGTTTAGAATAGATTTGGTGTTGATTTGAAGGGATTGAAACAAGTATTACGCAAGAAAAATCAAGTTAGGCGATAATAAAATAGCTGCTGTTCGTTTTTGCAAAATCTGGAAAATTCAGCAGGTCATGAAGTATTTTGGGCTAGATATTCAGAAAATCTATATATATAATAAACCAAAGTTTTTTTGAATTTCTGTCCACCTCATTAAAGCCATGTGGCACTTAAGCCACCTCATTAAAGCCAAGTCACTTAATCCACGTGGCTATCACAATTCAATTTTCTCAGACCTTTTTACTCTACATCGTTGACTTTCTTCCTTCATTCAATAACAATAGCCTATCTTGCAACTTACCATCTATGATATTATTTATTCTTTCATCTAAAAATTCAAGCTTGCCTAATCTCAATTCTCAAAGCTGTTCAAGGTAAAAATCATTAGTTATTTTTTTCCTTACAAGTTCTTATACATATATTTGATAGTCTGGGTTTATGGTTTATGATTTAGAATTAAAATTTACAAATTTAAATTTGTTTTGTTTTATGTTTTATGGGTTATGTTTTGGTTTATGATTTAGCTATTCAAAATTCAATTTAAGCTTCCGTAATTTAAGCTTTTGGGAAACTCTAAGCTTTTCGGCTCTATGTTTATAACATGTTCGGACTCTAAGCTTTTGGGAAACTCTAAGCTTCCGTAATTAGGTATTTTTAATTGATCTATGAGTTTTGAAGGTTTTTTTTGTATATCATTTTATTTGTAGATCTATAGTTTTTTTTATTGATCTATAAATTATTGTTGTAGATCTAAGATTTTTGGTATTTTTTTTAGTCCACAGCTTGCCGCCGCCGCTGCTGTTTTTCGCCGGAAAAGTAGTCACTGTCACCGAAAAAATGCTTGCTGCCACCTTTGGATTTTGTTGCTATCGCTGGAAATTGTATACTTTTTATTAAGTTAATATTTGATAAAATGATTATTTTTCAAATTTGAGTTATTTTTTCAAATCTGATATAACTTTGTGTAGGCTTTTGTGCAGATGGCGGCATAATAATGGCAATCATTGAACAAGAGATGATAGTGGTGGGTCCAATTGCTAACAGATATGGGAAGGATGTATTCTCAAGCACGAATGCATCAGATAAAATGAATGGGTTTTAGTAAGTTTCCAATTCGCATTGGTTCCACATTCCATTTAAGCAACTATGTTCTTTTGTAATCCGTAACATGTAAAAAGTAATTAAGAAACTGGTAATTTGAACGACAAAGCCTTTGTCCATTATTTATACTTAACCTTTTACTGAATTTCAGTTCTTACGTGTCTGTTTTGTGGACTCTAGGTAGTGCTCCAGATGCATGCCGGGACGATATGATTGCTGGAAATGTTTCCGTCCAGCAGATTCCGATTAACTGTGTTAGCGATACTTCCAAAAGAAAAGTCACGGACCATGATGATTCAGATGCGCGAATAGTTGGGATGAGGTTAAGGCAGTTCTAAAGGTTGCACGACGGTAATTAAGAAACTGGTAATTTCTGTCCACCTTACAGTATGGTTTTTCTTTTGTCCAACTTACAGTATGGTATTTTAAGTGTGTTACTGTTAAATATGATTTACAAAAACTACATTTTATTTTGATAGTTTTGTAATTTTTCAGGAAGACTTGGATTTTTTGATATAACTGTTGAAAACATGCTGATGCGAGCCTGCTGAAAACATGCTGATTGGGTTTATGCTGGCAAAAAAAGGAAGTTAATTTCGTGTTTTTGGGAATCGAGGAAGTTGGCGAGCGATTACTTCAGCCTGCTAATGAAATCAGGTTTCTTTCAATTAATATACTCATATTTATGTTTATGTGTACGTGTTATTAATCAAATTTAGTTTATACTATATGTAGGTACTGATATATGGCGGGTTGGTTGATGGGTAAAAATGGCTTCAGGTTGAAATAGGTTGTTTAGACAATGTGTGGGCTTTAGTTTTGGAGTGTTTCATTTGATTATTGTTTGCAAAATGCGGATGACTAGAAAAGAGTGGTTATTTGTGTTTTTCTTAGGTGCAGTTTCGATAAAAGTAGGCTGAGATAATCGTAGTGGTTGTTACTTTAAATCGTGTTTTTTCAGCGCGTGCGGTTGTTTCAGCGGGGTTGGTTCAGCGGCATGGTTCTGCGGCTTGGTTCAGAGACATGGTTCAGCGGGTATTAAGTTCAGCATGTTTGTCGAGTAAGTTCAGTATGTTGGTTCAGTAGTATTAAGTTCAGCGTGTTCGTTCAGGAAGTTCAGTAGTATGTTGGTTCAGTAGTATGCTGGTTCAGTAGTATTAAGTTCAGCGTGTTCGTTAGTAAGTTCAACGTGTTCGTTCAGCATGTTCATTCAGTAGTATGTTGGTTCATTATTAAGTTCAAGTTTGCAAGTTTTATTAAGTTCAGCATGTTCGTTCAGTACGTTTGTTCATTTTAGGTGACCTTAATCATCAAACTGGTTTCTACAAGCTTTAATGGTGAATTGGTCAGTGAAGTTGGTGATCTCAGTTAGGATCAAGAGTGGTTAAGGCTGGTCATTGGTGGACAAGGGTGATCTCAGTTAGGATCAAGAGTGGTTTGGTTGGCAAACAATGCGTTATCCAGTAACCCACCATATGCGGAGTGCTTTTTTTTTTTTTTTTTTTTTTCCTAGCTGCAGCAAAATATAGAAAAATATTTGGGAGAAAATGACGTAAGAGAAGCTCATTTGGCAAAATCTTTGTTCTGCATCCGAATTGGTGACAAGGTATACAACAAATATAATTAACAGTGAATCTGAAGTTTATATTATATCAGGTTGAGTGTGTAAAATTGTTCACATCTCTATTAATGCAATCAGGAGAAATCACTAGAACAACTCAAGGTGACGGCAGGCAAAACAGTTGTTGTTGGCCAAAGTTGTAAAGCAGGATGTTTTCAATGACTTCTATAAGGTAAATATATTCTTCACTTCTAGATTACAATCACACATATTAAACTGCTCATGGTGTTGCCCAACTAAGCAGTTCTGGACTGATAAATATGAGAAAAACGTGAACGAAGTACTAGAACAGATGAATGGTTATAGTCGGATAAGAAAGGAAAAGCAAGGTATATATAGTTTCGTGCTGCAACCTCTGTGTGTACACATTTTATTTGGTTTAGAAGCTATAATATGCTTAGAGGGTCAGTTTGGTGTGTAACTTTATTATTTGGTTTCAGAAGCTAATTTCGTGTGACAACCGTCGTTAAAGATTGTAATGTTGCAAAAGGAGGTGTCATGTTGGCTGAGCATGCTGCGTATTCTGAGCAAGTGACAATTGCTAAAGAAGGACCGCTCGATCACCAGACTCACGTATCCACAACGGTGAGTATTTTCTATTTTATATTTTGTCCACTTCATGTGTTCATGTTTAAAATATTGGGTTTGTTTGTTGAATTGCACTAGATTACTGGTAAGTTTGTGGCAACGTATTGAGTGTCTTCTTTCATCAATAGAACTTCTTCGAAACACAATATCCAAGACTAAATGAATGAAACGTTCGAAGTTGTTGCTGATCATCGACCTTACGAGCCTATTACCAGTACTATTGAGAGCAACAATGAACAAACGTAAAACAAAAACATTACGGGTTTTTTTTTCTTTTTTTTTGGGTTCATCGTGTATGTAGCTTTAGGAGTTGTTTCGAAATGCGTGTTTAATTTACAGGTTGTAGAGGTTGTCACAGATTTCTCGAAACTACTTATGGGATTTCTTGGGATAGCGACATGAAATTGTTTATTCTTTGGGAGAATATTCTTTATAGCAAAACATTGTAAAACAGAAAGATGTAGAAACAACCAAAATCATGCTACTAGCATTTATGTTGCATTAAGTACTTATGAGATTTTGCATATCAGAATATTTTGTAAGCAAATTACGGTTTCGATAAAGGCTCATTTGCCTTCATTATTGACATACAACTTTTGCATATAATTGGTTGGAATGTAACTTTTGCATATAGTTGTTGGGAGACATTAGTAGGTGGGAATATAACTTTTGAAAATAAAATATGACTTTTGCATATAATTGATGGGAGACATTAATAGGTGGGTTGGTTTGAAATGGCTTAAAAGAAGTTTAGATAGATGGTATGGTTTCATTATATCTTTTTATAGACTCATGGTCTTTTAGCATATTTCAAATTCATCATTACTGCATACCCTTTTTCCACTATGACATTCGAAAATTGTAATCAATATGCCACTTACCTTGAGTTTTTTAAACACAATTGCGATATTATATGACTAACATTATCTAATTGCTTATATTACAATTTTAATGACTTATGGAACCACCTCTACATGTTTATTGATACCATATCCTCATTCACATGATAGTTACATCTTAAACCCGCCATAGATAGTGAAAGATGTTACTTAAAGCTCATTTGTTTGTGGCTTATAGGGAATTCAGGGAACATGTGAAGGATCTTTCTTGTATATGAACGAACTTTTGTAGGATTGTAATTGTTGACAACAATCCATTCAGTTTCTTATTACAACCTGTCAATGGAATCCCATGCATACCCTTTTCAGCTGGACACCGGCCACATGCTGACCAGGTACCCTTGAATTGTATTTAACAAAGGTAACACTTTCCATCACTATCATGAGTATAATTATGCTCTGTGCAATCAGAAAGCCAAATAGTAATGTCATCTGAAGGAAACCATTTAGTCGCTTTGAATGGTCATATGATGCTTTTTGTGTTCAGGTAACTCGAACATCAAACATGCAAACTAGACTTCATATGCTTTCTCAGTTCATGTAGCTGGAAATACCATATAGTTTCTTGAACAATGTTCACCACAAAGTGCTACAAAAATTTGATCCGACAGTCTAACGCAAACTATTTGTTTCATGTTATTGGAGATTTTATGTAAGGTCATTTTTCAATATTTGTTTAATATTTTCACATGTTTTGCATATCCCTTGAGTTGCTTTGCTAATTGTTTGGAAATTAGCATTTGTTTCTCTTAGAGGTTTCACTTCCTTTTTAACTTTTTATAAGCCACCCGTGATTTATCACGGGTTTATAGGCTAGTATACTTTAAAACGAAACCGTTGTCGCTTAAACGGGTTAAAACGGATTTATAACGAAGGAGATACGCTATTTTCAAGTTTAGCGGCAAAAACTATATTTTCTGAAAAATGGTATGCTGTTAAGAGTTATTTTAAGGGCAAAAATGAGTTTTAAACATTGTCTAAATGAGTCGATTTGTCAAAAATATATTAGTATACTTTAACACGAAACTAAGGATATATAAAACGTAGAAAACGGACTTATAACGACTAAGTTACACGCGATTTAAATAGAGTTATCGTAACTATTTTCACAAGTATAAACACTTATATATATTTTCTAGAGTAAATTACACAGATGGTCCCTAAGGTTTGGCTAAAGTTTCACTCACAGTCCCTGAAAGTTTAAAGTTGCATGGATAGTCCCTATCTCTGAAAAGAATAACACCTATGGTCCCTTATTTAACTAATGTTAACTAACTTCCGTTATAATTTACACTTTTAGCCCTTTTGGTTAACAATCGTTGCCTCGTCAGTCCTTTATCATAACGGACGTTTATAATTTAAAGATTTTCGAATTTAGGCACGTTTTTATACGTTTTCTTATGTTTTCATCCGTTTTCGTTCGTTTTTATACGTTTTCGTCCGTTTTTATACGTTTTCGTCCGCTTTTATATGTTTTCATCCGTTTTTATACATTTTCGTCTGTTTTTATACGTTTTCATCCGTTTTTCTTATGTTTCCATACGTTTTCATCCGTTTTAATACGTTTTCGCTCGTTTGCTTATATTTTTTTACATTTTGGTCGTTTTTTATAAGTATTCATCCGTTTTTCTTCCGTTTTTATACATTTTCATACGTTTTTATCCGTTTTCATACAATTTCATCCGCGTAATACGTTTTTTTATCCATTTTCGTCCATTTTTATACGTTTTTCTACGTTCTCATAAGTTTTCGTCCATTTTTATCCGTTTTCTTATGTTTTAATACGTTTTCATCCATTTTTATACGTTTTCGTCCGTTTTATCGTAGGTTTTAATCCGTCTTTATACATTTTCTTACGTTTTATATGTTTCATACTTTTTATACATAAGAAAAACAAAAGAAAATGTATAAAAACGGATAAAAGCAAATTAAAACGTATCGAAAGGACGAAAACGTATAATATTTAAAAAAAAGTTATAAAAACGGATGAAAACGTAAGAAAAAGTACAAAAACGGACGGAAACGGATAAAAGCAGACGAAAATGAATAAAAATGAATGAAAATGGATAAATACGTATAAATACGGATGAAAACGTATAAAAACAGACAAAAGCGAATCAAAACAGACAAAAACAAATAAAAACGGACGAAAACAGATAAAAACGTATAAATACAGATGAAAACGTATTAAAATGGACGAAAACGAATAAAAACATATGAAAACGAATAAAATGGACGAACACGGATAAAAACGTATTAATACGGATGAAAATGTATAAAAACGGACAAAAACAAATAAAAATGGATGAAAACGTATAAACATATATGAAAACGTATAAAAACAGACGAAAACGGATAAAACGTGAGAAAAACGTATAAAATCAGACAAAAACGTACAAAAACGGACTAAAATAAAAAAAATGTAAGTAACGGGCGAAAACGTATTAAAACGAATGAACACGTAATAAAAACGGATGAAAACGTATAAAAGCGGACGAAAACGTATAAAAACGGATGAAAACATATAAAAGCGGACGAAAACGTATAAAACGGACGAAAACGTATAAAAACGGACGAAAACGGATGAAATCGTAAGAAAACATATAAAAACGTGCCTAAATTCGAAAATCTTTAAATTATAAACTTCTGTTATGATAAAGGACTGACGAGGCAACGATTGTTAACCAAAAGGGCTAAAAGTGTAAATTATAACGGAACTTAGTTAACAGCAGTTAAATAAGGGACCATAGGTGTTATTCTTTTCAGAGATAGGGACTATCCATGCAACTTTAAACTTTCAGGGACTGTGAGTGAAACTTTAGACAAACCTTAGGGACCATCCGTGTAATTTACTCTATTTTCTATTAGTCAAAATATCGTAAGTGACCATGTTTGGAGTCGTTTTTCACATCGATAGAATACTTTTGAGAAAACGATGTCTTCTAGTAAAAGTGATTCACCTAAGCCTATTTTCCAAAATGTTCAACCGTTCGTGAAACGGAGTTGTAACGAATAAAATACGGTCACTCAAACTTTGCCGAAAACTAACCTTAAACAATATTTTTAGTCCAACTACCTTAGTTCACCAATATTTTTCTCTATGATCGAGACCTCTATGATCAAAAGTTAAATGCTAAGACTTTTAGATAATGTGACAAGCTTTCCAAAACCATTGAGTTTGTTTCCTAACACTCGATATTCACTATTTTACGACTAGCTTTTCGAGGCCATTTAGTCATTTTCATGAATTGTCAAAGTGTATTGTTTTACGACGAAAAGCTATAATTTCTTGATAAATCACTAAACGACTATCGTAGGGTATCATTTCAACGTAAATACTTATAAAGTAATTTATAACTTGACAATACGTTATAAACGTATATTTCAACGATAATTTCATTTTCAAAAATGTACAAGTGGTATGGATATCATGTGAATTTGCATGTACGACATTATTTCATGACTTACATTAGAACATATCATTCATATTAGGTTGCAGATAGAGATTGCACCTCATTTCAGTGTATCCACTTTTGTCATCATAATCATTGCATCAGGTGAGTTTCATAGCCCCTACTTTTATACGTTTTGAATTACTTTTGGGGGAGATACATGCTCAACAACTTTTATAACATTCATGACTATTTGCAAATTATGTGTTTATCTGAACTGAATGTTTAGTCATACGAAGTAACAGTATTGCCATACTTAGAGTTTCTATATCATAAACCATTGAGCTAACTGGCTTGCTATGATCACGGTTTAATGGACTTGGTATCATGTTGAACTAGCGGACTTGGTATAATGTTGAACTAGCGGACTTGGTACAATCATGAACTAATGGTCTTGGAACTATTTGAAACTACACGAATTATGTGATATATCAATTGACTATTGATACATTAAGTTATGTACTAGTATGTGAATTCATTTGACAACATGAGCTTGAACATAAACTATACATATTTTGGCAGTGGGTTGTAAACACACAAGTTGCAAGTTTTGTATGGGCGGAACTTGGAACTGAGTGGATTTGCAATGCCTTTGTTGCATGAACACTCTTTACAGGTTTTTCATGACAACACAAACTCTATAAACTCACTCAACCTTTGTGTTGACACTTTTAGCATGTTTTATCTCAGGTATCTAAGGCATACACTTCATGGCATGCATGTGGACTTATCATAGAGTCGTGGTGACGACGCGCCTCACATGAGATTTATGCACTTTAAAAACATCGTTTGGCTTGTATCAAATTTATTTCCGTACATGTTGACTATCATTTGGGACCTATACTTTATAAACTCTGATTATTTTACTAAATCAAACGATGTATTTTCCAAACGACACTTTAGGTCGTTCAATATAACTGTAACTGTGATGCTATGGCAGTCATCCCCTGGTATTCCATTCCGCTGCAAAACAGGTAAAATGGGGGTGTGACAGTACGTAATTAAACTCGTGGCCTAACAACACCAGCTCCAACAACCCTAGCAAACTAACACGAACGGCATCGATATCGACAAGCTTATCAAAGGCATCGCTTAAAATAAAATTATGCAACAGTCCAGCAGTTATCGAACATCCATCATAACTTGAGTAAAAAACATGTCTCCTAAGAGGAGTAGGTTCATCTTTATATTTATCTTGAGAATCAACCCCAAATCTCAACCCAGTTACTAAACAAAACTCCTCTCTACCAAATTTCAACTCAAAATCTCCTACATGATACGTCAATGGAACGACTTCCATGTCTCCCGGTCCAGGTTCGTCTTGACATAAACTAATATAATGTAATAAAATACATGTCTCTTGCATTTGTTCTATATCAAACAACCATCCGAAACACGCCTGCCTAAACAATACATCCTTATTGGTATTCGCAAATTTTTTTTTAGGTAATGAACCAATTTTAGCTTACTTCTACACGAAAGGTCAACGGCAAAAATCCTAAAACAACAATTAATAACAGTATATATTATTAACTACACAATAAGCATAAAACACCAAATAATGATATCGGAAGAAAAATAAATATTTACCGGAACAACTAGTGCCATATTAACAAACAAACACGATAACACCTAACCACTACCACCACAGAACCACAACAACACTGCCACACGACCGCAAACCGGCGCACCACGTACACCAAACCACCACCAACAACCACCACCAAAACAACACCACCACCAACAACAACCACCACCAACAGACCACCATAACAAAACCACCACCAACAGCCGCAACAACAACAGCCTACACCAACACCATTAGCCGACACCACCACCAACACCCGCAACAACAACAGCCTATACCACCACCAACTGCCTACACCAATGACAGCCAAAAAAAAGGCCTGTTCGTGAATTTGTTTTTGGGTTGTGAAGAACTCCTAGCAAACTATCACAATGTAGAATCAATAATGAGACCATTTTGCTGATATAATTTCGGTTCTAAGTCGGTGGAGTAGTCATTCGTAAAGATTTTGCATGAATATTTTCATGAGTTCCAATGCAGGTGGGGAAAGAGAAGATCGCTTCACTTTTGAGGCGAATTGCAACTTTTCTGACGTTAGCTGACAGGGTAGGTCCACAAATGTCAGATTTCGCTTCACTTTTGAGGCGAATTTGTTTTTTATTTTTATTTTTTTTATTTTATTTTTTTTTTTGTTTTTTTTTTCCAATTTCTCACGTTTATTTAACGGGATGCTCACACGTGTCCTTCAAGGACTTCTGCACAAAGTTGAAGCGAAGTGCTTGACCTAATTGGATATATGAATAAAAGAGGACCTATGCAGGACAAGTACCACCTGCAGAGGCCCTTTACATAATTTTCAAGTAATAGTATCCATGACCATATCCTATCTAATTATTAACTCTTTGAAAACACACAAGTAAAATCTGAGTGGGGTTACTAGACTTTATCATTGTTACAAACTTTAGGATACTTTGTATGTTAAGTATATTTTGCTAAGAGTGTTGATATACAGATTTAAAACATAGATATATTATGGAATTAATTCAATAATATACACTGAAATTTAAATTTGTAGTTTACTTTTGTGTACATGTTTGGTTTGCAATTAGAATTAGTAATGGTTATAGGTTTTTGATAAAGAAGACAAAAATATAAATTTACGGTTTTTTATGGGAGATGATTTGCACACACTATGTTTTGATTTGCGCACTCATTTGTACAACCGGTTAAAGCAGTATGTATATACAATATAATAATTTAATTTATATGATTGAGTGTTCCAATCAAAAAATAAAGTGTGCAAATAATTTCCTTTTTTTAATACATATGTGGAAGAGGTAGTTGAAGAAAGTTTATATGTGTAAAAGAAGTAAAATAAAAGAAATACATGTATACGCATGTGCTTTTTCAAATCACATGTGTGTTTTCAGGAAGTAAATTTCAACAATTAAAAGAAACTCAAAAGAAGTTTTCGAAACTATATAGAAGTGCCCCTTTATAGAAATATAATTTCATTTTCATTGTGATTGTATGATTCGTTTCTTATAATGATTAACGGCTTGTGAAATATTTAAAATTTAAAAGGTATAATGAAAATTGGTTTTTTTTTTCAGTAGATGAAAAAAGAAATGAACATAATTTATTCATTTAATATTTTAACAAATTATGATCTATATTGAACTTTGCTCTATCCACTATTTTTGTTTTGTTTTTAACTTTTAAGCACTAGTTAACGGTTATCTAGATTATAGTCTAAAAATAAATATTCATTTATATGAGCCGTGCTTAGCACGGCCTGCTACCTGGTACTATATTATAAGAAGAAAAAGAGCGAAAATGATAAGTGGAAATTTACAGTTATTATTGCTAGAATTAACCTATTTAATTTGTGAATGGATGGACGTATTTTATTGTAAATTGAGGTTGGTCAAGCGTTGAACCTGCTTACTTCATCTATTTTGAAAAGAAAATAAAATCATGAGGAAAACACAATATAATTATGGTCGTTAAGAAAGTGTAATTGTTACATAAAGCTATGCAATTAAATTTTAGGGGTAACGAGTGTGGAAACCCGCACGATGCAGCGAGATTGGCTTCAAAGGACTTACTTTGTAGCGACACTTAAACCTTAGGGACTAATTTTGCCAAGTTGCTATAGTTAGCAATTATTATTATATATTATATATTATATATATATACTAAACATGGGGGAAGAAAATAGTAACAAGCCAACATTAAATGCAAACTTTCTCAACTTGGCAGAAATAGTCCCTGATGTTTAAGTGGCGTTACAAAATTAGTCCTGCGGCATTAATTGTTATCTATAGCAATCTGGCAAAAATAGTCCCTAAGGTTTAAGGGGCGTTGCAAGGTAAGTCCTGTAGCAAACATCAATTGCAAACTTTCCCAAGTTGGCAGAAATAGTCCCTGATGTTTAAGTGGCGCTGCAAAATAAGTCCTACAGCATTAATTGCTATCTATAGCAATCTGGCAAAAAATAGTCCCTAAGGTTTAAGCGACGTTGCAAAGTAAGTCATGTAGAATTAATTGCTAACTATAGCAACTTGGCAAAATTAGTCCCTAAGGTTTAAGTGCGCTACAAAGTAAGTCCTTTGAAGCCAATCCCGCTGCATCGCGCGGGTTCCCACACTCGTATATACTAAAGATTGGGGAGGTTGCTACACTAACATGCCTAGCATTAATTGCTATTTATATCAAATTGGCAAAAATAGTCCCTAATGTTTAGTTATCCTTGCAAACTAAGTCTTTTGTAGCATTAATTGCTATCTATATCAAATTGGCAAAAATAGTCACTAAGGTTTAGTTATCCTTGCAAACTAAGTCCTTTGTAGCATTAATTAGTATATTACTATCTATAGCAATTTGACAAAAATAGTCCCTAATGTTTAGTTGTCCTTGCAAACTAAGTCCTTTGTAGCATTAATTAGTATGTATAGCCATTTAACGAAAATAGTCCTTAAGGTTTAATTGTCTTTGCAAACTAGGTCCTTCGAGGACTAACGATGTAACATAACAGGACCACAACACTTCCGCAGCAACGCGCGGGATCACCCACTCGTATATACTAAAAGGCGGGGAGGTTATTGTAGCAAAGCAAGCATTTAATGCAAAGTTTCTTAACTTGACAGAAATAGTCCCTGAGGTTCAAGTGGCGCTGCAAAATAAGTCCTGCATCATTAATTGCTAACTATAACAATCTGGCAAAAATAATCCCTAAAGTTTAAGGGGCGTTGCAAAGTAACAAGTTGCTATAGTTAGCAATTAATTCTATACGACTTACCTTGCTCTCACTTTTCAAAATTATTATTTTTAAAATAAAAAATAAAACTGAAAAGTTACCAGACACAACTCGTCTAAATCTCAAACACACACACGATCTAAATATCTCACTCTCTCACATACACTCAAAGTACTCTACCGTCGGTATCCACCACCACCGAAACCCTAACTCCGACACCGACGTCATCACCGTTATCAAGTTAGGTATACTAGAATGATTCCATTACATTTTTTAATCATTTGCTGATTAACGGCGATCTTACTCCGATGACGATGATCTCATCAATCAGGTTGAATTCGATTCCATCAAGTTTAACCTAATCTGTTATTGCAGTATTAATTTTAACCTAATTTTGTTGATTGATTAATGTGAGTTTAGGTCAATTTCATACAAAATGGATAATATCATTTTAGATTGTGTGTTATTGCAGCATTCTGAACTTTGGTTGATTAGTTTTCGATCTGTATTTAGGTTTGTTATACGTATGAAGGCGTGCCGATTGGTCTATTATGTGCTGTCGATGTAAAGTATTTGCATCAATGCTGTTATATGTCATATTATATGATAGTCTCTTTTTTTACTTTTCTTAATGACCTTTGAGTATGCCCTTCGGGCGAATAAATTCACAGGTCCAAGTCCACTACCATACACACCCAACTCAAACAGTGGAAATATTAAGTGACTTTGTTCTTGAAGTTGGTCTTTTGATATAGTTTTCTTTCACTTGAATTCTGTTTCACGATTCTCTTCAGTGTGTCCTGTACTTTAACATGATAACAACGAGTAACTTTATCTCCTATAGATTATGTTTATAAAGACAAGTCGAGTTGTAGTCAAGTGCTAGTTTAATAATTATTGGTTATCAGAAAGAACAACGAAAACCCCTCTATATTTTGTTGAAGTCAAGGATTATAGTAGACCTATTTGTATGTAAATAAACTAAATGAATGTGTTGGCGTTTCAATATTAGTATCTGAGCATCCTACTTACTTAAGTCTTCATCTGATGCATTGTAGTAATCTTGAAATAAAACTAGGAGAGAGACCTGAAAACCGTATTTGAAATGACGTGAAGGGTTTATTTCTCAATATTGTTAATGTTAAGGAACTAGGTTCATTGGCAGCTTTATTAAATTTTCAAGTTACTTTTTATCAGACACTCTTGCTAACACGTCAAGGGGAAAGGCCAAAAAGGTTAAAGTTGATAACGATGCACAAACTGTGTTGGATGTCAAGGGTTCATCAATGCCTTTGAAAGCTGATGATGGAAATTCTCAGCATGCTAAGTGTGAATCGGAAGATGAAATGGCTGATTCAGATTGGGAAGATGGATCGAATCACATATTGAATTCTGAAAATCATCATTCAGGTATTATAAATAAGGATATCACTATAGAGTTTGATTCGTCTCCTGGTACTGCTAAAAGGAAGACTGTACAACGAGCTTCTGCTGAGGAAAAGGTATATCGTAGATTATATCAGATGTTAGAAATTATTTTCGTCAAGAGTATGAGTATCCCTCCCAAGTTATTTGACTGTGAAAGTTGCTGCTTTTTTCCTTCCCTTCACAGGCAGTGGCTGAGCTTGTGCATAGGACGACTGCTTCGAAGTTTTTTTTTTTTTTTTTTTTTTTTTTGCTCTAGGAGATTGACATCAAGTTCCCACAGCCTTATTAGCTTGGTTATATCTGTTTTTTGCAGAAACCATTCCTAGACTATATATCCTTTTCTGAAGATGCTATATCAGTTTTCTCTGCAGCTCATCACTTGGAGCATTACTTGATTCGGGCTTCCAATTCGATAGATGAAGAAAATGGCGTTGGCTCGCTTTCCATTCAGGATTTTTATCTCTACCAGGTTAGTGAATTGCAGAACCTAAACGCTTTGTGATTTCAATATATTTTTTTTTTTTTGGGGGGGGGGGGGGGGTGTTGGTGGTAACGGGTTTTGATACCAGGTAAATAGTCGATGGTTCATATTCTGATGTAATCAGGGCTGATGGTCTCAACAGGCCGAGTGATGATTTAACTGCTATTCACTTGTGGCTTCATGAATTCTGAATATTACATATACTGATAATTCGAATACATATTTAAGACTTAGTTGGTATATGTCTCTTTCCATTGTTAGTTGCTTCCAAATGTTTGCAGAAAATGAGTTTAGAGATATCATTCAGCACCAATGGGTGTTGATTTACCCTAGTTGCCTAGAAACATTCAGATTTGATCTCTAGATTTTACTATAGTGATTGTCTGATATTTTACTATTACAAAGTGAAGCAAACCGTGATGACTAGTACTCGCATTGTGGCATGTTAATGAGTTAATATGTTGAAACAAACATACATATAATGTATCAAGTAAAAAAGTTATAATCTATTGTGGAGTATCTATAAACCATGTAATTTCATCTATTCAAGTTTATGACAAATCTCTTTCCTCCATTTTAAATTCACGCAGATTCATAAAATATTACTTTATATCCAAGCTCTTGTTTCACAAACTGTTTGTTCTTCTTGGGTCCTTTTAATTTTATATGAACTTTCAATACGTCACACAAAAAGGGAAAATTAAATACTCTTCAATAGAGGGACGGAAACGGGTAAGGCTTTGGTATGGGTCAGGTTGGGTTGATCCCGAAAAATTTGTGTCTATATTTGTTTTTAAGGAAGTGATATAGTTTGTTAAATATGATTACGAAAGTTGTATTATTTCAGTAATTATCAAAATTTATGTAAAGGAAATAATTTAGAAAGGCTAAATGCATTAAAACTGCATCTTTGGTCTTTTTTTACCCGTTTGATACATTTGACATGTTTCCTTTAAGTAATTTGCTTTTACCCATTAGAGATAACCATAACTCAAATCGTTCATTCACAAGTAAAGTGTTGGAAATTAGACATTGTTTGGATTCATGTGAATTCCGTACAAACAAAAAGGGTTGGAAATTAAAAACCGAGCTTAATGTTGTTTATTCTGTGAATGATTTTTAATTATTGGTATAGTTATTGTATCTCTTGTTGCTTATAGAACCTTAATGTTTTACAGATTAATTGCAAATGCAGATTTCACACCCATATAGTAGTGGCTTGAATGGTAGCAGTCATCTGGGAGTTGCTGTGGATTATGATGCTTTTAATCTTCTAGATGGAATGTCACCGAACAATCAGGCTATGGATTTGGATTCTTCTGATTTTGACATATGTTTCTCAAGAAACGGGTCACCCAGGGGAAGATGGTGCAAGATTAAAGTTGCCATGAGATGGGTTACCGTGTGGAAAGATATAAACAGAAGAATGTCAGAGTTTGATCCGTTTTCTAGTTACTCGCCATAAAGTTATTGGTATCTGTGGTTTACTTAGTAAGTCAAGTTATTATCTTATCTGAGGTGAAAAACTTCACTGAAGTTCAGGGGTAAGTTTCTCCTATGAGGATAGTTCTGTGGCTGGCATTATCTTCTTTGTCACCCTGCGTCTAATTTTGATGTTTAAAATGTATCATGTAATGAATATTTTGGTATTTTTGTGTAAATTCTCCTTGTTTAATTGAATCCATGTGAATATTGAACTGATTTTTAAGTTTTTTGAGTTACATATTGTAAGTATTTAAATGTCAACTTTCATTTATGAAAAAAAATGTTCATGAGATTTTCTCTTCTCTTGGAAACAAGAAGAAAGGGGGTGACCCAAAAAAGAAACCAACTTCCCAGATTTTAGAATTTAGTTTGTGACGATACCACTTGTTGCTGTTCTATTTATGATGTTGAGTACATTGCTTGGAAGTGACAATAGTCAAAAACTCACAAATACATATTTTTTAAGCTGAACACATCAAAATAGAATCCGCAAAAACCTGAAAATGAACAAAATTCGTCTCCATAAGAAGAAACAATGATGGTGTATTATCATCCATAGATTAATAAGCATACACCAGAAAACAGGCAGTTCTAAGGAATTGGCAATTCCCAAGTAGACAACAAATGAAATAACAAAAGAGTAATGATAGTGGGACCTAACTTGTAACACCCCCAAATCTCGGTTCAGCGGAAGACTTAATCAAGTTTTCGGGGCGTTACGATTGGATTGGTATCTCACACAAGTATAGCAAACAAGATAGTCATTTTCATTCAAAACCAATCCCAAATTTAAATATTCAAAACATTAATCCAAAAGTATAAATATTAGGCCCAAAACATGATTTAATAAAATAGGCCCCCATAATTTATCAGAGTCAAATATGATCCTTGAACCATGCCTTCTTGCCAAGCTTTCACCGATCACGTATTCCAAACATCATTCAAATACCTGAGAAAACATGCTAAAAGGTCAGCTTACGCTGGTGAGTTCATAGGTTTAAATTCAATAAAATCATAGTGGACCTGTAGGAGTTGATTTGCTATGCAAGACCTAAGATAGATAAACACCGTTCACAACCGATCCTACCCGGATCACAATCCATATCCCGCATCCAGGGATCACTCGGGCCCCGCGACTCTAGTCCAGCACTGTCGTGGCAAAATCTAGAACAATTGCCAACCCCGGACAAGGTCAAGGTAGAAGTCTATTCTCAGCTAGGCAATGGTATCCTAGTCTAAGGCAACAACTACCGCCCATCTATCTAAACAGTCAAGCACATAAGCAAATCCAAATAGTTTTAAAGGTCCAAAAACAGTAGCATGATTCTCAACCCAATTTAGTTAAAAACGTAGATAAAAATGAGGCTATGAAACTCACCTCAAGCAAGCAACGCACGAATAACACTAGCAGAAGATAATAGGTAATCACGGCACAACAACTATCGACTCGGCACAACCTATTAATGTAAACCAATTTTAATATATATTTCCCAAAATCAACGTTATCTACCCCCAATGTATTCCAATTCGTTATTTCCAAAAAAGTCTCGTTTCACAATTTAATCCTAGTGTTTGGTATCCTCATGTGGGTGTATCGACTCAATATGATGTCATGAATGCACTCAAACAACCAATATGTGACTCAATACAACACAATGAGATATCTAAGCGATAAGCTCTATAGTCCAATAAGTTTCAGAATAAATAGTAGACCTTATCGAATTCGTCAACTCGATAAACTCAATTATTTATTCATGTCGCTTATTATCCCATAAATCAGTCGCATCCTAAAGAGTCATAAGGATAATTCACCCATTAATAAGGTTACCCAACGTACCTAGCGGGCTCTTATTAGATTCGTCAACCTAATAAGTCCGCTACCCACGTGAATCAACACTATTAATGTTAGGTTATCAGTAACCCATGCACACAACGTAAGTAAATAAATACTTGAAACTAGTATTAAATGCCCATAATTGGCATATTTCGATAAACGTGTACTCGAAACATAAATTACTTATTTATTACAAAACATTTCTCTTTTTAGTCGTTAGTTCCCCTTTAAAATAGTAAATAACAAGATAAGTCTTGTTATCGATATTTTTAGTATAAAAGCCATTTTTATTATTTATGTTTCATAGTCTATGAACATTTTCATATATATGTTTAGCCAAATTCCATTATTAGTTTCATATCGTTATTCGTTTAGAGTCCACAAGCACGAGTCATGACTCCTCGGCTTTTAATCAATCCATAGTCCAAACTATACTAAAGTCCATGTTACGGCTTTGTCGGAGACAACTATTGACTAAAAAGTCAAAGTAACACCAACGTAGCTCAAAGTTGACAATTTATACATCAAGTCCAAATTAAAAGTCATAATAGCGCAATTCAATCTCAAATCAACCCAAATCAATCTCGCCAACCAATCAACCAACCAAGTATACCCGAAACCAATGTTATGACCCTAATGGTCATGACATGGTCACGGTTAATACCACGTGAACCAAACAAGCTCTAGAAGCTTTTCGGCTCCACGCTTCTCAACCAAACACCAACAATATCAACCAGCAAGCTACCAAAATGACCCGACCCGGACCCAAGGTCCAAGTGGGTCACATACGCAACCCATGGGGCACCTATGTGCCCTAGGTGGCTCGTACACCATTTCTTTCCCAACCAAACACTACCAAATCTCTTCCAATACACCCAAACACAATCAATCAACTTCCAATCATCAACCAAACATCAAACCCATCAACTATTTTTATCAAATACATGAAACTAGACCTAAAATGCAAAAACCCAACAATATGATACACCACATGATTCCAAAACACTAGCTACATGTTTATTTAAGTGTTAATTAGATTTAATCCCATGTTTAACCCAAAAGCACCAAAAAGTCATGACATGTACGAACCCTAAATGGGTTTTACGTGGCTTATTAAGGCTTAAACAAGACATACTCAAGTCCCTTTTACCTTTTTCAAACACGAATTACAAAACCCACTTGAAACCCTAAAGATTCGATTCTTGATTCGAAGATTTGAAGGTGTTATGGAGGTCTAAATGGAGCATGTCATATATGGTTGGAAATAGGAGAAAGAGAGCTTCAAGATGGTGGTGGAGGTGGGTGGTGACGCGCCGGCGTGTGGCCGGAGATGGCCGGAACAGTGGCCGGAAACTTAAGGGTGGCGGCTAGGTTAATATTTAGGGTTAGGGTTTTTAGAGAGATAGTGTATAGAGAGAATGAAAGGGTGGAAGTGAGGTGAGGTGAGGGTATTTATAGTTAAGAACTAGGGACTAATAAATAAATAAAATGGGAGGAGGGGGTGGACGGCTCAAGCAAAGAGGAGGGACCGTGGGTGTCATTTTTCGTAAACTATCCCGTTTACCCATTCCCGAGCTCATATATTGTCCTACGAGTGTCCCACGACGTTCATTCGACTTTCTATTATCGTTATTTATGTTTTTCCACGAGTTTTGACTATTTATTTGCCAATTTTCGAGTTACGGTCTAAAAGTTACATTATTTCTCGTTTTAGGCTTTTCTAGTGCCGAATTGAATAGTGCCTACAAAAAAGAGTTAAAACTCACACGATAACTCATCCAATAATAAAATAAGTCATAAAAACCAATAAACGATATAAAATCAAGTCATGGTCGATAAAAATAGTGTTAAAGGCAAAGCTCGGTTTAGTTTAACGTAATGCGGTTACCTAAAATAGACTATCTAGATTGCCAGTTGTCACAGCCTCCCAGCCTCAGAAGAAACCCGTCCCAGGTTTCACTCCGAGTTGCTTGATGTCATGAAAAGTTTAGGATACTTCCTACGGAAAACGTCCTCAGGTTCCCAAGTGAACTCCGGTCCATGTCGGGAGTTCCAACGAACTTTAATAATCGGAATAAGGCTATGCTTAAGCCGTTTAATCTCACGATCCATGATCTCAATCGGTTCCTCAACGAAATTCAATTTCTCATCAATACGGATATCTCTTAAAGGCACAACTATGTTTTCCTCCGAAAGACATTATTTAAGATTACTAACATGAAAGACATTGTGTACACTGCTCAATTCCGATGGTAGCTCCAGGCGGTATGCTACCGGTCCGATTCTTTCCAGGATTGGAAAGGGATCAACATATCGGGGATTGAGTTTTCCACGCTTTCCAAAACGAATCACTCCTTTCCAAGGAGAAACCTTTAACATAACACGATCTCCAACCTGAAATTCTAAGGGTTTACGTCTCCTATCGGCATAACTCTTTTGTTTATCACGAGCGGTTTGCAAATGGTTTCGAATCTGAACTATCTTCCCAGTGGTTTCTAGGAAAAGTTCGGGACCAGTAAGTTGACTCTCGTCAACTTCAGCCCAACAAACAGGAGAACGACATTTTCGGCCATATAGTGCCTCAAATGGAGCGGCCTTAATACTAGAGTGATAACTATTGTTGTAAGAGAATTCGGCCAAAGGGAGATTTCTCTCCCAGCCTTTGCCGAAATCAATAACACAAGCTCTAAGCATGTCCTCTAAGGTCTGAATGGTTCTCTCGCTTTGACCATTGTTTTGAGGGTGATAAGCAGTACTCATATCTAGGTTTGTTCCTAAGGCTGACTGTAAGGATCTCCAAAAGTCGGATGTAAAACGGCTATCTCGGTCGGAAATAATAGATATCGGTACTCCATGACGTGATACTATCTCCTTAAGGTACAGTCGAGCGAGCTTATCGAGACTATCAGTCTCGCTAATGGCTAAGAAGTGAGCAGACTAAGTTAAACGATCAACAATTACCCATATAGCGTCATTGCCACTAGCTGTTCTTGGTAATTTGGTGATAAAGTCCATGGTGATTCGCTCCCATTTCCATTCTGGGAGTTCCGGTTGAACTAAGAGTCCTGAGGGTTTCTGGTGTTCAACCTTTACCTTAGAACAAGTCAAACACCAACTGACATACTAAGCTATGTCGACTTTCATGTTCAACCACCAATAGAGTTTCTTAAGGTCCTGGTACATCTTATCGACTCCGGGATGAATAGAGTATTTTGATTTATGCGACTCATGCACAATCAACTCACGGATTCCACCATGAAATGGTATCCAGCTTCTGTCTCTGAAGCATAGGGTTTCGTCGGAACGCTTCAAGAAGCCGTTTTCACTTTGAGATGGTAGAATCAAGAAGAAGCCTTTAGCTTTTTCGTCGGAAACGAAGATTCTCGTAAGGATGGTTCTCTTCCGTCAATGCCTCAGCTTAGGCGGCTAAGATTTGAGATGATAGGGGCGAACTAATGGTCATTCCTAGGGATCGAACGAGTAATGGTGGAATGTTCTCCTTACGACTAAGTGCATCAGCCACAACATTAGCCTTACCAGGATGATAACGAATCTCACAGTCATAATCACTAAGCAATTCTAACCAACGTCGTTGTCTCATATTCAGTTCCTTCTAATCCAAGATATGCTTTAAGCTCTTATGGTCGGTAAACACTACACACTTAGTTCAGTACAGATAATGTCTCCAGATTCTAAGGGCAAACACTACAACACCTAACTCAAGGTCATGGGTGGTGTAGTTCTTCTCATGCTTCTTAAGTTGTCGAGATGCATAGGCAATCACCTTCTCCCGTTGCATCAAAACAACACCTAAGCCTTTATGCGAAGCGTCGCAGTAAACGACAAAGTCTTCGCTTCCTTCAGGCAAAGCTAGGATGGGTGCACTACACAACTTCTCCTTCAGAAGTTGGAATGCTTCTTCTTCCTTTTCTCCCCATTCATACTTAACGTCCTTCTGTGTCAGTTTGGTCAGCGACTTAGCTATTTTGGAAAACCCCTCAATGAATCTCCTATAATAGCCTGCTAAACCTAGAAACTGGCGGATTTCCGATGGGTTCTTAGGAGCTGCCCATTCCTTAATGGTGTTAGAAACAAAGACCTTGATAGATCTTTTGAGCACTCGTAGATCGTTAGTTATACTTATGTAATCACAAGTACACTAAAAGAAAATCTCTATAACTTGTATTCTTTAGCGGAATATAAATACAAGTTATAATAACTAAGAACACTAAGATCCTCTATTGATCTTTTCATTAACTGAAACTCTGTGTTTCAATCACTTCTCTATTACATACTATTAAGTTCCTTTTATTGACAAAGAACCCTAAATAGTTTCTAGGGAAACTAATAAACATAAAACTAAAATATATGTTTAACCCATACAAAATAATTATAGGTAAACTCTAAACATGCCCATGCTAACCTCGAGCAGTACAAGAATAAAGATGGGTTAGCATGTAAATAATAAAGCGTATGCACATCCTACCCAGCTTCCACTCCTTCAGCAGAAACACGACACGGCTTTACTACTTCAGCAGAAACTCTTCTTCAGCAGATTCTGCAATACTTCAGCAGAATCCTTCGGTAGAAATGACAGCAGAATTCCTACTTTGCATAATTCCCAACAATCCTCCCCTAAACTGGAATTTGACTTGGTTAAGTTCCAGTTTCTTGATAGATCTTTAAAAGTTCAGAACTAGAGGATTGTGTTTGAACTTCAGCAGCAAAGACTCAAAAGAATTACATCTCTATGATGACTAAACTTTGAAATGCCAGGTCTTTGCAGCAACAAATGACATAATGTACATCAAAACATATTAGTTTCATACTATTCTCATCACATCCAGGTGAGTGAACTCCTGTGAGAGGTGAATCATTGAAAATAATGGATTTGATGTATCTTTACCAATAGCCATTACTACTGGAGTAGCCAAATGTTTAAGTTCGAAAACTATGGTACACTGATAACCATCTGATTTATTAGCAAATCAACAACTATATAAACGGATTTGACTTTTCTTTACCTGTAGCTGTTTGATCAGGACTAGTCAATTCTTAGAATTGGTGAATTGATAACCAAATATGGTATTCAGTTGCCTTTACCACAAGCCATATACATGTGGGCTAGCCAATTCTTGGATTCCAAAAAGGAATAAACCATGGTGAATTGATGACCATACAACCTTCAGCAATTAAGCATGGGAGGTTGCAGACCCTATGGTTTTGAGCAAACCATTACAGCTATCAACAGATTTGATGTGTCTTTACCAAAGCTGTTCCCTTTGGACTAGCCAACTCTTAAACTTTGCAGTTAAGGGTTAAGCATCCCAATATTGACCACAAGGTGTTGAAACCTTGGTCCATCAAAAGCCTTTGTTAACAGATCTGCCACATTATCATCAGTATGGATTTTAGCCACTTTTATCAAATGTTTTTCATATGCATCTCTTATAAAGTGGTGCCTGATTTCAATATGTTTAGTTCTACTGTGAAAAACTGGATTTTTGACAATGCATATGGTACTTTGATTATCAATAAAAATTGTTGTGTTCATGAAGTTATACCCATAATCCAACAATTGATTTTGAATCCAAAGGACCTGTCCACAGCAATTTGCAGCAGCAACATACTCTGCTTCAGTAGATGAGGTAGCCACAATAGTTTGTTTCTTGCACTGCCAAGAAATCAATCTCTTTCCATGGAATTGGCAACCTCCAGTTGTGGATCTCCTATCCAGATTTGCACCAGCATAATCACTATCACTATATGCTTCCAACTTAAAAGGAGACTCTTTTGGGTACCAAAGGCCTAAATGAGGTTGGCCTTTGAGGTACTTAAAGATCTTCTTGACTGCATTGAGATGGGAAGTAAGTGGAGTGACTTGATGTCGAGAACAAACACTCACAGCAAAAGTAATATCAGGCCTTGAAACTGTTAGATACATCAATGAACCAATCATAGACCTGTATAAATGGACATTCACAGGTAGATCTGGTTCATTGTTAGTCTTTGTCTTTGGAGTTTCATAAGGTGTTGTGGCAGTCCTGACACCCTCCATACCAAATTTCTTCAAAATGTCCCTCACATATTTGTACTGACTGATAAAAATACCATCAGGTTTCTACTGAACTTAGAGACCCAAAAAGAAAGTAAGTTCCCCCATAGCACTCATCTAAAACTCTCCCTTCATCAGCTCCTCAAACTCCCTGCACCAAGCTTCTTTAGTGGATCCAAAAATGATGTCATCCAAATACACTTGCACAAGAGTTCTTCTTCAAGAAAAATGTCTTATCAATGGCACCTCTTCTATAGCCATGCTTTAGCAGAAATGATGAAAGCCTAGCATACCATGCTCTTGGTGCCTGATGTAGTCCATATAGAGCTTTAACTACCTTGTAAACATGATGAGGATGATCTGGGTCTTCAAATCCTTTGGGTTGAGTGACATAAACCTCCTCTTCTATTTCACCATACAGAAAAGCACCTTTAACATCCATTTGATATACCATGAACCCCATGTAAGATGCATAAGCCAAGAAAATTCGAATGGCCTCAACTCTAGCAACAGGTGCAAACACTTCATCATAATCAATCCCCTCCTCTTGTTTATACCCCTGAGCTACTAATCTTGCTTTGTTTTTAATCACAACACCCCGAGCATCTCTCTTATTCTTCAAAATCCATTTTGTCCCAATGGCATATTTGCCATCAGGTAGTGGGACCAAGATCCAAACTTGCTGATTGTGAAATTGTTGCATCTCTTCTTGCATTGCTTCAAGCCAACTTGAGTCTTCAAGAGCTTAAGTAACACTGGTTGGTTCCACTTGTGAAAGAAAACAAGCAAACAGACAATGTTGAAAGTCTGTGTGATTGTCTCTTTGCTGGTTTGAGACATAGGAGAGAAAAGCAACCTGTCCAAATTTAGGACTATTTATAGCCCTTCGAGTTCTAACAGGTGCTAGAAGATCACCAATAATATTGGATTGAGGATGAGTGATGTTGATTCTTTTAGTAGCAATGGGATTGACTTCAAAGGATGGTTCAAGATTAGACACAGTTGGTTCAAAATCAGTGTCATAGGAAGGTGAGGTGAAGATGCCAGCTTTGGGTTGATGATTTCCAAGATCTGAAGGTCTTGGAAAACAAGTATAGGGTTCACCAAATTCTGTAGACACTTTAGAAGGAATAGGAGTAGAAACAGCAGAGCTTTCAGCAGATTTGTTGATGATGGGAGAAACATGATTACTTTCAGGGGAAACATGGTTTCCACTGAAAGCTTCTCTTGCTACCTCCCCATTCAGCTTCTCAGCTTCAAGATTAGCTGCATACTCCTGTGTCTGTAGCCTAGCAAGATCCTCTGCATAATGTGACTCATCTTCACTCTCATCAGAAGTAGCTTTTGAAGTATCACCTGCAAAATGGTTAGGAGAGAAGGAAGGCACAAGGATAGGTTGTTCAACATCTTCAAACTCACTATCCGAGTCAGCATCCAAGGTACCTACAATGTTAGTGGGAGACTCTTGAGAACCTGCATTGTGGTCAGCCATATGTCTAGTATAACCCAAATAATCAGTTAAGTAATCAAGGTCAAAAGACCACACATGACCCTGTCCTTGAACATTAGGCTTGTCTTCTAGGTGTCTCAGGTTCAAAGTCTCCTCTATCTTCTTGGCAGATAAATTGTACACCCTGTAAGCCTTACTATGAGCTAAATAACCCACAATATAACCATCATCAGCTTTCTCATCAAATTTCCCCAACGGATCACTAGTATTCAGAATGGTCACTTGACAACCAAAATGTTTGAGGTAATGAATGGCAGGAACTTTCCCAGTGAGAAGTTCATATGGTGTTTTGAGGTGAGGTCTAGTGATGGAAACCCTGTTAAGCACATAACAAGCAGTGCCAACAGCTTCAGTCCAAAACATAGTGGGCAATTTAGAGTCTGCCAGCATTGATCTTGCAGCCTCTATTAAGGTCCTATTTTTTCTTTCAGCTACCCCATTTTGTTGTGGGGTTCTTGGATTGCTATAGTCCCTTTTTATCCCTTTAGACCTACATAGTTCTATAAGAATAGCATTCTTGAACTCTGTCCCATTATCACACCGAATTTCCTTAACCTTTTTGCCCAACTGGTTTTCAACAAGGGTAATGAAGTCTTTCAGAACTTGAGATGTTTCATCTTTAGTTCTTAGAAAGAATACTCAACAAAATCTGCTAAAGCCATCAGTGATAACCAGACAAAAATACTTGTGATCAATGCTTCAGACTTGAGTTGGACTAAAAAGATCCATATGCAGCAGCTGAAGAGGTTCAGCAATAATGCTCACAGCAGTAACTGCTTTGTATGAGGCTCTGTGTTGTTTTCCTTTGTTGCAGGCAACACAATTATGATCATTGGTGAAAACTTTAGGAGGAAGACCTTCAACAAGTCCCAGTTTAGAGAGCTTTTTTATGGTCTTGAAGTTCACATGAGCCATCCTCCTATGCCATTTAGTAGACTCATCTTGGGATGCTTTAGCCACCAAACAAGTAAGGTCACCTTCTGGTTGAACTTCATTGAGGTTGAATGTGTATAGATTGTGTTCCTTGGAACTCTCAGCAGAATTGATGAATCTTCTGGGAGTTTGAAGTCTTTAGAGAGCACAAGACATTCATCCTCAGAGAAGAGTACTTTGTTTTTGGTGTCACAAATTTGTGAGACTGAGAACAAGTTGAAGTGCTGTAGTTCCTTGACATAGTACACATTCTCAAAATTCAGATGAGATGTTTTGATGGTGCCTTTCCCCGTGATTCTCCCATCACTTCCACCAAAAGTCACATTGCCTCCTCCTTCTATGGGAACAAAATTATGCATCATATCTCTGTTTCCTGACATGCTTCTTGAACAACCACTATCAACAATGCCAACATTCTTATGCTTAAGGGGATGATCCTACAAAGAATAACAAAAATATGTACAAACAGTTAGTACACTATGGAGGCTCAAGTCATTACTGACTTGAACCTGCCTTATGGATCATATGATTTAGGCAAAGCAGATGAATAAGATCCACTATTGTTCTTGGATTTCCATTGAAATTTAGGTCCCTTTTTATTCCAAGAACAACCTGCTGAGGGCTTGACAGCAGTATCCCAATATCCTTTCCCATCATTCATTGAGGCAATATATTCAGGCCAATAACCATGTGTAAAATATGAACTTGTTGGTTGCACATATGGTCTAGCAACTGATCTTCTCCAAGAAAGAGGAGAATCAGTGTAAGTTGCTTGAGGAACATAAGGTGGTATAGCATTAACATTGGTCCACATTGGTCTAGATTTTTGCTTATTAGCACATACACCCATTCTTTGCTCATGATAATCACAATCCTTAATCAAATGAAATTTGCTTCCACAAACAAAACATGTCTTCTTTTTAGAAGATTGATTCAAATTAAAGGATGTTCTATTACATGTAGAAGCATTCAATCCAAAAACATTAAAGGAATTGTTTATAACAGAATTATTATGCAAAGACTTAAAAGACAAGTCTTCAGAGGAAACTGGCTTGGAAGATGATTCCTTAGCAGTAACTCTAACAGGCTTGTAGGGAGTCTTGGGTGCAGGCTTGGGTGAGGTCTTGGGCAGGTCTGACTTATCACTTGAATCAAAGCTGGCATAAGAAGTAGACCCTTGATCAGATGATTTGTCACTGTCAGAACAAGAGACAAAATAATTAGATGAAGAATCTGGGTCTGGCAAGTCTTTTGACTTTTTGCCATACAAATGGTGTGATCCATCAAATTCAACAGTAATGGATAGGTCAATGGGCATATGTTCACCTCTAATAGGTCCAGAGACAGCTTGTAAATCATCTTCTTTGACATAATTAGCTAAACCTGCTGGTGTAGATTTACACCCATCATAGTTTGCTTCAGGACCTACATATTTTCGAAAACCTATACCTATCCTAGAGGTCTCAGATTGACTTCTATAGATACAGCATGCTAAATTATCACCAGATATTAACCATGCTTTATGTCTAGCTACTTCCTCATCTAGTTTCTCTTTTAGTACATGATTTTTAGAAATAGCATCATCTTTTTCTTTCTCAGTGCGTTTTAAATTAATTTCAGCACAATCTAAATCAATTTTTAGCACCCTTATCTTTTCCTCATAAGCTATCTGATTCTTTTGAAACCACACTTTTTGTCTTTCTAAAGTTTTTAAAGACCGTTTATAAGCTTCAACATCAATATAGCTTTCATTATATTTAGGTTTCATAATATCATAGGCTTCCTTAAGTTCATTGTACCGTTCACTACAACCAACAACACAATTGTGTACCTGAGAAAGTCCCATCAAGGCAATTTGATCATGCATGTCCTCTAAAGTACAGCCAGCCAGCAATCCAACATTCTCAGCATCAGTAGTATCCTCATTCCCAGGTTCATGCATCGCCCAGTTGACATGATCATCCATAGTGACAAGAGCTGCTGAAGTACCAGTCTCCTTTAGATTCTGCTGATAGGAAGTAGATTTACCTCCATCTCCAGCCTTCCTATCCTTGCATTCCCTTGAGAAGTGACCCATCTGGTGACATGAGAAGTACTTGACTTTTCTTCTATCAAATCTAGATGGATCTCTTCCCTGAAAGCCAAACTTTTTCCCAGACTTCTGCTCAAACCTTTTGATGTCAACTGAAAGCATGGCCACCTGCCACTTCAATTTCATCTCCTCCATATCAAGCGGGTCCAGTTGTTCAAAATCTTCATAGACAAGATGTTGCTTAGTGTCATAGTCAGCAACAAATGAATGAAGAACATCCTCCAACACACTACCAGCTTTAGCTTGAGATGGAGTGGGAGTGTAAGAGGATGATGATGATAAGTACGTTGGACTTGGAGCTTGCATCATCAAATTGGAGGAAGATGCCCCAAAAAAAGCTGTGTGACCAGAAGTGGATGAACGAAATGGACTTCTAAAGTCAGGTTCAAGGGATTTAAGTCTGTTGTATAGCTCATCAAAAGTGAGCATGTCCAGCCCACCTTTAGCCTTGAGGGCAATGCTTACATGCAGCCATGATGAGGGTAAAGATCGTAAAAACTTTGAATTATAGTCATCATTATCTGGCTTTGCCTTCAGTTGATTCAACTGACTTAAAATCTTATGAAACCTGTCATATCCCTTATGGATACCTTCTTCTTCTGAGATTTGAAACTCTTGAAAATGTTGTTTCAACATAGACTTCCTCATTCTTTTGGACTCCTCATTGCCACCGAACCTCGCCTTAATCGCCATCCACATGTCCTTTGCATCCACCATGTAGTGAAAATCACCAAAGTGATCTTCAGGTATAGCTTGAAGAAGGATAGTTCTCACTTTGTGCTCTCTTTGCACAGCCAGTACCTCTTCAGCAGATTTAGGAGGAACAATGGTAACATTACCATTGATATCTCTTCAAACTGTTTCCCTTCTTCACGATTTCCCAAATATTCCAATCAATATTGGAAATCCAGTTCTGCATCTTCATTGTCCACAAATCGTACTCTTCCTTCTTGAGATAAGGAAACTTAGCATTACTGTTGGAGAGACTGAGTTGTTGCATGGAGATGCTGTTATTGTTGTTGGTGACTTCGACTTCATCATCAGTTCCAGGCATGGTGAAGGTAGTTTTGGTTGTATGGGTGTAATGTAGATATTGTTCTTAGTATCGAAGAGACTCTCCCGAGGCTCTGATACCACTTGTTAGAAACAAAGAACTTGATAGATCTTTTGAGCACTCGTAGATCGTTAGTTATACTTATGTAATCACAATTACACTAATAGAAAATCTCTATAACTTGTATTCTTTAGCAGAATATAAATACAAGTTATAATAACTAAGAACACTAAGATCCTCTATGGATCTTTTCATTAACTAAAACTCTGTGTTTCAATCACTTCTCTATTACATACTATTAAGTTCCTTTTATAGACAAGGAACCCTAAATAGTTTCTAGGGAAACTAATAAACATAAAACTAAAATATATGTTTAACCCATACAGAATAATTATGGGTAAACTCTAAACATGCCTATGCTAACCTCGAGCAGTACAAGAATAAAGATGGGTTAGCATGTAAATAATAAAGCGCATGCACATCCTACTCAGCTTTCACTCCTTCAATAGAAACACGGCACGGCTTTACTACTTCAGCAGAATCCTTCGGTAGAAATGACAACAGAATTCCTACTTTGCATAATTCCCAACAAATGGCCTCAATCTTAGCTGGGTCTACATGTACACCTCGACTATCTATCACGTGACCTAAGAATTGTACGGACGGTATCCAAAATTCACACTTAGAGAATTTGGCATACAACTTCTCCTCTCTCAACAATCCTAAAATGAGCCTCAAATGCTCTTCGTGCTCCTCACTACTCTTGGAGTATATCAAGATGTCGTCTATGAACACTATCACAAACTTATCCAGAAAAGGCTTACATACTCGGTTCATGAGATCCATGAAAACCGCTGGCGCGTTGGTCAAACCAAACGACATCACTTAGAATTCATAGTGTCCATAATGAGTCCTAAATGCCGTCTTAAAGATATCCTCCTCTCGAACTCTAAGCTGGTGATAACCAGATCGTAAGTCGATCTTAGAAAAGACACTAGCTCCTTATAGTTGGTCGAATAGGTCATCTATTCTAGGTAACGGATATCGGTTCTTCACCGTCAACTTATTGAACTTCCTATAATCAATACACATCTGAAACGATCCATCCTTCTTCTTCAACACCGGTGCTCCCCACGGTGACTAACTTGGTCGAATGAATCCCTTCTCTGACAACTCTGCCAACTGTTTAGACAGTTCCTCCAATTCTCTTGGAGCAAGTCGATAGGGTGCCCTGGCTATGGGTGCAGCACCGGGTATCAACTCTATCTGGAATTCCACTTTTCGGACAGGTGGAATCCCTGGCAGATCGTCGGGAAACACATCCGGAAATTCTCTAACGACGGGTACATCATTAAGGTGTCTTTCACTCTTCTCCTCACTTTTCTTTTCAGAAATCGAGCCAAGAAAAGACAACCTCCTCTATCGATGTACTTCTGGGCCTTAACACATGAGATGATGCTCAACCGGGAAGGACTTCCACTGTCGCTCCGATCTCCTTGTATGCTCAGAACGTTTTCGCCATATGGTACACGCACGATCTTCTCATCGCAGATGATGTGTGCACCATTCTTCGACAACCAATCCATTCCGATAATGATGTCAAAACTTTCCAAGATAACTGGCAATAGGTCAATGCTAAACGGGCGGTTTAGGAAACTTAAGGTACAACCTCGAACTACGGTGTCAATCTTCTCCTTATTTCCGTTAGCTAATTCCACATCATAACTAAACCCTAGAGGTGTTTGGGAGATTCCTAGTAATGGCATAAAATTGGTGGATACAAAACTCATATCCGCACCAGTATCAAAAAGTATGGAAGCATAGCGATTATTGAGAAGGAACGTACCTGTAACTACGTTAGGGTCCTCACCAGCTTCCTTCCCAATAGCGTACACACGCGCTGTTCCCATGTCTCTCTGCTAATTCCTAGAACTATGATTTCCCTGGTTCTCCACAACCTCACGCTTCACAGGGTTTACGCCATTACCTCCCACACCTCGGTTAACAAATCCTCCTACATTACTGGGATTTCCTCTCATCCATGGATCTCGGCACTCATTCTTGTAGTGCCCCTTCTTTCCACATCCAAAACAGGTGACAGTGGCCTTCCAGTCCGCTCCTTGTGCAGTTTGATCTGCAGCAAGTGGACGAGACCTACAGTCTTTGGCCATGTGTCCTACCTTAGAGCACTTCCTACACACATTCGGGCACAGTCCATGGTGGTGTCGGTTGCAACGACCACACAGGGGTTTACTACCTTCATAACCTTTCCTTTCTCCATTTCCTGTGGCGAACACCCTGGCTGTCTCATGCCGTTTGTTGCCATTCCCTTTAACAACTTCATTCCTCTTCTTCTTATCACTCCTATCACTCTTACCCTTGTCTCCTACTTCTAATACATAAGAGTCCATCAAACGCAGAGCCACAGTAATTGCCTCATGCAAATTAACTGGCTTCGCAGCGATGACATCATTTCGAGTAGCTAAAGGCAATCCATCAGTATACCTCTCAATCTTAAGGTCGTCAGTGCGAACCATATCAGGGCAAAGCAACGATAACTCTTGGAAACAATGATTGTAAGTCGTCATGTCAGTACCCTTAACCTTATGGTTCCAGAACTCAATCTCTAACTTCTTAACTTCATTCCTAGGACAGTAAGTCTTAATCAAGAGAGTCTTAAAATGAGTCCAAGTCATGCTATAAGCTACCTCACTTCCTACAGATCTATGATAGTTGTTCCACCAGGTCAACGCTTCGTCCTTCAAGGTAAATGTTGCATACTTAACCTTACAATCCTCATCACAATTACTAACGGCAAACACAGATTCAGTTTTCTCCAACCACCTAGTTAGGTAAACTACTCCCTCAGTTCCTCCGAACTCGATGGGACCACAGAATCGGAACTCTTTGTAGGTACAACCTCGAGTTCGATTCAGCATTGGGGTTCCACCAGAGGTGTTAGAGAGATTAGTCTCAGCTAGCAGTTCAGCGACATGGTGCGTCACTAGCTGGTCAATGTGGGTTGGGTTCACAGGTGGATGGTTTTGTGGAACAGGACCATTCTCAGCACGGTCGTTCACATTCGGGTTTCCTACAGCTTTTTCATCAGTGTTAAGGTCCTCAACAGGTGGAGTGGTCGGGGTCGGACGACGACCTCGACGGGCAGGGGCAACCCCAACAGCAGGAGCTGCTCGGTTGTTCCTAAGCGGGTTTCGTCTTGTTGCCATCATTCTGAAGGCAGGGATAACAGTTTCATAAGTTCGCAATTCACGCTCTAAAAGATAGGGTTGGGTTCCAAGGATCACCAAATAATGCTCGAATACTTAATCAAGGTCAACAAGGATAACGCTATACCTTAACAAAATAACTAATGACTGAATCATAACTAAAGGATGCTCATTCTAATAACCATAACTCATAGGTTTCAAGGTGGAATACATGAAAGGATAGATCTAACAACGATACTAATAAGATAACTAGGATAAACCTACATCTCAAACCAAGTACTACTTAGTTTCAAGATGGTACAAAGCCAAGAATCTAACACTATCTAGCCACGATCATGAATGCTACTAACAGATCTCCTAACATCGTCAACCTCTCTCCACAAAGATGTCAACTCAACACGTCGAGCGTCGCGATCACTCTTAAGATCTACGACCTCTCTCTCCAACTCACCAATCCTACGCCAAATCGCTCTATCTGCATCTTGAGCTGGCGCAAACCCTCTCAGCAGGTCCCCAACCTGCTCCTGGAGCTCCGACATACCCTCACACAGAATCGTAGTCCTCCTGACTACAGTACCCATATCAGCTCTCAGATCCTCCATACTAGCCCTCGATACTCCAACCAACCGATCTGTCAACCTACTAAACCTAGTACCCTGTGATGTAATCCTCTCCCACATCAGACCCGTCTCACCATACTCCTCGGGCTCTGAAGCAATCTCCGATCGCATATCTGAACCTAGTGGGCTACCTATTTAAGGTGAATAAGTTGGCGAGTCAATGTCTAACGGCTGTCCAGGAGAATCAGACTCAGGCAAAGGAGAGCCTGGTCCTGGAGAATGTGCAGGACTCTGCAACAGAGGAGTACCCCCTTCTGGGATATCCTCATCATCCTCCTCCTGAGGATCCTCATCCTCATCTACATAGTGCTCCTCAATCTCATGATCCTCCTCGACCTTATGCTCCTCCTCACCCTCATCCTCAGAGGGAGATTCCATGAGTAGGAGTCTCTGTGCAGGTAAATCCTGAGGTGGTACAGTAGGGGATCTAGGTCTTCTAAGACATGGTGATGCTGGTGGTGATGACAGAAGAGAGTGGGCTGCTAAGCGTATAGGTGATGATGGTGGTCTCACAGACATGCAGATAGTACTATGAGCAAGCCTAGGAGTCTGGGCTCGTGCTAAGACCTGATGTAAAGTAAGCTGCCTAGATAAGCTAGGGAGATCTGATGATGATGAACTAGAGTGACGAACAATCTCATAGGGATCACCCTGCGCAACCATCATGAGAGTCAATGCTGGAGAACTAGCAACAGCAAGGACCTCCTCAGACACATCAAAAGCTAGTGAAGGCATAGTCTGTGACAATGGCATAGGGTAGGTATAAGTGTTCGAAAACAACTAGTTTTAATAAGCGCATCAACTCAACCAAAACATGTATCACATAATGAAAGTTTTAAAAGTAGAGGTACCGCATTACTCAAAATATGCCTTTAAATAAAACATGTAAGTTCTGATCTATCACATAATCCACTCATCATATATTCCCATATCAAATCAATCGAGCTCAAAATCCCAAAATCATAACATATCGATAACTCAAATCAAATCCATAATATCTCGATAATCGTATCACATTTACCCAAAATCAATAATCGTATCCCAAAAAATATCATCTCATAAGTCAAATCGCAGTTCGTACCATAATCAATTAAGAAGCTTCGGCTTGGCAAGCGGGCGTGCGTCGGTCGAGGATCAATTTTCTTAAAAAGTGGTTATAGTTTAGGGTTTATAAAATACCTAGTTCTCTATAACCTGGCTCTGATACCAATCTGTAACACCCCCAAATCTCGGTACAACGGAAGACTTAATCAAGTTTTCAGGGCGTTACGATTGGATTGGTATCTCACACAAGTATAGCAAACAAGATAGTCATTTTCATTCAAAACTAATCTCAAATTTAAATATTAAAAACATTAATCCAAAAGTATAAATATTAGGCCCAAAACATGAGTTAATAAAATAGGTCCCCATAATTTATCAGAGTCAAATATGATCCTTGAACCATGCCTTCTTGCCAAGCTTCCACCGATCATGTATTCCAAACATCATTCAAATACCTGAGAAAACATGCTAAAAGGTCAGCTTACGCAGGTGAGTTCATAGGTTTAAATTCAATAAAATCATAGTAGACCTGTAGGAGTTGATTTGCTATGCAAGACCTAGGATAGATAAACACCGTTCACAACCGATCCTAACCGGATCACCAACCGATCCTACCCAGATCACAATCCATATCCCGCATCTAGGAATCACTCGGGCCCCGCGACTCTAGTCCAGCACTGTCGTGGCAAAATCTAGAACAATTGCCAACCCCAGACTAGGTCAAGGTAGAAGTCTATTCTTAGCTAGGTAATGGTATCCAAGTCTAAGGCAACAACTACCGCACATCTATCTAAACACTCAAGCACAAAAGCAAATCCAACTAGTTTTAAAGGTCCAAAAACAGTAGCATGATTCTCACCCTAATTTAGTTAAAAACGTAGATAAAAGTGGGGCTATGAAACTCACCTCAAGCAAGCAACGCACGAATAACACTAGCAGAAGATAATAGGTAATCACGGCACAACAACTATCGACTCGGCACAACCTATTAATGTAAACCAATTTTAATATATATTTCCCAAAATCAACGTTATCTACCCCCAATGTATTCCAATTCGTTATTTCCAAAAATGTCTCGTTTCACAATTTAATCCTAGTGTTTGGTATCCTCATGTGGGTGTATCGACTCAATATGATGCTATGAATGCACTCAAACAACCAATATGTGACTCAATGCAACACAATGAGATATCTAAGCGATAAGCTCCATAGTCCAAAAAGTTTCGGAATAAATAGTAGACATTATCGAATTCGTCAGCTCGATAAACTCAATTATTTATTCATGCCGCTTTTTAACCCATAAATCAGTCGCATCCTAAAGAGTCATAAAGATAATTCACCCATTAATGAGGTTACCCAACATACCTAGCGGGCTCTTATTAGATTTGTCAACCTAATAAGTCCGCTACCCACGTGAATCAACTCTATTAATGTTAGGTTATCCGTAACCCATGCACACAACGTAAGTAAATAAATACTTGAAACTAGTATTAAATGCCTATAATTGGCGTATTTCGATAAACCTATACTCGAAACATTAATTACTTATTTGTTAAAAAAAATTTCATTTATAGTAGTTAGTTCCCCTTTAAAATAGTAAATAACAAGATAAGTCTTGTTATCGATATTTTTAGTATAAAAGCCCTTTTTATTATTTATGTTTCATAGTCTATTAACATTTTCATATATATGTTTCGCCAAATTCCATTATTAGTTTCATATCGTTATTCGTTTCGAGTCCACAAGCACGAGTCATGACTTCTCGGCTTTTAATCAATCCATAGTCCAAACTATACTAAAGTCCATGTTACGGCTTTTTCGGAGTCAACTATTGACTAAAAAGTCAAAGTAACACCGACGTTGCTCAAAGTTGACAATTTATATATCAAGTCCAAATTAAAAGTCATAGTAGCGCAATTCAATCTCAAATCAACCCAAATCAATCTCGCCAACCAATCAACCAACCAAGTATACCCAAAACCAATGTTATGACCCTAATGGTCATGACATGGTCACGGTTAAGACCACGTGAACCAAACAAGCTCTATAAGCTTTTCGGCTCCACGCATCTCATCCAAACACCAACAATATCAACAAACAACCTACCAAAACGACCCGACCCGGACCCAAGGTCCAAGTGGGTCACGTACGCAACCCATGGGGCACGTATGTGCCCTAGGTGGCTCATACACCATTTCTTTCCCAACCAAACACTACCAAATCACTTCCAATACACCCAAACACAATCAATCAACCTCCAATCATCAACCAAACATCAAACCCATCAACTATTTTTAATCAAAAACATGAAAATAGACCTAAAATGCAAAAACCCAACAATATGATACACCACATGATTCCAAAACACTAGCTACATGTTTATTTAAGTGTTAATTAGATTTAATCCCATGTTTAACCCAAAAGCACCAAAAAGTCATGACATGTACGTACCCTAAATAGGTTGTACGTGGCTTATTAAGGCTTAAACAAGACATACTCAAGTCCCTTTTACCTTTTTCAAACACGAATTACAAAACCCACTTGAAACCCTAAAGATTCATTCTTGATTCGAAGATTTGAAGGTGTTATGGAGGTCTAAATGGAGCGTGTTATATATGGTTGGAAATAGAAGAAAGAGAGCTTCAAGATGGTGGTGGAGGTGGGTGGTGACGCGTCGGCGTGTGGCCGGAGATGGCCAGAACAGTGGCCGGAAACTTAAGGGTGGCGGCTAGGTTAATATTTAGGGTTAGGGTTTTTAGAGAGAGAGTGTAGAGAGAGAATGAAAGGGTGGAAGTGAGGTGAGGTGAGGGTATTTATAGTTAGGAACTAGAGACTAATAAATAAATAAAATTGGAGGAGGGGGTGGACGGCTCAAGCAAAAAGGAGGGACCGTATGTGTCATTTTTCGTAAACTATCCCGTTTACCCATTCCTGAGCTCAGATATTGTCCTACGATTGTCCCACGACGTTCATTCGACTTTATATTATCGTTATTTATGTTTTTCCACGAGTTTTGACTATTTATTTGCCAATTTTCGAGTTACGGTCTAAAAGTTACATTATTTCTCGTTTTAGGCTTTTCTAGTGCCGAATCGAATAGTGCCTACCAAAAAGAGTTAAAACTCACACAATAACTCATCCAATAATAAAATAAGTCATAAAAACTAATAAACGATATAAAATCAAGTCATGGTCGATAAAAATAGTGTTAAAGGCAAAGTTCGGTTTAGTTTAACGTAATGCGGTTACATAAAATAGACTCCCTAGATTGCCAGTTGTCACATAACTCATGTGACTAAATTGATGCCTAACCAATTAATCATGTGACAAGTGGAATGCACATTTTCTCTTTCATGATCCTCACAACTAATCATGCCGTGTGTCGTCATCTTAGAATTAGACATGTTTTTAGACATGAATTTTAGTCATGCAAATCATTTTCCATAACAAAATGAGGGAAAATTCTATAAATCCCCATTTGAAATGTCAAATGCCTCAGCATAGAGAAATAACATATTGCTTTTACATAATTCATAAACACTTCACCGCTATTGGTTGCAAGAGAATTGAATCCCTCCATAAACTTCAACCACACTACAATACTGAACCAAAACCTCATATGCCCAACACTAACCTCGAGAAAATCTGAAAATATAAATCCATACGAACACATTAAAAACCTAGTACAACTATTTGTATAAAATTTTAAAATAAACATGTATATGCACATACCTTCTATTGGTTAAAGTTGAAGCCACCATTGGGAACAGAAACATCACCACCTCCAAAAATTGAAACAAGGTTGGGTGCCCTCTCCAGGTGGCATGGCATCATCCTCTTCCTCCAACCAATATGTCTCGAGAAGCTTTATTGCCTTCTCATAATCTCATTGTTATCGTGACTCTGTACGTTCTCAATTTTCTCCAATCCTTTAGCATCATCGATCATTTGGGCATAAAGATTAACATCTCTTGACCCAAACTCTTCTCAGCTTCACCAACCTTCAATATGTTCTCAAGCCCCTCTAAACAAACAGTCACATAGCGGTTTAATGCATCAACTCGGCCATAGCGGTTTAATGCATCAACTCGGCCATTGTATAATGGTAGTTTATCAAGAAACTAACCCGCTGTAATGCGGCTTCAAGGGATCTCTTAACATAAAACCTAACCCTCACTGCAGCAGCATCGCCACTAGCATCGGAGCTTTTTACCTGCAAATACACGAATATATGAACCAAGTCTTCATTTTCACTAATCATCACAATATGAATTTGCTAATCAATTATATATCAGTTTAAAGTAGCTGTATAACAGCTAAGCTGACTCATTCTCAGGCCTGGAGAGAAAGAGATTTAAATAGTTGATTGACTAACCTTGACTTCGTTGAGTGTAGCAGTATTATGTCTTCCTACTACCAAGCCCATTGAAACCAGCCTCCGAAAGAAAACAGGCTTCTGAAAGAAATAATATAACAAAAACGATTGGTTGGTAACCAAAGCTAACAAAAAACAAGTACAAAGTTCAATCTGAATATATATTATTTATTTGTTTATTCATTTGGAACGGCTGCAAAAAAGTAATGTGGAAAAGGTAGTTTGATCAAGAAATATGAAATGACCTCGCTGAAATGCAGGTGATAATCTTGGAGTCTAGTGTCACACCAAAGGTTTATTGAGCGGAATATTGCTTGCACCAAGCTCAATATGATTTCAGTACCATTGTCAGTATTTGTACACATAATGGTGTATGTAAATTGTTCCTCGTTTCCTTCTTTGTAGTTGGTAGACAAAACTTTCTGCACTTGAAGGTTTGCCTGATCGAGTAATGGCATTTCTTTTGTCTCTACGAACTACCAAAAAAAATAAATAAATAAACAAAATATAAAGCAAATTGCATAGTAAGAAATTCTCATCCGATATATATACATGCTTCAAATGGTCTCGAAACAATAAATTGTTCAGGACTCCTCCTACAACGTTAGCATTAATAAATAACTTTTTCATTTTAATGGATCAGTAAGAAGAAATGAATCAAACAGTTTCTTCTCCATCCAACGAATGTAAAGGTTGTGAAGTAGGGTCAGACTCTAGGGTCTTACAATCATTGGTTTGTATCCTTATTTTAAATGGACTTATACTTGATACATGTTAACAAATAATGACTGGTAATATTTGTATCTCTACATGGCATATGCACACATGCAAAATCGAAATGCATTTCAAGGAACCAAGGTGCAGAAAGAGTACAGAAGAACAAGTTCATTCAGCCTTTATTTTTGTAAAAGGGCTAATAACCTATTAAAGCATCATACTTGTCACAAATGTCAGTTCGACGTAGCGAACAAAAAAAATAGCTCTTCTAGATATTAAACTTGAAATTCTTGTCTTCCTTTGAGTATTATGACCATTTTACCCTTCCAAATTACATAAATGGTCCCTGTGGGTGTGCGAAAATTGCATCCATCGTCCGTAGGCTAAATTACATAAATGGTCCCTGTCGTTTGAAAGAAATTGCGTCCATCATCCCTTTAACAATTAACAAAACAGTAATCAAATCTTTAACAATCAACAGTAATCAAATCTTTAACAATCAACTAGAAACACAAAGAATTGCAACCAATAGATTGCAATAACACTCGAAATCATCACTCACCCACAGTTCTCATCAGCAAAATTAATGAAACACCAAATATCATTTTAAGCAAATAAATGGTACATCATTTCCTTCAGACTACCCTTCATATACAAGTTTTTAGCTGGAGGCATATTACCTCCATCAACCCTCCTCTTTTTTATCCGGGCTTGGGACCGGCTGAGTATACACTTAACCCAGGCAGAGTTAAAACTCGTACATTTACCATACCAATATTAAACAAATAAACAATCAGAGCATATGCAGATAAAGGGAACTGATATTAAACTTATTTCAAGTTAAAACTACTTACATGAACATTAAGATAATAAGAATAACAAAAGATTAAAAATAAAGACACAGCCCTTTAAAGAAAGATTAAAAAGATCATAGTGTATCTATCGACAACAGCTTGCGGAACCAAGTGGTTGCCTCCAGTTGCAAATTGTTATCATTATACCACACTCCAGTGACAAGGATCTGTTGCTCAGTTGCTTGCTCAACAAAAGTTGGGGCTTCTCTATGGATTGGAAGATAGTGATCGGTTTTTGTTGAAATGAGCCAGCAAAAAGTAAGACACAAATCCCATGCGAATCAAAAGCAAGCATAAAACTTACTAATATCGCCTCTATGGTCAATAGGCTCTCCAATAACATTAATGATACGACCAAGAGTAGCTCTACCAACAGGTACCAAAAAGAAAAAATTGATTTAGCTCCATATACATTCGCATATCACAGTAATTTCAGCAAATGTAAGCATTACTCTAATACAAACGCCACACTACTAAAAAGCACAATTGTTTTACATAAAAACATATAATCAGTATACCAGATGCAAAATCATCATTTATAGTCATTGCATCAAACACATTGACTTCAATACATATTTCAATACACACAGCCACACCAATAAACCCAAAACCAAATCAGTAATACAATCAATCTACCAAATACAAAATCACTCGGTAAAACGCATTGACTTTACAAATAACCACATCATCAACCAAATATTATTAACCTATCACAATCAGTCAAATCAAATGTATCAATCCAATACTCGTCATTTCTCTTATTAAAACAATCCAAGCACGTCAAAGTAAAAAAAAATACTTGCAAAAATAATTAACCATAAGCCACTAGACTATAAATATAAATAGCAACCGGATCTTATAACCATCAACCATATAATCAGATCAAATTCATCAATCTACACTGGTCAATTCTCTTATCAACAAAAAATCTACTCCTTATTTAAGATAAAAAACGCTTACATACACCATTTTGCGCAAATCAAATTCATCAATCTAAACTATTCGATAGTACAAAATAAACACTTACTTAAAAAACACGTTCACCTAACAAACATCAACAGCTAGATCCCATAACAATCAATCAACACTTAGTAAAGACGATCTAAAGTTCTAAACTACTCGAGATCAAAATAAGATTATCATTTCTCTAATTAATTAATTAAATAAGAATCGAAATAGTCGATGATCGAAAAACAAGGGCTTACAGTGATAGGAGAACCAGTATTCAACACCCGTTGACCTCTAACAAGACCTTCAGTACCATCCATAGCAATGGTCCTCACCATATTCTCCCCCAAATGCTGCGCCACTTCAAGCACCAGCCTAATCGAATTATCCAACACCTCAAGCGCTGTCAATATTGGCGGCAATCCTTCACTAAATCTCCTTCACCCTAAAATTAAAAAAAATAAATAAACAAAAGCAGATTATAAAAGTGAAGATAATTTATACAACCTTTTTTTCATTAGCAGAAGCAGATTGAAGATTAGAGTATAAGGGAAACTGATGATGGCGACGGCTGTGACATACCCAAGCTGATGGCGACGGCTGTGACAACGGGTGGTCGCGTCGGCCAGTGGAGGAGTATAGAGGGTGGCGGCCAGTGGAGGAGAAGAGAGGAGGGTGTAGATCTGAGATGTGTGTTAAAATGAAACAACGGGTTATTTATATAGTTGGGACAAAGTATGCAATTTTTATAAATTTAAGGGTAAAATGGTCATGACAAATTTATTTTACTCAATTGAAGACAAGAATTTCAAGTTTGATGTCTACAAGAGTTATTTTTTTTGTTCGCTACGTCGAACTGACATTTGTGACAAATATGATGCTTTAATAGGTTATTAGCCCTTTGTAAAACCTAGAATTTGTACCTGCTGGAAAAGCACCCATCGATATAAAGCATCATGCATCTTCTGAGTTATGCCCAATGTACCCCAAGTCAAGTTGACAAGCTTTAAATAATCAGCATGTTCCTATAACAAGATCAAATGATGAGAATATGGGGTCATACCAGTATACATTTTTTTAGCAACTACAAGAAATCACACTACTGTGATGATTGATGCTTACCTAATTAATAATGGCATAAACATAAACCTCGATAAGTTGGCCTTCATCCAGAATGTCAAATACTCCAAATAGCAACCTCTCATAGAGCCTTATATTTAAGTGATAACCAGCATTCCAATAAGATGATCCACCTTGTATATGAGAACTCCTGCCCATAGATGAAAGTGAGGATGCAACCTGTCTGATAGCTAGCAGGACTTCAACATGTTCAGCAGGAGTCATGATTATGTTATGTTGGAATCAAATTAATCAAGAAATCATAAATCTTGAAAGCCAAAGGGCTGAACATGTAAATTAGATAGTTTACAACCGAATAGCGGTTAAGTTAGTTATGGCGGTTATAGGTAGTTATTAGTTAGTTAACAGAATTTGGTTATACAAACCGAAAGGTCACAACGTTTGGGACACACCTATTCGTTTAGTATATATGTATGTACATGTAACGTTTATTAGTGTGGATAATAAAATTAAAGTGTGTTTATCATATATTCCCACCTTCTGTTTAAACCGAGTCACTGCACGATTCTTGTGCATACTCCTTCCAATATGATGTTCATCCGTGATTGATCCAAGATCCGTAGGACCTCAACATGGTATCAGAGCAAGGAATTATACATGACAACAATTTCTGTTTTTTTTGGATAAAAACCTTAACGTGAAGCCATAAGAAGAACACGCTCAAAAACATCCTTGGTTTTTCAGTAGGAACGTTTTATTTTTTTTATCTTCCAAAGAAAACAAACGACTTGAATAAGGAGAGACGCAAAAGAAGATAGTGCACAATCTGGTTTTGCGTGGAGTTGCAAACATTTACATCAAACGTTATTGGTGGGATAAAACTTCATTGGAGACATCGAAGGGAAAGAAGGAAAATCTTTGTCGTATACAAGGAGACATTAAACAAAGAGTAGGAAAAGTGCTAAGATTTCTCTTTTGTGTTTGCCATTAACGCGACACAGGAAAGGAGAAGGAATACACATCATTTGGGTACAAAACGAGTGGGAAGGAGACTTTGTGAAACCGGGTAAAACAAGACACAAAGTAAGAAAGAACGCGGGGATAAAACGCGAGGTATGTTGTTGTGGAGAAGATTGAAAACGTATACGTGGAACAAGAAAAGAAAGGAGTACTCAAAGAAAGTTTTAGTGTGGAAAAACGTGTCGGGACGACACAAGGAAAACAACAACGACGAAATCAGAAACAAGGAAGTACTGTTTCGGTGTAAGATACCAAGAGTGGAATCAAGTATTTGTGTGTAGGAAGGTTTGTGATTTCGACGTACGAAATCAAAACAACATAAAAGGAACTAAGTATAGCAAGTTTGTGTGTAGGAAGGTTATTGATTTCGAAAAAAGAAGAATACAATGCAAGGAAACATTGTGGAACCGAGATCAAAACAACACACAAGGAAAAGATTTGGCAACGTGTAGTGTGGTATAAGGAAGCAAGATTTTGTTTTTGGCTTGTCGAATACAAATACAATTTGACAACAAAACAAGAAAGAAGGCCGTGACTTTTGTTTGTGATTCAAGAAAGAATTCGCAAAAAAAACAAAGTAAGGAGGCCGTGGTAAACTGCTTAGGCTCGTTGGGTACAAAAAAAAAACACAATTCGACAAGAAAAAGGAAAAAGGAACCGTGGTGTTTATTTTTGGTACGAAGCAAAAACATCAACAAGACAACAACTTGAAAAAATCCGAGAGTTTTTGGAGTTTGGTTTGAAGTCGAATTAGAATTGAAAAAGGCAACGAGGCGAGAAAAGACAAAGGAACAACGTGGGAATAACAACAAGCGTTGGTAAAACAATTTTACTAGCGAGACAAGGGAATACACTTGTGTTCATCACATCATCGAGGTCACAAGTTGAACTTTTCTGGATTTCATTTTATTAGGATATTATAGAATAGCTATTTCGTACTATTAGGAAATCCCGAGAACTATTTATTGATCCCGTATTATTAGGATTCCCAGAAGATTAGATATTCCCATTTTTGAAATACCATACTAGGAAGGATAAATCCCATTAGATTAGAAAGTGAAGATAATAAGCACTTTCAAGATGACCGGCGATGATATAGCAGGCACATCAACTACACCAAAACCCGTAACACCTATTGCACAATATCAATGCCCTAAATTGAAAAACACAAACTACACAGTTTGGGCTATACAAATTAACGTTATACTAGAGGCACACGACTTATGGAAAGCAATAGAACCTAAGATAAACACACAAGTAGATGATAAGAAGGATAAGGCAACGACTGTCTTCCTATATCAAGCGATGACCGAAGATGTGATTTTACAAGTAGCGGGTTGTAAAACGGCTAAGGAATTATGGGTTTCGTTAAAGAAAAGACACGTTGGAGAAGTGAGAGTGCACCAAGCACGGTTACAATCATTGATGATTGGGTTTAACTCACTTCAGATGAAGGAAGATGAGAAGGTGGATGCATTTATGGATAAATTAAACGGATATGCCACGAAGGCAAAGGAACTAGGGAAAACATTGGATGAATCACTTTTAGTTAGAAAATTTACTTATTCAATATACTTTGCAACTTATAAATCGATCATAGAATTGGGACAACATGTTCCACTCCTACAGATGCCAAACAACTAGTCCCATTAAGCACTAAACTAAAGTCAGACTTGTAGAGACATGTCAAATAAGAGACATACCTCTGGATTTTTGATCTTGTCAAGTAGAATACCAAGTTCTTGCATTTCAGGATAATTGACGGATGAGAAGAGTTCTTCCAGAACATTTGCCTAAATATAATATTTTCAAGTTATAGTACACAACAAACGCCATAACAACGATAATCAACCAGGACAATCAAAAGAAAGAGTTGTTCGATCAGGTGTTAAAGATATAACTAGACATAGCATGTACCTGATGTTTCCTCCATTGTGTATAAGACCTTTCGATCGGAAAATCATTCTGTTGTATGCCACTTAATAGCTCGATTGCGATTTGAGGAATATCAACTTGCACATGTGGTTTTCTAATAGAAAACCACTGCATCAACGTTTGCCTAATATGTTCATCCATTGCCTCTGAAACCTAGTAATAAACACATTATTCCATTAACATCAATGTTGACTAAGATAACAATACACAAACGTTCAAACTGACATTTCACTTTCTTCCATTATTAGTTCGTAGTACAATCTTAGCAAATGATTGGTAAAACATTGTTCTAGCATAGTGGCACGTATCATATTACTCTCTCTTATCTCATTTTCTTCAATTGTTTTATTATAAATAATGAAAAAATGGCTCACCTGCATTTCAGCTCGAATGGTATCAATTTGCTCAAATTGGTTCCCAACAGAATGAAATCTGGTATGTTTTTTATCTCTCCTGTTTTTTAACCCGCTCAAAAATCTGGATCCCTTATCTTTCTTCGGATTCTCCAAAGAATTAATGGCAATCCTAATGTTCAAAGCATAGAACGTTGGAAGCAGATAAACAACTGTTTTTTAACACACGCACAGATAGCAAGAGATAGAGTGATTACCCAGAAAATGCCACACTTGAAAGTAGTACTTCATAGGCTGATTCCCGTAAGTCATCATCCAATAATCCTTAAAAGTTACTAAAACTATGTATCAGTCACTCAAAACAACAAGACCTCACACTTCCGCAATTTACAGGAGCTTATACTCCTAGGATAAATGAACAACTACAGTGGGTTCCATCACAGAAGATAAAAAATAAGATTAAAGAGGTAGCTCAACAAATACCTGTTCTGAGAGCAGGGAGTCCTAGAGAAAGCGCATCTGTCTTCTTTGCAGACTTTGAACTTGAGGGTACCGCATATGAATGATTATCCCCAAAACCATATCCAGAAACACTTGCTTCTGAATTTAGTCCATCACAGTGACCATTGTTTGTCTCAACTGCAGGTGGTGCACGCTTGGGTGGAGATCCAACAGAGTCTGGCTCTGACAGAAGAAAAAATGTATCTCCTGACTGGGACTGTATCTGCAGTAAGCTCAAATTAACTACTGCATTACTAATCAAGAGACTCTTATCCTATCCAGTTCATTGCAACACCACGAATAACATATTTAATAACTTACCATTTTTGGGAACACGGATGCATTAATTTGCTTCGAGGTTGCTTTAGACACATCAAGTTTTCCACCTAATAACAAAAAGATGACACAAATCCAGATAGTTCAGCCAAAGTGATATTTTATCAGAAAAAACTACTAGTAATTGTTGGGGGTTAACTCCCAGAACAGGGTTAAGACAATCAATGACAGTAGCAATACCACTAGGTGGTTACCGGATATCACTTGGAATCGTGTGATCACTTTCCAAAGTAAACTATTCGACCCTAATGCCTGGGTATCACGAATATTTACTTGGGATAAGACCAAACGCAGTTAGAGAATTAGGCACAATTCTATAACCCTTTCGCTTATAAGTGTTTAGTGTTTTCTATGTATATCTCATGCATGTTCAGATCTCCTATATATAGGAGGTTACTCTTGAGATATTCCAATGGAATTATGAGTATTAATCGGCCCATTAATAGCCTCATAATTATCCCCATTATAGCCGTTAGTGGTTACATGACCAATTAAACGTGGTCATAAAGAAGTTGTAACTGTCATTTAGCAGTACCTTCCATAAGCAGTACTTTCCACTAGCAGTACTTTCACTTACAGTGGAAATACAGCCTATCAGTGGAAACACTGCTTATCAGTACTTTCATAGCATCAGTACTTTCACAGTGCTATCAGTGGAAACACTGCCTATCAGTGGAAACCACAAGCAGTACTTTCCACAAGCAGTACTTTCACCAGTACTACAAATACAAACCACTATAAGAGTCAGGGAGTTCATGGACCTTATGGGTGTACACTCCGTACCTCCTAACCCATTACAAGGTGTGAACTAATCCCACAAGTGCACTAAATTTTCCAACAATCCTCCCCAAATTTAGTTCACTTCCTTTGCATGAAAAATAAACATCAATCAAAACATGTGCATAAATGAAAATGTCCTGAGGATTGAATTTCCATCCTAGTAATTACACGTTCAAATATTCGAGAATCAGGGTGTTCTAAGAATTGAACCCTTCAACCCATTTGAATACCTGAAGATAACTACACACAAGTTTTCAAATACTTAAAAGCTCCTGACACTATACAAGCCATGTGTCCATATCCAAATTCATAAATGTTGTAAAAGCTAAAAGTCCAAAGCTTCCTGAAGCGGCAAAACTTCAACATTTACATAGGTGGTTCCTCTTTAGTCATGCTCCTGCCAAGCTGATAAGGTTTTAAAAGGTACCATTTTGAGGGGTCGTTTAAGTCCTTATTTGATCACTTTTGTATCCGTTATTGCTTAATATCGTTCCTTTTCACTTTTTAGGTCTCGTGAAGGCAAAATGCTGGAATGGCACTTATTTGGACGAAAAGGCGCGAATATATGAAGAAAATGGCCAAAGTCGAAATCGAGACACTCACAGTTGCTGAAAGTAGAAGGCGACAGCGTCAGGTGCTATTGGCGACGCCGTCCCAAGATTTGTGTGACGGTTCAGAACTCAAAACTTGTGTTTTCAAGAGACGGCGTCTAGTTGTGAAAGAGTAGGTCGTCGCTACTCAGACGGCCTAGATGCAATCCAGACGACGTCAGAAGCTGAAGAGGACGGCGTCACGGACATAAGGTGACGTCGTCGCAAGGTTAACGTGGCCAAGACGAAACCCTAATGGCGGCGACACGACGGCGTCACTAAACATAAGGTGACGCCGTCGCAATTGTAATCTTATATATAGAATCCGAATTTTTCAGTCTTTGTGTGGAGAGTCTTTGGAGTAAAAACCTAAAACCGAACCTAAGGTGTCTTGTACAGTATTTTAGGGTTTTAAACCCTATCTTACACCAAGATAAGTCTTTACTTCATTAATTCAATTATGTCTTTGATTATTTGTGTGTATGCTTGCATGTTCTCCATGTCCGGCTAATTTATTTGTGTGTTTGCTTAGGAAGTATGAAACTTAATTATTAAATATTGATTGGTTGTTTCTTATCTTAGTTGATTAATGATCTAGTAATGCGATAGGTCATCCGTTGTGCACTTAATGCTTGATTCATCTTTGTGAACCTTAGAGTATAATTACCTGAGTGATTGTAGGCTAAACCATCCGAAGAGCGCCTTAGAGTAGGAGTCTATAATCTCTAGTGGGTTTGTAGACAAGACCCTTTGGTAAGTTCGAAGAGTTAGGGAGAAACGCATACCCTACAACTTTAGACACACAACGCAACTAGGAATAAGACGTGACACTCAACCATCAATAGGAGATAATTAAGGAGTAATACAAACTAAGTAAACACATCTTTAAACTATCATACGAGCACACATTAATTAGACATAGACTCTCACAACCTTAGTTTAGATAATTAGTTAATAGTAGAGTAATCGGTAGAAATACCAACCCCCCAAATCCAATACCCGAGATTCGTACCTTTCCATTTTTCATAAAATATAAAAAAGATAAAAAAATAATCTTCCTCAACCTTAACCTTAGCGTAGTAACTCCCTACTAGCATTCCTATTCCCCTAGAGAACGATATCAATACCCGTGGCTTACCCTAATTACTACACTACAACGATTAGGTTCACTGCCTAGGGTGTTATAAAACTTGCTCGAAGAAAAGGAAGTTTCCTTGACCCCGAACGACGCGTGTAGCGTTATCAAGTTTTTGGCGCCGTTGCCGGGGAATAGAATAGCTAGTTAGTAGTCCACCTCGTTTAGGTTCTTTGCTTGATTCCTATCAAGTAAATTTTTCTCATTTTTTTAGCTTTCTCTTAGTCTATCCCCCTTCTTCGTGACCTTTGTTCGTAACCATTTTCATTGATTATTCCGTTAGCCGTTATGGAGAACGCCAATCTGCCAAAACTTTCACCCAATCAACGAAATCCACTACATAATCTACCCTTTCCACTCCAAAATGAGATCTTGAGGTTCCAGCAACATCATGATGAGTCCTTTCCTGAGGCTTGGACTCGCATTAAATATTTATTACAAAAAGTCCTTTATCATGGTATTGACTTACTGTTTCCACTACAATTCTTTTACACTCGTATCGCCCACGAAACCCAAAGGAGACTTGACTATGCAGCGGATGGGGATATTTAGGGACGTAGTGTTCGAATTGCATGGGAAACCTTTGAGATTCACTCCCAATTCAGAAGTGGAACATGGGACCCAAAAAACGAATCTTTAGACCTATTTTCAATTTGGAAACTTCTGTCGGAAAGGTTGTTTAGGAAGGAGATGATTAGAGTTGAGGTACCAAGGTGCATGTCATGGTTAGGCACTACCACAGTATAAAATGAATACATAAGTGATCTTGATAAGATGGAGGATAGATTAGAAAATCCAATCCCATCGGATAACCCACAAGTCCTACCATCACTTGAGGAACACACATCACCTATAACTTACCCGGAAGAAGTAGAAGAGACTATAGGAACCCCGATTGATATAGAACCTTTGGACCAAACGCCACTAGAGAATGTAGGTTTAGATGCTTGTTGTCATGACCTCTCTCTTAGTCCTAGGGAAGTTCCTAATTTTGATGAACCGGAGCCTCAACCAAAAACCTTACCCAATTTTCCGTCTTTAGATGTGAATCTTGGAATTGAATTAGGCCCCAATCCACCCATCAAAATAAATAATCCGGGTAGTTGCTTGATAAAGGTGGTAGACTCTAAGCCATGTAGAGTGGAAGCTAATATAGGAGTAACCCATGACCTTACATATCACCCATTCATGGTTGATAACAAGAAACACTATGGGTTTAAACCGGGTTTATTAAGTCAAGATGGATCCTTAACTAAGAATCTTTTGAAGTTGATAGAAGATGATCCATTTTTAGGAGAGAGATTTGATTCACCCGCTACACCAATAGACTTAGGTAAGGTTATAATGAATGGAGCACACTCCTTTGAGCATATAAATCACCCATCACCCTCTCCTCACGTAGCAAATTTCCACCCTAAGGGTGTGAATTACTACTTTCACCCGCACTTAAACTTAAGTGTAGGGAAAACTTCCCCTTTATCTGTTAAATAAGGGTAGAGTCAGGCTCGTGACTCAAACAAAAACAAGCGCTGCTTGGGAGGCAACCCATGTGTATTTGATTTTTATTTTTATTTGTGTGTCGTATATCTTTTATTAATTGTTTATTCTCATGTTTGAATTTGTAAAAATGCTTTATTTTGTTTTTAACTTCGTCTTAATTGCATATAAAGGTATTTTACATAAGGGATAAGTGTAGGGAGGATTACACACGTTTTCAAAAGAAACGTAAACATGAGAATAACAATTAACTAAAAGATATTTATGTTTGTTTGCTCGAGTCAAATGCTTGTATCGAGTCATAATGAATGTTTTGCAGAATTTTTTCCAGATTCTAAAGATGTAAATTTTCCAGAATTTTTTCCAGAAAATCGCAGACCAGTTTTTGTCAGGATAACCTGACGGCGTCAGGATTGCAACCTGACGGCGTCAGGAAGGAGTAAAAACATCAGATTACTTTTTTCTCATTTTCTGAGCTACTTATAAATTTTTGGAATTTTCCAGGTCTTAATTTTCTTAGAAATTCTGTAAACATCCATTCCACAAGCGTTATATCCTAGTTTAAATCGAGTCTTATATATATTATTACCGCCGATTTTACACGAAGGTTTCGTTTGTTTTCTTCAAGTGTGCAGGTTTAGTTTGTCAAGAAGAAATTACATAAGATTGGAAGGAGCTTTTCACGCAATAATTCTTCTTGAAAAGAATTTAACCACCACTTTACACGGATCCTACCGAGCTAATCAGGGGAGTATTAGTTTCTTTCGTTCTTAATTACCTTCTTTTATCATAACTTTGATACTTTCGGGGAACATTGGGGACAATGTTCAGTTTAAGTGTAGGGAGGGAAAATAAAACGGGAACTTTGAAACTATGCTTATCCTTGATTATTTGCTTCGTCCAATTGTATTTGTGTAATAAACCATGAGAAAATGTCGGTTAGGGTAATTTTGGCACCAAATTTAAAATTTTTTATGACATATAGGAGTGGGCCATTAGTCTTAACAAAAGCGTCTCATGGATAGGAAGTTGCATGACTAGCACAAAAACCCTTACCACCCAAATTCCACCCAAAATGTGAGGATCGCCCTTAGATTAGTAGGAATTAAAAGCATTCATCTTTAATGCTTAGTAGGAATTAAAAGATTCTAGAACTTGTTTTGTGATGCATTCCGAGATCGCAAGTGAGGCTACACTTGTGTAGTTAGGAATAACTAAATGATAAGAGGCATTAGGATAACCCTTGTTTGATACCTGTAATATAATTACTTCTTCCACTTCGATTGAGTAATTCCCCCCACACCTTTTGCGTTGTACTCATCTTTAGTACACGATACCCCTAGTTAACCCCTCAGAGCCTATCCTTTTCGCGGTTCTCGTGATGTTTCGGTTTTTCCGGAATATCAATGAAGAGCATTGTTTACACCCCACCCCCAAATATACACCCAAATCGCCTTAGCCTACCCCTTATGCACTCACTTTTAGTGCAAATGTTTGTTATCACCCTAAACCCTTAGTTCAATTATCTAGTTGCTTGCATAAGTTGCTAAGTCGAGTCATATCCTTTGTATACAGTTTTGGGACGATTGGGATTCATGGGAAAAGTTAAAGTTTATGAAATGACGGGAAGGGAACGTTAAATTCAAATTCCCTTTGTTTGCGTAATAATGTACCCCAAGTGTTCTGATCTTTTCAATTCGGGTCAAATTAGTGTTAGAGTAATAAAAACTCAAGTGTAGGGATATGCCTGTAAATCCCTAGTATTTTGATGTTATCTTAGAGGATGGTAGAGTAAAAATGTATGAAAAAAAAAAAAAAAAAAAAAATTCGAAAAAAAAAATTCAAAAAAAAATAGAAAAAGAGAAAAAATAGAGTGAAAAAAAAAAAAAAAAAAAAAAAAAAAAAAAAAAAACATACGGGCTACCATCCTACATCTATCTTTAAATTTATGTTTATTTATTTCAGTTATCTAGAGTTTAGAGTGTCGAGTCTTGGCTTAGCAACGCCATTCTTCATATGCATTTAACATAGAGATTTTTGACTTACCACCACTACATAGCCTATCCCACCAAACCCTTATTTCCCTAACCGTAAGCCTAACGTTACAACCCTTTAAAGACCTCTTTGATAGTCTTTCCTAGGTGCTTACGCCAAAGCGATGGAGGTTTGATCTATTCTCAAGCCTATGGTAATCTATGTACTAGGACCGGTTAATGAGTGTTTATCTTCCATTTCCAATTTGTTATATTCCATATACACCCGAGAGAGATGTGAGTATCCAAACACCCCATGTGAGGTGCTAGTATGTAATTTCCGTGCTTGTTATGACTTTTGCGGGGCTTATATGTGTTGTGGACCGTTTTGAATTAATACTTCATGACCCCTAACTTATAAATTAATTGGCTAAAAGCACATTTGCTTGAGGACAAGCAAATAACAAGTGTAGAGATATTTGATAAGGTTTTAAAAGGTACCATTTTGAGGGGTCGTTTAAGTCCTTATTTGATCACTTTTGTATCCGTTATTGCTTAATATCGTTCCTTTTCACTTTTTAGGTCTCGTGAAGGCAAAATGCTGGAATGGCACTTATTTGGACGAAAAGGCGCGAATATATGAAGAAAATGGCCAAAGTCGAAATCGAGACACTCACAGTTGCTGAAAGTAGAAGGCGACGGCGTCAGGTGCTATTGGCGACGCCGTCCCAAGAATTGTGTGACGGTTCAGAACTCAAAACTCGTGTTTTCAAGAGACGACGTCTAGTTGTGAAAGAGTAGGCCGTCGCTACTCAGACGGCCTAGATGCAATCCAGACGACGTCAGAAGCTGAAGAGGACGGCGTCACGAACATAAGGTGACGTCGTCGCAAGGTTAACGTGGCCAAGACGAAACCCTAATGGCGGCGACACGACGGCGTCACTAAACATAAGGTGACGCCGTCGCAATTGTAATCTTATATATAGAATCCGAATTTTCCAGTCTTTGTGTGGAGAGTCTTTGGAGTAAAAACCTAAAACCGAACCTAAGGTGTCTTGTACAGTATTTTAGGGTTTTAAACCCTATCTTACACCAAGATAAGTCTTTACTTCATTAATTCAATTATGTCTTTGATTATTTGTGTGTATGCTTGCATGTTCTCCATGTCCGGCTAATTTATTTGTGTGTTTGCTTAGGAAGTATGAAACTTAATTATTAAATATTGATTGGTTGTTTCTTATCTTAGTTGATTAATGATCTAGTAATGCGATAGGTCATCCGTTGTGCACTTAATGCTTGATTCATCTTTGTGAACCTTAGAGTATAATTACCTGAGTGATTGTAGGCTAAACCATCCGAAGAGCGCCTTAGAGTAGGAGTCTATAATCTCTAGTGGGTTTGTAGACAAGACCCTTTGGTAAGTTCGAAGAGTTAGGGAGAAACGCATACCCTACAACTTTAGACACACAACGCAACTAAGAATAAGACGTGACACTCAACCATCAATATGAGATAATTAAGGAATAATACAGACTAAGTAAACACATCTTTAAACTATCATACGAGCACACATTAATTAGACATAGACTCCCACAACCTTAGTTTAGATAATTAGTTAATAGTAGAGTAATCGGTAGAAATACCAACCCCCCTAATCCAATACCCGAGATTCGTACCTTTCCATTTTTCATAAAATATAAAAAAGATAAAAAAATAATCTTCCTCAACCTTAACCTTAGCGTAGTAACTCCCTACTAGCATTCCTATTCCCCTAGAGAACGATATCAATACCCGTGGCTTACCCTAATTACTACACTACAACGATTAGGTTCACTGCCTAGGGTGTTATAAAACTTGCTCGAAGAAAAGGAAGTTTCCTTGACCCCGAACGACGCGTGTAGCGTTATCACAAGCACTTTTTCAAAGAAAATTAACCATTAAGAAGTAAAGACTTCATCCTCCTTTCAGCAGGTTCTGAGCACAACCTTGGGATGTAAATAAAACATGTGCTCCAGTCCACTGAATGTTCAGCTTTCCACATTGAACTCAGCTCCCAAGTTTCCTTAGGAGGGAGTTGGGTGTCCTAGCATTCAGTGACTAAGTTGGACTTAAACCCATCCCTTTAGCAGACTTTATAACCAAGTCTCTAGCCAGACCCTTCGTCAAGTGATCAGCTAAGTTCTGTTGAGATCTCACAAACTCTATAGATACCACCCCATTCATGATAAGCTCACAAATCATGCTATGCCTGACACCTAAGTGTCTAGACTTACCATTGTACATCTGGCTATAAGCCTTAGCCAATGTAGCTGCACTATCACACCGGATAGAAATAGGTGCTATAGGTTTAGGCCACAATGGAATCTCAAGAAGCAAGTTTTTCAACCATTCAGCTTCTTTACCAGCAGCTGCTAGAGCCACAAATTCAGATTCCATTGTTGAACTGGTGATGCAAGTTTGCTTCTTGGATGCCCAAGAAATTGCACCTCCACCAAGTAGGAATACCCAGCCACTGGTAGACGAATTGTCTTCAGTGTTACTGATCCAACTTGCATCAGTGTAACCTTCCAACACTGATGGGTAACCAGTATATGAGAGACTATAATCCATAGTTCTCTTCAAATACTTCAGTACCCTTTGAACTGCTTGCCAGTGATGAGCACTAGGATTACTAGTATACCTGCTCAATTTTCCCACTGCAAAACCAATATCAGGTCTTGTACAAGTCATGGCATACATCAGGCAGCCAATTACCCTAGAATACTCAAGTTGAGATACAGCCTTGCCATGATTAGGCATCAGCTTCTCACAAGTATCCATAGGTGTACTCACTGGAGTACAATCAAAGTAATTGAATTTCCTCAGTACCTTCTCAATATAATGAGACTGAGAGATAGAAATTCTATTACTTTCATGTTTAATCCTTATACCAAGGATAACATCAGCCTCCCCCATGTCTTTCATGGAGAACCTTGATGACAAAAATTCCTTTGTCAGGTCAACCTGATTTTGGTCAGTGCCAAAGATCAACATGTCATCAACATATAGACAAATGATGACTCCTTTACCAGATTCATCAAATTTGCTATATACACATTTGTCAGCTTGGTTAAGAACATAACCACTAGACAAAACCACTTCATCAAACTTTTGATGCCATTGCTTAGGTGCCTGTTTAAGTCCATACAGTTTACACACCTTGTTTTCATTGCCTGGCATGATGAAGCCCTGAGGTTGGTTCATATAAACCTCCTCTTCCAATTCACCATTCAAGAAAGCTGTTTTCACATCCATCTGATGAATAACCAGATTGTGAATAGATGCCATAGCAATCAGCAGTCTTATGGTACTGATACAAGCCACAGGGGCATAAGTATCAAAATAGTCTATTCCTGACTTTTGTTTAAAGCCCTGAATGACTAGTCTAGCCTTGAACTTTTCAATAGTTCCATCTACCTTCATTTTCCTTTTGAAAATCCATTTGCAACCCAGAGGTTTACAACCTGGTGGTAGATCAACCAACACCCAAGTGTTGTTGCCCATGATGGAATCCATCTCATCATTAATTGCTTCTTTCCAGAAAGCAATATCCTGGGACTTCATTGCTTCTTCAAATGTTTTGGGGTCATCCTCAACAATGAAGCAATAGGAGTATTGGTCTGAGACCTCATCCCTGGTACCTTCAACTAAGTATAGTTGAAACTCAGGTCCAAATGACTTTGGAGTCCTGACCCTTTTGCTTTTCCTGAGCACAGGTTCAGGTTGCTGAACCACAACCTCATCAGGGACCACTGATGGTTCATCATCAGGGACCTCTGATACACCAGTGTCATGAGTACCATTTGGAATCCTTTGACTTGGTCTAGGGACTGATGAGAATCTATTCTCATCAAAATCTGCATCCCTTGATTTAATTATTGTGTTAACTGAAACATGTTCATTAGGTTCAATAACATAGAACCTAAAAGCCTTGGAATGCTCAGCATATCCAACAAAGATGCAGTCAATGCCTCTTTCACCCAAAGTCTTTTGCTTTGGATCAGGGAGTCTTACAACAGCCCTACAACCCCAAACCTTGAGATAATTCAGGTTGGGTTTCTTTTTAGTCCAGAGTTCATAAGGGGTAACCTTGTTCCTTTTGTTGGGAACTCTATTTAGCAAATAGCAAGCTGTTAACATAGCTTCACCCCAGAACCCTTGACTCAGTCCTGAATAGGACAACATGGAATTAACCATCTCCTTCAGCACCCTGTTTTTCCTTTCAGAAATACCATTTTGCTGAGGAGTATAAGGGGCAGTTGTTTCATGGATTATTCCAACAGACTGAAAGTACTAAGTATCCATGTACTCACCTCCCCTATCAGTCCTTAATCTTTTGATTAAAGACCCAAGTTGTAATTCAACTTCAGTTTTAAACACTTTGAATTTATCTAATGCTTCATCCTTGGTATGTAACAGATAGACATAACAAAATCTAGAAGCATCATCAATAAATGTCACAAAGTACTTTTTATTCCCCAAAGAAGGAGTGGCATGCAAATCACACAGGTCACTGTGAATAAGCTCCAAGATCTTAGTCTCACGACTAACACCCTGAAAGGTTTTCTTGGTTATCTTGGTCAACATGCAAGTTTTACACTTTTCAGTGTCCATGTCAAAAGCAGGGATTAAACCATCCCTAGACATATCTTGCATTCTTTTATAGTGAACATGGCCAAGTCTAGCATGCCAAAGGGTTGAGTCAGTCTGATCATATGTGGTCACAAAAACTAAAATAACACTGTCAGTGGTAATATTAAGCCTGAACATTTGATTACATAAATAACCAAAACCAATAAAAACACCACATTTAGAAAGAACAAATTTATCAGATTCAATAACTTGTTTATATCCATGATTATTCAAAACACTACTTGAAACCAAGTTCTTCCTGATATCAGGAACATGAATAACATTAAACAAAGTTACAATCTTTCTGAACTAAACCTAAGATCTACACAACCACGACCATGCACCAAGGCTGTTGACTCATTTCCCATGTGAAGAATAGAACCATCATTCAGTGACTCATAAGTCTTGAACCAGCTTCTATCTTTACACACATAAACTGTTGCACCAGAGTCAACCCACCACGCAACATTATCATCCTGCACATAAAAAGATTCAGATACATATGTAACATAATAAATCTGAAAAGACTTATTAAACATATTCTGACCTTTCAGTGAGTTGGCTGAACCACCACTCCCTGAACCATTAGTGCCTGATCCATTGGCTTTACCACCAATTTTAACACCTTTGCAGTCCCTTTTAATGTGATCAGTCTTGCCACATTTCCAACAAGTAGGTGTTGCCTTCTTGCTAGGATCTGCCCTTGTGTTGTCATGATATTTGCGTTTGCCTTTGTTGTCATTGTACCTGGTGGAGTTGTTATGCTCCACCATATTGACAACAGATGGTCCAGCAGCATTGCCACTCTTTGGCTTGTCATTATCCTGCACCTTGAGAGATTCCTCAATGCGCAGATGACTGCCCAACTCAACCAGAGTTAACTCCTCCTTCTTATGTTTCAAGGTATGCTTGAAATCTTTCCAAGAAGGAGGGAGTTTGTCAATAACACAAGAGACTGAAATAGCCTCATCCATGTGCATATTGTGTTGTGTAAACCTTCCAAGTATTCCAAGAAGTTCATTGTATTGTTCCATGACTGGTCTTGAATCAGTCATTTTGTAATTTGTGAAATTACTTACAAGAAACTTCTTACTTGATGCATCCTCAGCCATATATTTAGCATCCAAGGAATCCCACAGTTCTTTGGAAGATTCAAAGTTCTGATAAATATCAAACAAAGAATCAGACATACCATTCAGAATAAGACCTCTGCATATGTAGTCATCATTCTCCCATTTGCTCCTCCTCCTGATCTGCTCCACAGTAGCATCAATACCATCATCAGGAATTGGAGTAGTCAGCACATACACCACACTCATGCTTGACAGCAAGAAGTGCATCTTCTTCTGCCACCTCCTAAAGTCCACCCCTTCAAACTTGTCCAGCTTAGCAAAGTTTGAAGCCATGTGTTTCATTGCAGCAGCAGCCATTATCACAAAATAGTTTACTTTGATTGTTGGGGGTTAACTCCCAGAACAGGGTTAAGACAATCAATGACAGTAGCAATACCACTAGGTGGTTACCGGATATCACTTGGAATCGTGTGATCACTTTCCAAAGTAAACTATTCGACCCTAATGCCTGGGTATCACGAATATCTACTTGGGATAAGACTAAATGCAGTTAGAGAATTAGGCACAATTCTATAACCCTTTCGCTTATAAGTGTTTAGTGTTTTCTATGTATATCTCATGCATGTTCAGATCTCCTATATATAGGAGGTTACTCTTGAGCTATTCCAACGGAATTATGAGTATTAATCGGCCCATTAATAGCCTCATAATTATCCCCATTATAGCCGTTAGTGGTTACATGACCAATTAAACGTGGTCATAAAGAAGTTGTAACTGTCATTTAGCAGTACTTTCCATAAGCAGTACTTTCACTTACAGTGGAAATACAGCCTATCAGTGGAAACACTGCTTATCAGTACTTTCATAGCATCAGTACTTTCACAGTGCTATCAGTGGAAACACTGCCTATCAGTGGAAACCACAAGCAGTACTTTCCACAAGCAGTATTTTCCACAAGCAGTACTTTCACCAGTACTACCAATACAAACCACTATAAGAGTCAGGGAGTTCATGGACCTTATGGGTGTACACTCCGTACCTCATAACCTATTACAAGGTGTGAACTAATCCCACAAGTGCACTAAATTTTCCAACAGTAATATTCCCTATCGTTAAAAACCCTAGCTAAGTTAAATAAAAACTAACAAATAAACAATTTTATGGCTACAAAAACACGAGCTCAATTAAAAACCCCAACTCAATTAAAAACCGTAGCAAGTTAAATAAGAACTAACAAATAAACAATTTCATGGCTATAAAATACGATTAAACATGATTAATTTTAAATAAAATACATAAAAAACAAAGATACTAACAAATAATATATATATCAATATACGAAAGTAAAAACCAATTTTAATGTAAAAATACAAATACATACCCGAATATGAAACATTTTTTTGCAGGGTTCAACGTTACATTCGAGAAGATGGATCTTGGTTTGTGGGAGTATTTTGTAATGTATGTGTTATTCTAATCATCCAAGATAAAGTAGATCTAGTCGCTTATGAAAAATCGCTTAATTATTTTAATAATTCGCTAGATAAATGGTTATAAAAAGAGGATAAAAAGTAATTTAAAAAGTATTTTAAAAATAATAATTTTGAAAAGTGGTGTAAAAAAAAGTACCAAAAAGTACAAATGTATAAAGTAAAAAAAGACGCTTAAAGTAATTCGCTTAAGTTGCTCAGCATTGGAGATGCGTTAAAAGTAAAATAATATTTTAGGAAGTTTGATTTTTTTTTAGAAAATGACAAAACAGAATTTCGCTCGAATCTTAAAAATTCGTTGGGTCTAGGTCGCTTAAAAAATATAGCTAGTAAAAGTAAGAACCAATTATTGGGTTCACAAAAGTCGAGGGACACTTGGCGCTTTGAGATTAAAAGAAAAAAGTCGCAAGTCTTAGAGTCTATTTAGGGAATAACCAAAAGTCGAGTCTAGAAAGTGTTGACACCCCGAGCGACGGGGGCAAATGCATAATTACCCCTAAATTTTACTTCATTTTATTCTAAGGTTTTTTAATGGTCAAATTTAAAGCGAACAATTATTTTAAGATATAATAAATAAAAATAGAAAAAATAACTTTGAAAGAAAAAGTAATTATTAAAATTGGTAGAACCAAGGGAGGTTGTTATATGAAAAAGACCAAATTTAAAAAACATAAACCTTAGGGCATCTACTATATGAGGTTCATAAAAAGGTTTATAAAATTTGAAGAGATTTATAAATTGAGTCACCATAGTGAAGTGAGGTTTATGATGACATGAAATGAAATAGGTATAAGTTTATAGACCTTTTCATTGCAACTAGATACATGTAATTCATTTAATACCACATCATATTATAAAATTTAACAAGTTTAAGCATAGTGATAATAGATTTATAAAATGAGCAATTTAAAAGCATACTAGTTAAGAACCCGTGTAATATATAAGCCTTTTCAAAAGGTTTATCAGAAGAGATGCTCTTAAGGTTGGTTCGTAAGAGGTTTGAATGTGGATTTGGATTTGAATTTTATGTTGGTTTAAAAAAACAAGAGAAAAAATATATATTTTTTTAATAATTTTTGTTGTTTTTATGATCAAATGAAAATCAAATATATTTTTATATGTAATAATTGTGTATATGTAATGATGTAAACGAGTCATAATTGTGTATGTGTAAAGATGTAAAATACAAATGTTTATAAAGTTGAGTAAAAGGTCTGGGGTATCTAAATAAAGCTTCCATTTCTGACTGGTGGTTCTATTGTTACGGGTAGTCTGGGTATCTTCTCTCAAGACAAATTTTTGTGGAATGTATATATTTTTTTTTCTTTTTTTTTTCATTTAAAAATAATAATTGAATTTTCGGAGTATGTCCCAATAAAATAAGTATATAACCAAAGAACAATATTTAGTTGAGCTTTCGAAAGTAAAATATCCTTGGTCAATTTGGTAAGACACCTTAGTACCTTACATCTGCACAGTTGAGGTCAAGCGTTCAACTTTGGTTAACTTTTTTTTTTTGCCCCTCATGAAACATTCATTGGTTCCGCCTGTGAACATATCCATCCGAAAACAAACTTTATTAAACAAGCAATTTTGTTTTTATATATAGCACTTGTATATGTGTAATACACCTTAAAGATAAGACTTCATACTTTATCTATTGCACGTATCTAAAAATGTGGAAGTCTATATATAGTTTGAAATTACGAGTCCGCATGTATCTTACAGTATAATGTAATGCACTCTAAAGAAATACTATATACTTTGTTTCATTTGCATCTTTAAATAATGCAACCATTTTGTCTCAATTAAAAGCCGTGTGAATATGAAATTAGTAGTTATCTTATTGGGTTCGCTTTTGATTTGTATAATATTTTTTAAAGATTATTTTTTTCTTTTTTTTCTATTTCTTTTTTGTTTTTGTTTGTTTTTGTGATAGGTTAGGAGCTTTCTTTAGGGGGTGGCAACCATGCCTAACAAAATATTTCATACCTAATTAATCACCCAACAATAATATTCTTCCATCTCATCTCATACCTAACCATAGATTTTTAGTGGCAACCATGCCTAACCCATACTCATCTATTTTTTTTTTAATTTTTTTATAATTATATTAAACAATTTAAGAACAACATAATATTTTATTAATACTTAAAAGAAAATTACATCCTAAAAATCGCATTAATAAAAAAACGAACTAAAACACATATCTAAAAATCGCAAGTCCATCCATATTTCGCCGCGAGCTCACGTTTTTTGTCAAAAGTGAACGCTAGTATATTTGAATCGGTTATGTTATCGTGTGGTTCCCTATAGAATTTCATCGCCCTAAACATATGCTTTTCTTCAAGGATACGGATTTTTGTCGCCAAGAACTTTTCGGCCATTTCATCCTTTGCAACTTTTTTCTCTACCGCCGTCTGCAATAGTTGTGTTTTCTTTGATGTGTAGGTGTCAAAGCTCACAGTTACACTATGCATTGTCGACGACTTGCTTTCGGCCTTTTTGCCTTTTCTTTTCCGCATAGGAGTTGTGTCGTCATTCAGATCCGGAATCACAGTGTTGTCATTGCTTGCGGACTCATAGTGGGCGGATTCCGACGACTTTCTTCGTTTGTCGGAATGAGACGAAGATCCTTGCGCTACATCAGGTTGTTCCAACCATTTGTCTTCTTGCTTAACAATGTCCCAGGCATCAATATGAGTAAACGACTTGCCAGTTTTCTTCTTGTAATCGGCCAAGGCATTTGTCATCACGTTAACATCGCTACACCCACTCTCACGAAGACGTTTCTACAATTATAAAAGTAAAAAGTATAAATTAATAAAAGTATACAATTATAAAACTAAAAAGTATAAATTAATATAAATATACAAGTATAAAAGTAAAAACTTTAAAAATTACTTGTCGGATGAAAAGCCCATTAAAGACACTCATTTCGCCATGCATAGTTTTCCACTTTGTGTTCAAGCCATGAAAAGTTCGAGTAGTGTCTTTCACGTTTAGCTTTAAATGCTCAAGAATTCTTTTCCAAAAACTATCTCTTGTTTTTTCATTCCCGACGACTCTACATGTCGAGATATGAACCCAAGCTTTAGCCAAAGCCGCCTCTTCGACCGGCGTCCAAGATTTTTTTCCGCTTTATTCGGGTGTCTTCTTTTTTGCACTTCTTGGACTTCTTCATCATTTTCTAACAAACAAAATTTTAACAAATAAAAATTCTAACAAACAAAATTTTAACAAATAAAATTGTAACAAATAAAAGTATAACAAATAAAAGTGTAACAAATAAAAGTGTAACAAATAAAATTATAACAAATAAAAATTAAAACAAGTTAAACTTATAACAAATAAAATTATACCCATCGGAGTTGGTGGTTGCGTTTCGGGAACCACTTCATCTTCATCATCATCCAAGTCATATAACGGTAGCTCTCGTTCGAAACTTGGTTCACGCCGCGAAGGAACGTCACGGTAGTCGACGAACGGGTCAAAGTCACTTGTAGGGGGCATCGTGTATTGATTTGGATTTATTGGTGGCGGTTGGTGAAAATATTGGGGTTGAAAGTACGGTGGAGAAGTCAATTGAGGATAATATTGAGGTGGACTCATTTGAGGAATGTAGGGAGCGGATTGTGATTGAATTTGTGGACGAATGGAACGAGAACCTCGTCCACGGCTTTTGGATGACGACGAACCACCTTTTGATTTTTTTGGATCCATGAGACTTTTTTTTAAAAAGTGTAAAGAATTGTAAAGAGTTGTGATTGAATTTGTGGTAAAAAAAATAGAATTGAATTTGTTTATTTATAGAGGGGGAGTAATTTTTTATTTTTTATTTTTTTAATGCAACGGTAATATAGCCGTTGAACGACTCTTTTTTTCTCACCCAACGTCCACACCAATTCGGTGTGTTATACCGATTTCCACCCAAACCACACCACACCGTTAGGTGGCGGCGGTGTTGCCGATCAGTTTGGTCCAAACCGAATGCATACCGACCTCCATTGCCACCCCCTTAGTGATGTTTGCTTTATAATTTTATAAGAAATGCTTCTTTTTTGCTAGTGGAAAAAATGATGGGTTAAGTTTGGATTGATATCTTTTTCCATTGAAATATTTTATAGCTTTATAAAAAGAAGTAATATTACTACTAGTGTCACACTATTCGATATAGAGGAATCATTCCATTTTGTATGTGATGTTCACACAAGTCGATTCGAGTTATTAAATGATTGATACTAATCATACTTGATTCTATACAATTCACTATACAATATATTGTGATAAATATGAATTTCATGACTTTTTGGGTTTTACCTCACGATATTGGGTCATGGCAAAAATGCACTATTCTTGTAGTATATTATGTTTTTGAGGGAAAGGAAATTAAGATGATTAAATGACTAGGAATGGGTTCAAAGCCACCTCCTTAGCTTAGTTTCGAAAAACCAATGTATTGGAATTTTATACTGGTACGTGATTCTCGTATAATGTACCACATGTTTTTATCCTTCCAATAATCATTCCCCTGTACCAAAATACCTAACACACCCTAAGTGTGTACTTTGGCTTCTATTCTAATTACCTTTTTGACTTAAGAAATGCTATATTCACATAAATTTAATAAAGAGTAAATTGCATTTTTGGTCCTTGTGGTTTGGCCAAATTGCAGGTTTGGTCCCCATCCTTTCGAAAGTGCAACGGTGGTCCTCATTTTGAAGTTTTGGTTGCATATTTGGTCCCTGGCCAAACTTAAATGACTAAAATACCCTTATCTTCTTCCCCTTTAATTTTCTAATTATTTTTTCTTTTTATTTATTCATCCAATAAGAAGAACATATACAAAAACCCAGATAATATCAAATACAAATTCATATCCCAAAACTACAACAAGCAATATTTTTCTTGGTTCACGATATCAGATCTTGTACACGATATCAGATCTTGTACACGACAAAAACGAATCCACTTACCCCTTTTCTTGGTTCACGGCAGCCTCACACAACAACAACAAGCAATATTTTTTTTAACTAAACCAAATCACTAATTTTGCCATATTATCATTACTTCAAATATTCAATAGAAATTAACATGAACACAAAGAAAAATAAATAACAATTCGAATTACAATTAAATGTAATTACAACCAAATATATGACAAAAGAATAACAAAGATGGTGTTCTTATTATGAACCCATTGTGGGTCGAGTGGCTATGAACATCGAACACCAAGAAATTCAATTGGAGGAGACCCGGAACGAATTGGTACAATTAAACACCTTGGATAGCTTCCTCTTACACCCAATAACAAAACCCCCAACTCAATTGGAAAAACCCCTTTGATTTTGTAATAACCCTAAATTTTCGAATTGATTGGAAGTGATGAGAAAACTTTATGAGATCAATCCTTTATAAAGGAAGGATTGAGGAAGGATGATAGTGACTCAATTATAAACTCAAAACATGTTTTCTACCCTTTTTGAGCATTCCCCATCTCGAATTCGTCCCAAATGGCTCCATTTGTGCTCCTAGGTTGTAGCTTGATCAAAGTGGGATATAAGACATGAATGTATTCTTGGATTGAAGTCAAAAAGAGTGGATTTAGATCCATTTTAGGCATTTTGTGAGTGTGTCGTGTGTTGGTAGAGAGAAGGAGAGGAAAGGGACGATTCATGTGTAAAAAGTGGATCCATTTATGTAAGAAATATGAAAAGGAAGAGTAAGGAAATAGAAACAAAAGAAGACAGGGGTATTTTCGTCATTTGATGTTGATCAGGGACCAAACATGCAACCAAAACTTCAAAATGAGGACCACCGTTGCACTTTCGAAAGGATGGGGACCAAACCTGCAATTTGGCCAAACCACAAGGACCAAAAATGCAATTTACTCTTTAATAAAAATATTTTCACTAAACGATGTGTCACCTTAACTATTAAATCTATTGGGCAATTGAATAAAGAGAAGGAATGTTTTTAAGTTAAGTTTATTAGCCACGCCATTTTGCAAAAACGTTTTTGTAAAACTTACATAGATGTAACTTTTCTTCATAAAATCATATTTGTATTTTGAATACCAATTTCTCACAAGAAAGTTTTAATTATTTATATACTTGTACATGTAAAATGCTTCGTGTTTTATTAAATTTTCGATCATTTTTTTTTTGGGTAGTATAATAAACTTGGTATATATATGTTTCCAATTGAATATGAAATGGTACCTATCACAATAGTTGAGTTATTTTACATTGTTTAAATCTACTAACTAACGCCAAAATTAAGTTTTGCATTTATAAAAAATGGCTCCTAACTGTGAAAGAAAAAAAAGGTTCTTTTATCCTAATCATATATTTTAGTTTTTTATTGATAAAACTATTGTTATTGTTAAATTTAGCAATCCCTTATAAAATTTTGAATAGAACCATGTTTTCATCGTATTCGTTTTAACTTATAAAATTAAGTTTACGTTGTTTTTTGTTATATTATTATCTGAATTATGTGATACATTATATCTGTTAAATTTAGCTAAAATACTAAATACATAGATAGCAAGGTAGCACAACAGCAAGAAGTCAACAACAATAGCTTGCAAATATGCTCAAACAATTTATAATTTTAACGAGTAAATTGCATAAATGGTCCTTGTGGTTTGCTCAAATTGCAGATTTCGTGCCTAAGTTTTCGAAAGTGCAGGCGGCCTCCCTGTGGGGAAAAGTTGAGTTCATTTTCGTCCCTGACCAAAGTTCAATGACTAAAATACCCTTCTGTTTTTTTTTCTAATTAAATATTCAGGGACGAAATCTGCAATTTCAACAAACCACAAGGACTATTTATGCAATTTACTCTTTATTTAAAATGAAACTTTGAAAACCAAACTCAAGTTTCTAAACCCATTTTCACACAATACACATTTTGACTTTCTTTTGATTATTTAAACAAACATAAAGAAAATGTAAAACACCCACTAGCAGATTTGCACATTTGCAATTCTCATTTTGTGAAAACTTTTTATAAACCTTATGTGAATATAACAATACCAATTTTTTCACATTTTTTTTCTCTTTACATCTTGTGGAACTTTGAATTATTTATCTACATTTGTATGTAAAATGTTTCATATTTCTAATATCATTTTTCTCACAAGTTTTATCTTTTTGAATTTTGAGTTATTTATCTACATTTATGTGTAAAATGCCATTCATTGTCATGTTGCAGCCCTAAAAAAGTATTCATCTTCTTACTTGAAAGTTGAAGAAACAACAACCTACCAATGGTCAACTATAAACACCTTATCAATAGCTTTTAAGGTTTTTATAACTTGTGCCTTAGGGGCACAAGGTAAGCACACGAAAAGTACATAGAGACCTACATAAAAGTACATTTGTCTGTACTTTTCAGTGGGTTCCTGTGTACTTTCGGTGTGCTTAACTTGTGCCCTAAAGCACAAGTTAGAAAAACCCTTGTTTAAAACACACGCTATCCCCTTTCATACATAGTTTACATAGGATATCTCGTTTATGCATAGTTCATATGCAATATTTAAAGAAATGTTGTAGTTTTTCTTTTTTTCTTTTTTCTTTCTAATTTATCTTTCAGTTGAATTTGTATAAACAAAAAAAAATACCATAAGCATCTTTCATAAGCTAGTGTCAAAGATTTTGATATTTGCTATTAGTAATGTTTTATTAATAGAATTTATGTAAAGACTTATCCATACTCATCCTCATCCACATCCACATATCTACAAACTAAACACATTCATATCACCACCAGCAACCTCCCTCCTTTTTGACTATTGACTCCCAGTCCACCCACTAGCTACTCTTTCAGATCTCCTTCATTTCGTATCATTTTGTAACCCAAATTTCGCCCTTTTTTTTATAAAGACAGAAACATGATGTTTTCATCTGACGAATTTGATCACCTAAAAATACCCTTTGAAAATATCCTGATAGCCACCAACAACTTTGCTGATGGAAATGTCATCGGCACAGGTGAACTTGAAAAACGTTACAAGGGACAGCTCTTGTGGTCCGGTGACTTGATTGATATCCATGCTCGGAGGTTTAATAAAGAAAGGGATGATGAAATTGAACAGATGTTTTGGACGGAGATTTCGATGCTGTCAAGTCTCAAGCATAAGAATCTGGTTTCTCTTGTTGGGTTTTGTGATGATAATGACGAGAAGGTCGTCATTACCAGGTATAATATCAGGGGAAGTCTTGGTAACTATCTAAGTGACCCGATTTCGTTGACATGGGTGCGAAGATTGGAGATATCTGTTGGGATGGCGCATGCATTGAGCTACATTCATTATGACGAGCCACGCGATTTCAGCGTAATACACCGGTACATATGCAGTGGCACAGTTCAATTAAATGATGATTGGGAACCTAAGTTATCTGATTTTGAATCTTCCATGAAGATTGAAGCATCTAAAAGGCACAATTCATTTCATACTAATACACTTGTGGGTGTGAATGGGTATGGAGACCCAACATATGGTGAGACAAAAAGTGTGAACCACAAGTCAGATATCTACTCCTTTGGGATACTATTGTTTGAACTACTCTGTGGTAGGAAATCAATAATAGACAGCGATAATAACGAGTATTTGGCTCCTCTGGCCATTACCCATTATAGAGAGAAAAGACTCGATGGAATAATTGATTGGGACCTGTGGAATCAAATGGATTTTCAGTCATTCGAAATTTTCGCGGAAACAGCGTATGAGTGCTTGAATGAAGAACGATCGCAGCGCCCAAATATTGATGAGATTGTCAAAAGACTTAGGAAAGCGTTGGAACTTCAACTCGAACATCAAAATGAGGTAAAATGGTTTTTTCTCTTCCATCTTTCTATAATAATAAGTACTACTATATATCTATTTGTTTGAGTGTATACACCTTCACTCTATCAGTTTACTGTTTATATAGACCCTATAAACTCCTAGTACCTTATTAGCCTTTGATCAGTTTCCAAACAGCATAACAGCATGTAATTGCTCTGAAAAACAGCATACAAACCTTTAAAAGTATCTAATTGCAAATCGATGTAAAAAACAGCATACAAACATGTAATTGCTGCTTTAAAAACATGGTTGCTGTATAAAACTGTGTCGGAACAGCATATAAAAGCTGTGAATTGCTGCAAAAACTTCTCTCCAAACATCCATGTAAAGGCTATGTCCAAACAACATATAAAAGCCGTTAAAACAGCATATAAGCCTGTCCAAACAGCCCATCCTTCTGTTGTCGAAATAGCATATAGAAAGTGTTTAAAACACCATAAAAACCTGTCTAAACTGCTTTTAAAGCCTTTAAAAACTTGTAAAAAGCAATGTGGACACATATAAAAGATTTAATGACAAACCCAGCAGGAATTTTAGAGACTGGTAAAACCCGGCGGGTCACACTGGGTTTTGAGCTCTTAAAAACCGGCTTCTTTTGACCCGTTATCTAAACCGGAACCGGTTTGACCGGTCGAACCAGCGAGGTCGAACCGGGTTTTGAAACATTGAAAAAAAGAAAAGTGGTATAGTAAAAGTACTTGTTGATTTTGTGAACTATGACCACCCAACCGAGATTTTGATAGGACGTCGTGCAAACCTTTATATGAAAGTGGGGGAGTGTCCCTGGTAGACGATTAAAATTATAAACCAGGGGATTGCTGAGTGACAAAGTAAAATCAAATTTCAAAAGTAGCATAGTTATAAAATCTACCTGTAGTTTAGCAAGTTCATTACAATATACACAAGGTAGTATATATGGCCTTGCACTGTATCTTGTCCAAGCTGTAGATCAAAACTAATTTTCTTCAAAATTACATGAGTTGTCCATCCCCTTTTATTTTGTGTCTTTAACCTCAAAACTTAAACTTTTTCCCATTTCAAAAATTATCTATGAAAGAAAATCACAAATATTAAGAGACTTATGATGCATTGACTGGAAGAGAAGCAACTTTCCTCATACGGGTTCGACTCATTTACTTGTAAATTTGTCTGTCCAGGTTATGGTTTGACTCTATGTGGTGATAAAAACATCACGAAAACGAAACAAATACCTTCTCAATATTACCCATAATAATCCTTTTGACCTTGGTTATCTTGGCCTTCAGTTGAGACAATGCAACCGGTAACAACCTTTATTCCGCCTAATAGAGGCATAAATGGAAAACATATGACATGTAAGTTTCTGAAAAGAATATTCAACGAAATAATGTATGACATCTAAACTCAACACGCACTATCAGTTGACCCTTTGGGATTGCTGATCTGCCTTGAAAGTTGAAACAATGCTACGGGTCAAATGGGTAACAACCTGCTAATTTCAGCGTTTATTCTTTTTACTGTATTGTATAAGCAGTTATCAGTTGACCTTTTGGGATTATTGATCTGCTTTGAAACATTACCTTGCCACTGTTCAAGGCTTTCCATATATAGTCCTTCAATTGGTCCTTGTATTATGGGTCCCCTTCTTATACGCTTTGGAAAAATCATTTTGTGCCTGAAACAAGAATGAGTAGTATATAAGAACTAGAATGAATGCGGTAATAGCATAATCATTGGATTTCATAAAGTCTAAAGAAAGATTACTCAAACTCAACAGATTTCCATATTTCGCTAATGGTAAAGGAAAAAATCTAAATGAGTTCCATATAGATCAAACTTATACAAGCTCTTGATCTTCCTCAACAGTTTTATATTCAAGTTCCTATGACTTTATGAGATGCACATAACTTAAGTATTTACAGTTAAACGGGATGAACAAATCTCAAAGTATGAGTTGAACATCATCAACCTGGAATATAATTATACTTTCCTTAATATTCACGTGTCTCATTGCTGCTAGTTTTTCTTTCCACAACAGGAGAGTTCTTCCCTTTCAAAATCAGCAATTTGGCTTTAAAAGTTTCAATTACAACATTTAATATCCTGCTGCAACAGCTACGAAAACAAGTCACTGGAAACAACTTCAAACATCAAATGACTAAACAAAACAAAAATTTACTTTTACACAAAGCACATGCCATAGTTTTTTTCCTTCTGAATACCACTTTATGAACTTATCCACAAGACAAAAATATGTCTTTGAATGCAATGAGGGAACGAAACAAGACAATTCCAATCCATATTATCCCATCAAAACTGCATCAGGTAGACAAAGTATCGACCATGTAGTCCATACTTACATCATCTGATTCAGGACCAAATGCTTTAAAAAACACCTTAGGAGCAAATATTGACTACATTAACCAAGACCAAATATCAACATGAAGTCACTCACCAAAAAAATGATACTTAATAAGACCATTCACTTCCTAAACTTCTAAAGAATGTTACATAAATTACTATCCACAAACGTAATAACTGCTATAAACAACTTTGATGCAGAATTATACCTAACATGTCTTAGACATGGTTCAGGAATTTTATCAAACACTTTGTACGCATTATTAAACTCCCTTTTTCTAACTCACATTTTAACTTGTCTATTTTACAGATAATGAAAGAATTTGCTCACCTCAAAGTCCCCCTTGAAAATATCCTATCTGCCACCAACAACTTTGATGACGGAAATGTCGTCGGCACAGGTGAACTTCAAAAACGTTACAAGGGACAGCTCTTGTGGTCCGGTGAGTTGATTGATATCCATGCTCGGAGGTTAAATATAGACTTGGAGGATGGAGAACACCAGTTTTGGACGGAGATTTCGATGCTGTCAAGTCTCAAGCATAAGAATCTGGTTTCTCTTGTTGGGTTTTGTGATGAGAATGATGAGAAGATCATCATTATCAAGCATGAGAAGAGGGGAAGTCTCGGCTACTATCTAAGTGACCCGATTTCGTTGACATGGGTGCGAAGATTGGAGATATCTGTCGGTATTGCGCATGCATTGAGCTACATTCATTATGACGAGCCACGCGATTTCAGCGTAATACACCGGAAAATTGACAGCTCTAGAATTCTATTAAATGATGATTGGGAACCCACGTTATCTTGTTTTGAATGTTCCATGAAGATTGAAGCATCTAAAAGGCACAATTCTTTTCATACTAATAAACTTCGGTATGTGAAAGGGTATGGAGACCCAACATATATTGAGACTAAAAGTGTGAACCACAAGTCAGATATCTACTCCTTTGGGATAGTATTGTTTGAACTACTCTGTGGCAGGGAGTCAATAATTGATGGTCAATATGATAAGTATTTGGTTCCAATGGCCATTTTCCATTATAAAAAGAAAATACTCGATGATATAATCGATCCGGTTCTATGGCAACAAATGGATCCGCAATCATTCAACGTTTTCGCGAAGACAGCATATGACTGCTTGAATGAAGGAAGATCTCGACGCCCGGAAATAAGTGAGATTGTCACAAGACTCGAGAACGCGTTAAAACCTGAGATGGAACGTCAAAATGATGTAAGACAGTTTTTTCTCTTTCATCTTTCTTTTATAATAGCTAATCTCTAATTATTGATAATATTAATATTAACACGAGCAAAATTGTTTACTTATTACTGTATATTTATGATAATAAAGGAGCAGTCAAAAGTTGCAGCTAAAGTTGAAGATACATCATCCAATCATGACAAGGTAATTATTTACTTATTGTTTTAAGTCACTCGAATTGTAGAAACGTGGTCTCCATATATACACGTGTCATTTTAAGAACACGTGGTAATGTTGTCTTATTTGGTACATATAGGGATCATTGACCTCCATATCTACACGTGTTGAGTCCCATGTCAGCAAAGAGACAAAGTCTTTCCTCAAAGATCTTTCTCACTTAAAACTCGAAGCCAAAGATTTAATATCAGCAACCAACAATTTTGCTGTTGAGAATATTATCAAATATATTAAGCTTGGGACGATTTACAAAGGCCGTCTCTTACATTTGGAACAAGTCATCGATATTATTTTGAAGTCTTTCTTTCTCAATGAGAGCAAAAAGTTTTGGACGGAGATTTCTATGCTTTCTAGTCTCAAACATAAGAATCTAGTGTCTCTTATTGGGTTTTATGAAGATGAGAAGAATAAGATTATCATATACAAGAAGGAGGCCAACCGAAGTCTCAAAACATATCTAAGTAACCAGACCCTCACATGGATGCAAAGGTTGAAGATATGCGTTGATGTCGCGAAGGCATTGAGTTACATCCATTATGATCCTGGACGAGATTTTAGTGTCATACATTGCAACATCAGGAGCTCGAATATTTTACTTGATGATGAATGGGAACCCAAGTTATCTGGCTTTGAACATTCTTTGAAAAACACAGTAGCTCGTAGACATCGCCTTGTCCTTACTCGTGATGTTATCGAGAATGTAGACCTGGACCCTAAATATAAAAAGACCGGAGGTTTGACCCACAAGTCAGATGTGTTTTCATTCGGTGTAGTATTACTAGAAGTCTTGTGCGGAAGGGGTGCAAACGATGGCAATGACGAAGATGAAGACGAAGGTGGAAATGAACTTAAAGATAAGTTGAAAGAGGGGTTATTAAGTCAGCTGGCCAAATCTCATTTGGATGATATGATCGTTCCGTATTTACGGAAACAAATGGACCCAAGAGCATTAAAAATCTTCTCAGAAACAACATATGGCTGCGTAAAAGAGGAAAGAGCAGATCGCCCATATATAGATCATGTTGTCAAAAGACTTGAGAAAGCGTTTGATCTTCAATGGAAACACGAAAATCCAGTAAGAACATTAACTTGTTTATCAATTTTATGTAACAATAACTGTTATATTATCAACTCATTTCTTATCTCTTGCAAATATTATTATAGGTTGTTTCGAGGAATGTAGTTGACGGTACATCATCCAATCACTTGAAGGTAATTAAACTCTTTAAACTTTTATAAACGTTTTATTCTTAAGTACCAAACAATTATGGCTTTAAACGTATGTGCTTTTGATTTTACATAATATTGAAACAATAAATATTACATAAAACCAACTGTTATTATTTTATTTATTTTTTAATTAATGTGGTGAATATGAAAGTATTAAATAATTTTGTTTTATTAAGTGTATTTTGACAAAAATAGCAATTTGTAAGCGCTAGCGTTTAAAAGTAGTTGTAAGCAACATCATTTAACACCAGTTATTTTGCTTCGTATTTAGTAAGATAATTGGATAATTTTTATGTGTGAAATGTATCAGAAGTAACATTATAAATCAAAATCTTGTTTGGTATCATTAAAATAAGAGAAATGCTAGAACAAAAAAAAAAGTTACGAATGAAGAGATTCTTTGAGTAGTCCAAGTGTCATGCCACATAACTATGTGGATGCTTTTTCTAAATCCTGTATGTTTCTAGCAAACCTCTTAAAATAAATAGGGTAAGAATTTTAATGCTTGTTTTAAACCATGTTGCCGAACAAGCGTTCTATCAAAAACGCTAACTGATACTAAGGGTATGTGTGGTAAAACTAGTTGTAGGCCGATGACTGTAAGTTAATAATAGGTAAATATACCAAGTGTTTGGTAAGTTAGTTGTGGTTGTAACTATAAAATGGAAAATGACACTAAAATACATTTACATGATTAGAAACGACTAAAAACTTAAATAATAAAAATCGATAATTAATTTAATGTTATTAAAAAAGTATCTCTTAACAATCATCGACGCCGTACATCAATATGTAGCAATATCATTAGTGAATCATATTATCTCAATAGATGTTTCTTTGAACAAAATTTGGGTGTTTGTTTTATGCCCCGAACATCATTAATTTTACAACTGAGATAAAATTTGGATGTTGCTCAAATTATATGTAATCGAAGATGTTTCAAGCTTCATTTTGCAATATTAAATTGTAGTCTAACACAAAACGAGACCACTATTAAGTTAACAATATGTTAAAACCACATTCTCCACAGTAGATTGCCATACAACTGTCAAGTATGCATACATCATAACTTAAATGACAAAAAGTGAGAATGTGTCATTTAATAGAGGAATAGAGAGTAAATAAACACTTAAACGAACAGCCTAACAAAATCGAAAACCACCAATCTAAATTAGGATAATGGAAGGGGTAATACTCAACGACCAGTAAACCAATAGAGAATGGTTTGATTTAAAATATAACTTTTCTTCCCCTTAGACACAGTAAAAAACTAAAAACCACATAATTGATACCTACACACAAACTCGATTTCATTTGATACATTTGTGGGACCTCTACCGAAAGTGGTACCCGGTAACAAACTATGTTTACTTCATTCATTATTTGAAACATGGGAATTATTATTCTCAATAATTTTTCGTTTTCAACCTTGTCACACGTCTTGATCCTTTTATTAGATATATATTTGGGCATAGTTTTACGGATTATATTCATTTTACAAGAAAATGTCATGTAATAGTAATTAAGTTTTTTGAATGTTTGAATTATGTCACTCAAACTCTATATCAATTACAAAAACAATCCAAGTTTTGTCCCATTATTGTGAAAATATTCAAAAGTGTTATGTTTAGGAGTAATTAAACATGCATTATTTGATTGTACTATAGTTTTAAACACCTACCTCTAACGATATCTTCTCACAACCAACTCAATCTATAACCATTCAATTTGAAAAGAAAAATAAGTCAGAAAATAGTAGTAAAGGTTTAAAAAGGTTCTATTAAAGTCACTAGAATTCAAAATTTTCACAACAATAAAACATTATTGAAATTTGATTGATTTTTATAATTAAAAAAAAAAGTTTTAGTTATTAGATTGGAAACAAATTGAAACATAGTTACTATTTGATTTGATGTTTTTCTTCCTCATTTTCCTAATAATCAACTTAAAACAAATCAACTATTGCACGTGTTCATCATATTATCTTATAATGCATAAAGGACTTCTAAAATTACAAATACTTAAAATTCAACATTATTTATTATAATAAGATTCAATAGCTTGTACATAATTAACACACAATTAATGTGGTCAAGATATTTAATGTAGTCAATTAATTAACTGATCAATAAATACAATTAATGCAGTTACTAAAACACCCTTACATAAGAAATACAAATTATCAATCATATTGTACAGCCAACTCAAACATAATTATTAAATGTCACTAATACAAATAATAAAGCATATTATACAAATATTCAAGTCCGACCGGGTAACGGGCAACGGACACGGGCCAAACGGGCTCGAGCCCGAATGGGCATGGGATAAACAAAATTCTTGATATCCGTGAATTTATTGTAAAAAAAACATAATAAACTAAAATACATGATTCACCGGGAAATTTCATTTCAGGGTACCCGCTGCTGCAACGCGTGGGTACCCGCCGCTGCAACGCGTGAGTACCCCTGCTAGTCTATCTATAAATACTAAAAAAGCACACTTTTTAGAAGCTTAAATGATTAAGATTTTCATAACATAACTAAGCACCTTCTTTTGACAAGTGTCTATGGCATTTTTCTTTAACGAGTTTTTTGAATTATCTCTTGAATTCTCCCACCAAACTTAGTTATTCACAACTATGTCATTAACTCTTTCAATTGTTTACAAAATTCTTAAGCGTATATTAATAATGAAAACTATTGCCATTTATTGTTTTTACCAATCACACCTAAGTTATGAAAGTATATTTTGAGACTTTGACAATCAATAAATATCATTTATGATTTTTGAATTAGTTCTTAATATCAATACTAGGATATGCACGTAGAAAAAAGGCGTGAACACACCCAATGCTTGCTTTCTGAATACCACCACCTTCAAAATGAGAACGAAGTGAGAATTAAAATTACATGCTAAATTGTTTTCTGACTATTAATCTACAAATGAGAGCCTTGATTTAAATAAAGTGTAATCCATCAACATTAATTTTACATTTACTTGAGGTTTATATGTTTTTTCACTATCACTTATTCCATCTAATTATATATACGAATTTTAGACCCTTGACTATAAAGCCCTTAATTTGGAATATAAAATGTCAACACAAATATCATATTGGAACGCCCGTACTAGACTAGATTTATTAATATTATTATTTTTTTAATATATAACAAGACATGATCCAAACCTTCCATTACTTCTCTAGTATACTTTTGAAATTCTAATTAGATTCAGACTCTCAAAGTATTTTTATGTTAAAATAGACACAAAGAGATTTCCGACGATAGGTGGCACGACCTCCAACGAGCTACTCATTATTTTATACAAAATTCGAAAAATAAAATCTGTAACTGATCACAGCCCGGATAAAATCCTTACAGCCGCGGCTGGAGGCCTCAGAAGACCTCCATAACTCTTCCTAACCTCGGCCGGAAGCCTCACAGCAGTGGCTAAGACCTACAGGCCAGCACTTACACTTTCCTTTTGACCCATTTTTCCGGAAAACATATTAACCCTTATCACAATGACATGAAATTCCACATAATTACTACATATACATTAATAAACATATCTGAAGTTTTACAAGCTTGGAATATAAGTGGAAACGTGTTTTCGAAGTTGTGCCAAACGCTCCTCTAAATATCCATTAAAACATTCCGAGAAAACCATATGTCATTAGGATTTAAATATTTGTTACCAATAATACATGTTCATGTTTTCCAGATTAGTAGTTACTATAAATCTTATATTTTCGTCAATTTTCTTTGAAAAACGTGGTAATTCGACAGGTCATTTAGCTAGTATTTTATAAATGTCTAGTAAATTTTTTCCCTCTTTCTCTTTCTTTTTGTAACTTCACCCCAATCCTTACTAGCATTAATGTGGTGCTGCATAACTCCATAATGTTGCAGGGAAAGAACTTGGAACACTTAAAGATTCAACTAAATGATATAATCGAGGCTACCAACAATTTTGACGAAGCATATTGCATCGGTTCAGGTGGGTTTGGTAAAGTGTACAAAGCAGATCTTGAACATTTTGATAGCAATAATTCATCGTCGATAGAACGTGTGAATAAATGCGATTTACCAAGGAAACGAAGCACGGTAGCCATAAAGCGCATTCACAATCAAGAAGGAGAACAAGGGTTCATCACAGAAATTGAGATTCTGACTAGCTGCAAACATGAGAATATAATCTCTCTTCTTGGTTTTTGTGATGAAGATCGTGATCACATGATCCTTGTCTATGAGCTTGCTTCTAAAGGGAGTCTTGAGGATTATCTGGGGAACAGTGAAAAAATGACTAATCTTACTTGGATGCAACGCTTGAAAATATGTCTTGGTATCGCGCATGGCTTGAATTACATTCACACCGACACAGATCAAAACAAGCAAAAGATAATACACCGTGACATTAAGAGCGCGAATATTCTATTGGACGATAACTGGAAGGCTAAGATTGCTGATTTTGGGCTTTCCAAATTTCATCCAGCAGATCAAGATGCCAGTACTTTCAATGCCAGTACGATTGCAGGTACACCTATGTACTTCGATCCAGAATATGAGAAGTTTGGAAAGCTAAATAAGAAAGCAGACATTTACTCTTTTGGAGTGGTGTTATTCGAGATCTTGACTGGGAGGTTGGCCTATGATTTTGAGAAGGGGATTGCACCCATTGCGCGACATCATTTTGAGAAGGGAACACTAATGGAATTTGTTGATCGCAAGATAAAGGAAGAAACCGATGAGCATGTCTTTTCTCTAAGCAAAGGACCTGACAAAGAGTCTTTGGACATATTCGCAGAAATTGCATTTCGATGTCTCGCGGAAACTCAAGTGCAACGCCCAACAATAGATGTTGTAATCAACGAACTCAAGAGAGCGTTAAAGTGTCAGGTAAGTCAATGCTCTAAAGATATTTTTGAGTATATTAGGCAGATCTGTATGTGGTATATGTCAAATTACAGATAGGATCCTTTATATTAATATTTCATATTGACGTTACCTTTATTTGAGCTACTACCTCAAACTTCGCTAACTAAAAAAAACTTTGCAAACAACATAATTAACGAGCTAGAAAAAACATATCAATATTATTTAGAATTATGTGTAGAATAAATAACTATTGAGAGACTATTTTCAACTACTCATTTATGTCTTTGGAATTTTTATTTTAATGTAAATGTATCGAATGAAAATATACAATTTAACTAATTTATATAATACATTCCCTAGAAATATAAAATATTAAAAAAATTCAATATCATAGATTCGACAAAAATAATTTTCAGTTGTATAGATTTGACTAATTATATTTGGCCAAAATGCATATTAGTACCCCGGATTTGGTTAAACGGGTCTTCTAGTACCCTGAACTCTTAAGGGTGTAGAGTAGTACCCTCAATTTGACAAATTGGATACCTTAGTACCCTGACTCAGTTTCACTCGGTCACATGTTTTTCATGTGACTTTTTGTGTTAATTTTTTTTTTAAGAGAATACCTAAAGAAAGTTATTTAAAAAAAATTCCAAAAAAAAAAAAAAAAAAAAATCAAATTTCAAAAATATAGTTTTCCCCAGTTAATCCCTCCGTTAATAATAGTTATCGCCCGATTTTTTACGTTTTCGTATGTTTTTATCCGTTTTCCCCCTTTCTTTTTTTCGTCCGTTTTTTTATGTTTTTGTCAGTTTTTAATCCGTTTTCGACTGTTTTTTTACGTTTTAATCCGTTTTCGTCCGTTTTAATCCGTTTTCGTCCGATAAAAACAGACAAAAACGTAAAAAATGGGCGAACATGTAAAAAACGAAAAAAAGAAAGGGGGAAAACGGATAAAAACAGACGAAAACGTAAAAAATCGGGCGATAACTATTATTAACGGAGGGATTAACTGGGGAAAACTATATTTTTGAAATTTGATTTTTTTTTTTTTGAATTTTTTTTAAATAACTTCTTTTAGGTATTCTCTTAAAAAAAAAAAACTAACACAAAAAGTCACATGAAAAACATGTGACCGAGTGAAACTGAGTCAGGGTACTAAGGTATCCAATTTGTCAAATTGAGGGTACTACTTTACACCCTTAAGAGTTCAGGGTACTAGAAGACCCGTTTAACCAAATCCGGGGTACTAATATGCATTTTGGCCATTATATTTTAGTAAAAAAATAACTAGCTATTTATTAATTTAATTTAGTCAATGGTGGTAAAAAGATTCCAGTTTGCCAAATGCATTTTTCCCTTTCTTTTTTAACCTATCAAATCGACTAACTATATGATGATTCACAGGAGAACCACAAGGACAACCTCAAACTGTCACTCGACGACATAAAGTTGGCGACGCAAAGCTTCAGTCAAGACAATCTCATTGGACATGGGGATTTTGGGAATGTGTACAAGGGTAACACTCATGGGCATAACTTCATTGCAGCAAAGCGGTTGGGTAAGAAATCTGCTGAAGGGGAAGCTGAATTTATGACAGAGCTGGAAATCCTCATGGAGTATAAACATGAAAATGTCATTGGTCTTGTAGGCTACTGTGATGAAAAGGATGAGAAAATTATTGTATATAAGTATGCATGCAGAGGAAGTCTTGATAAGTACTTGAGCGATGATAGACTTACATGGGTGATGCGGCTTAAAATATGCATCGATATTGCAGTCGGGTTGGAGTTTCTTCATGGACCTGTTTCAAGTATAGAAATGGTAATACATAGGGACATCAGCAGCAGCAACATTCTACTGCTTGATGATTGGAAAGCAAAAATTAGTGATTTCGGGCTATCCTTAGTATGTCCAACAAATCAGGATGTAGACTATGTCATCGACAATGTTAGAGGCACAATTGGCTATCGTGACCCACTATACTTGAAAACAGGCTTCTTAACCAAAGAGTCCGATATATTCTCGTTGGGTGCGGTCTTATTTGATATATTGTGTGGGAAACTATCATCCTTAAAATTAGATGACGAGTATCTTTATTTACCCTTTTTGGCTAAACAACACTATTATTTAGAAAAACTTGATGAGTTAGTGTTCGAGGGTATCAAAGAACAGATTGTGCCAGAGTCATATATCACCTTTACAAGGATTGCCCTTAAATGCTTACATCACAGGAGAGAAAGACGACCAACAGCGGATGAAGTGGTCATACAACTCAAGAAAGCATTGGAATTTCAAGTAAGTTTCTATATTTTGACAAAATTGGGCAACTTGAGATTCATATATATCTAAACTATGACCTTTAATTGTGTTATAAACTCTAAGAAAGTAACTGTATAAAACATGAGTTTATTAATTGATTAATGTATATACAGGAGGATTATGAGAAATGGGAGCCTAAATTGCCTAAAGATTATAAAGATATAATCGAGATGTCAAAGTGCCCAGAAATCTATTCTACCAAAAAGAAAGAGGAACTTTACAACATTTTTTGTAAGGGAATCCTCCTTCAACAGGACAAAGTGGTAACCAGTTCATTCTCATATCTCCTTTATTGGGTGTCTACGTATCTTCTCCTTATTGAGAGATAATACAAAATCACACATGCATTTATACATCATACACATTGAGTCTGATTTGTATTTCGGTTGTATAACAGTTGTTGTCATTTGTTGGTAATGGAGAAAGAAATGAAATGGTTTCAGCCACAATATTTTCCTACATAAACAGTTGTCCACATGAGTGGAAATCTCTTCCAGAATCAAGGTTATTCTCTCTACCTCTCCGCCTTTGTTAGTTTTAAGTGATAAGAAAACATATGCATTATTGGTAGAAGTATGTTATACTTTTTAATGTTAAAGTATATAAGGTTATTCTCTTTACCGTTTATCACAATGAGCGACTGCACTTGCACAAAAAAATATATGAATCCCTTTGACTCTATTCTGCTAGATCTGTTAATCCTTTGTGCTAATCAACAAAGGAATAGTGCTTCATCTTAAGCTCTTTTACACTTCAGACCTCATCTCATAAGGTTAATAACAAGATTCGTCCTGCATACATACATATCAACAATGAGAACTGATGTTGTACATGACAAAATAGATTTTAATACCCAGTATATGATTGGGAACTATAATTTTATAAACCGTCTAATAAGGTAGTTGAGGTTTGCCCCTGTTTTCGGTCCTCTGTTCTCATGTTCTCATGATTGTGAATTAAAAATTTTGCTAGCATCTTGACAGTGTTTTTTATAATATTTTTACCTTTATTTAAATAGAGATTTGTTTGGTACAATAAATTTTATTATAAAATTTAAAGTCTTGTTCCAGTAAATTATGAAATTCATAAGTAGAAGTGTATGGGAATAAAGGCTATGACTGATTTAGACTTGGATGTTTATAATGTGCGTAGGTTTGGGACAGTGGTGGAGATGTTAGATATTTCCGACTTGAACTTCGAAGTCAAGACAAGAACTCAATTTTTATCTTCAGATGTTATCTATGGGGTCTATTTAGTCTTCAAATTTTGTGATTCAAGAAACTGTTCAAGTAAACCTATGTATGTTAACCTAAAGTATAGAAAGGGGCACGAAAGTCGGGACGCATATTTCGCAACTTGGAGAGATGAGCAGTGGATGATGATTGAGTTGCACCGTTTCTCAAATCAGAATGAACAAGTCGTTTTTGAGTTTCTACTAGAGAGTTTTTCAACGTACTATTGTGGAGATGTTGCAGTTTATGTTGAAGGCATTGAATTTCGAGCAATTGAAAAAGTAATTTTTTGAAATTATTCCTTGGTTCCAGTCTACATTCCTTTGTTTAAGTTGTATAAAGGGGACATGAATGCATGGTAACAAAAAAAAAATCATGTTCTAAGTTGCATATTTATAATAAATGCATGCAGGTGAAACATGAAGGAATCGGAAAATTGGCGGAAGTCCAACAAGTATTGAAATCAAACTTCAATGTGGATCGGGTGTGTCAACTGCCAACTGACTTTAAAGAAATATTCAAGATAAACAGAAACTACGAAGAGTTATTCTGGTTGGGAAACATAGACAGGATGAAGCTTCTTATAGTTTCGGCAAAGGCAGCTTTATACAATGCGTCAATTGAGCACCTATTTACTTCAAAATCAATATCCCAGTCCAGGTTTGCTTTTTTGAACTAACTATGTTACATGTCAAATCAAATCACTAAGGATTTATTCTTCTTTTTAGTCTAATTCAAAACTGAAAATTGTGACATGATGGTTGGCAAAGGTTTCATTTCTTGAATTTTGTTTTACGTCAAAAAATATGACTTTTTTTTTTTCTTTTAATTGTAAAGTATGTAATCATAAAATATATCTTACATGCAGATTTCAAGAAGTGATTGAGCTTTTACCACAAAAAGTATTTCATATCAAATGCATGATAAAAAGTCAAATGTTGTCACCCTATACAGAATATGCGTGTTACCTTGTGTTCAAGCTTTCAGATAAATATGAGGGGCTACATTGTCCGGTGAATGTACGAGATGTACTCCATCAAGAAAACAATGAGGCTGAATTTGTTTATTTTATAACCCCAAGCCCATTGAATATACATGAGATTACTCGGGTTCCAAAACAAAGAGAAGATGGATGTATGGAGATTAAAGTGTGGAAGTTTAACTCAGCTCATGAATTCAAGGATGACTCTCTTTCTATGAATATGAAATTTACAAGCCATGAAGGAACTATGTCTGGCCTCATTGTATGTGGCCTCGAGTTTCGACCAGTGTAAAAGAATTTTTCCTGTTCTCATTAACATTAGTTTTTTACTCTGAGTATCAAAAAATGCTGAGTGAAACCTGGATAGTTATCAAATCATGTAGATTCATGTTCTTTGTGCGTGTGTGTACATTGGGTGATTTATATAAATTAATTATTTCTTTTATCAATTTATGTTTTGTGACAAGTATAATGGGATCAGCAAAATGACTAGATTCATTATATGAAAATTAACAAGCTCAATTTTGACAATGGAGTAATGTCTAGCATCTTTTGTAAAGCTCATTTTCAATTGGGGAGTTTTTCAAAAAGACATAATTGTTACAAAAAGTTTTACCAAGAAAACATTATAATTAAAAACATGAACTCATCCATACTAGACTAAAATGTGGGACTCTTGTAGCAGTGGCACACTTCCAAATCATACCTTTCAACATTTTACCACTCCATCTTTGCTTCATATTTTCATGTATATGTTTAATAAAGAATCTATGCTCTGCCGCTGGAAAAACCTTGGAAATGGCGGGTATTATCCCTTATCACAATGCAAGTATATAAGTAAACATATCACACAAAGACATTTATTGTGAAAGTGAAATTTGAATTGCATATTACCTTCTGCCTATCACTAATAAAAGTGAAATTTGAATTGCATTCCAAGTCAATATCTTCCTAGTTGCCCAAAAACCATGTCCATGATTATGTGGTCTCAGCTTACCATAAGCCGGTGTTATATCCCATTGATAGGATCCAATGCAACAGCCATCAATAATGGCACCATCCAATCCCAATAAATCCCTCATCCCTGCCCTAAACCCATGTTTCGGTGCACCAAGACAGATGTAAATTCTTTGAAAAACCTTTGTATTAACTTATGGATTTGGTTCCCTTTTTATTTTGACAGTTGTGTGGCGGTTATTTTCTTCAATTCTAGTACAGAATCCCTCAACGTAGCATATTGTTGAGTGTGGTCACCTTTTATCTGATTGACAGCTTTTGGCTTAGCCCTAAATGCTTTCATATTGGAAATCTCCAGTTTAAACTTCTTTTGACTTTGATCTTTAACTGGCATAATTGGGTTTGATTCAATCTGACTTAAGCTATCTTTGGTTAAGAAATTTGTTGTGCAGGCTTAGATTTTCCGGGTTTGAAGACACTTGTGCTCAGCTTTGTATGTTTTCACTGTCTATACCTTTTGATATGTACAAAACCCAAGGACACTTATTTTCATCTTCTTTCTCTTATTAGGTTTACCACCATTAATGATATTTGACTTGGTCCACTTCTTTTTATGCATTGCTGCCTTGGCCTTGATGGGAGAAGCATTAATAATTCTGGACTTAGTCCACTTCACATATTCACTAGGCCCATCTGGTTTAGGCCCAACTTTTTGACTTGGACGAACTGTGGACGGTGTTGGAATAGTTCCAAAATATTCGAATCTTATCCTTTCCTTGTCATTCTTTTTCAACTATATTTTCCTCCTAGTTTCTTTAGGGTGTATTTTTAAACAAATCTTTTGCCTCTTTTGCAGTCCCAAATGCTTGACCAACATAAAAGTAAATTTTGACAATTTCACCATCTGTTGCCTTTTGTTGTTGCTTTCTTAACTGTTTTAACTTTCTCTTCCTAGGCTTCTCTATTTCATCAAATCTTTTGATCCACTATTAAACTCATCATTATCCAAAACATGATCATCAAATGCCACATTCTACCTAAAATTCCCATTGCCTAATTTACATCATCATTAGCATGGAAATCCTCCATATCAACTTCTACTTCATCAATTATGTAATCATTGTCTTCCTCATCTTCACTATGTTCACTCCCTTCACTGGCTTCACTATCTTGAATACTCATCCATCCAGTACAGCTTGTCCTTATCAACTATACCTTTAGCCTGAGTACCCATTTCTAATGTTTGCTCAACCTCACTTACCTTAGCAACTACCTAAGCATCATCTAAATCTAAGAAAGGATCAAAGTCTGGGTTGTCCAAAGCAGAGTAAAAAGCATATGCAAACTTCAGTTGGCACATTATTTTGACCCACTTCATTAGCCAATAGCCACACTACTTTCACCAACAACATTTACGCTACTTTGACCTACGTCCTTATCAGTCTATTCTACGATTGGTCACATGACAAATTGGGTCTCGTAGGTTGCATAAAAGTATGGTATAAAATTATTGATATTTTTAGAGAATTTAAACTTTATTATTAAGAAAAACAGACACTTTTGATAAATTCTTTCTATAAATTAAACTTTTCGGTTCAGTCAAGCCGGGAAGCCAATTAGATGCTTTATGGGCTTCTTACATGTGACTAATTTGATGTGTAGTGGTTGTGGCTCGTGACTTTACATCTCACGCTTGACTAACAATGCCCCCTATGACCAGCCTTAGTGCTACTTGTCAATTCTTTATGCTTTCTATAAAGCCCGATTTAAATATAATAATCGTAATAATTGCTAGTACTATAAATTTAATTAATGTTTGATCTTTGAGAAAGATTGCATACAAAAACATATGTATTTACTATTGAAAGATTAAACTATAGTGCATCTATATGAGAAATTGTTGACAACATAAGTTTACATGTCACAAGAATTTACTATTAGCAGAAAAACATACAAGTCAAAAATCATCCAAATAAATATGACAACATATGTTTTCTAAGATTCATGAGTACTTCATGCGCGTAGCATTTATAAAATAAATTTAATTTTAGTGACACAAAAATGAGAATACAATCGCTGTCAAATATAAAAATGTCCGAAAAAAAATACTAATGATACAATAAAAAATGATGGAGAAACAAGAACTATAATCACCTCCTCCATGCTTCCTGTGTGTACCATTTTGCACAACACATGTTACTCTCGAGCCTCCTGCTTGTGTATACAAAGTAACTAAAATTGCAGCTTTAAGCAATCTTATAGAAATTTTGATCCAAAGTCAAAGTCTACAGCAGTAGAAATTTTGACCCATTTACTTAGACGTTGGGCTGATTTGGGTAATATCCTATCTACAATGGGTCAAATGGGTAAAGTTTGATAATTCGATTGGATGCAAGTCACCCAAATCTTAACATGTGACAGTCAAATCTTCTCGTTTTTTCATAACTTCATATAATTGGAAAAGGTATTAGTGGCAGTAACATTTCCAACTATTTTTGCTTGTTTCACAGTACCCACAAAACCTATAATCAGAGATAAAGAAAGATGGGATAAAAAAAATAAATACCTGCTGCAGTTCCCGAGACAATTAAGATTTTTCCATAATATCCCTAAATAATTCCTTTGGTGCTGCAAATGAAAAGTAGGATAAACTCATAAGAAAAAAAGAGACGGTAAGATTTTAGGCATGATGGAGTGGCATGAAAACCTTACCAGGTAACCCTGTAAATCTATCATATTGTTCATAAGCCTGTCCTATAAACATCTCCACCCCAGTAACAATTATGGCTCCACATTCTCCATTTTTCAAAGTAACCTCGTAGTTTTTGGTGTGTACACAGCATCAAATACCACTGCATACGAATTTAAAGCTTCCTTCCATAAAAATTAGAAAAACTGATCTAACTGCATACCAATAATACCATTATCACTAAAACATATGACCAAAGAAAGGTAGACAGCCGTACCTTAGAAATAGGAGTGTCGTCAATATTTGGTTGCATACCAATTGATGTAGTGTTTGCAAGTATCATGCCACCTTCTGGATTGTAAGTGCTCAAATCGGCAAGAGATATATAGCCTCTCCACCAATTATGTCAGCAAGTTCTCTAGCATGATCTGTGCAGTATCAGTAAGAGAAAACTTTAGTTGCAATCAAGTACGAGTACTAGGAATGGTAATATGAACGCTAGTAGAATCTAACCGTAGGTACGATTGGCTATCACAATCCTTGCACCCTTCGCTTTTGCTCCATAAGCAAGAGCTTTTCCAGCACAATCCTTGCACCCTTCGTTGTTGCACCATTTTGAACACCTGAACCTGTAAACAGTTGCAACAATTTGTGCTTTAAGTAAATCTCAAATAGGTCAAATTGGTCGAACGGATTGAAGCCACACGTGAAATATGATAAGAAACTTTTATAACTGGACAAAAGGCACTGTTTTGACCCAACGGCTCATACTATCTTCAAGTAGAAACTAGAAAGTATAGAAAGAAACCTCGTAGACTATCCTCGATGACAGAAATAGTGTCTACATAGCCTTTATTGCAACCATATAACGTCCCATCATTTGGAATGTAACATACAATAAATAACAGAATAAATAAAAAGCCGTACATTAATCATTATCTGCATCAGCTTTAGTAGTAAGGCTTTCCATAACAATGTAATTTACCTTTGCAACTGGATCAACCTCATCAATACATTGAAGCAAAGATTCTTTGTGAGGAATGGTACAACTGCATCAAAAATTGATACGTTTTACTAATCTGAATAAGTAGAAATAAGGGTTTTTTTCCCCCATAAAATATCAATGTACTTTCACATTTTTGCCCTTTTAGCCATTCTACTTTTTTATAACATTTGACTCATTATAAGATCGCTCTGTAGACTGTTTAGGCATTCGGCAACACAAAAACCGACTGTCAAAAATTATAATAAAATGATAGGTTAAATTTTCCGGTTACCAAATGACCCAAACTGTACACAAAGACTTCCTTTAAAGGCTCGTTTATGAACAAAAAAAAAGTAACTCTGCACAAACATGAAATTATGTTGGTTTGATGGAAAAACCCCTAGAAACTGAAACACTAGCTCTAATAAAAATAGATCAAAACACAACCTGAACCCGCGAAATCTGTAGACGAGTAAGTATCAAGAAAATTCTTTACGTTATCAACCAACAAATGCACAAACTCCATTAAAACCAACTGATCTGAAAGCTTTATTGTATAACAAAGGTGATTTGCTATGTCCAACTGGCTTCCCAATAATACCGAATACTTTTGTGTCAGGTCTTAATTGTCTGAAATTAAACAAGTCCAAAAGATCCCTAATTTTGGGCTGTCCGGGCGCCGATACCTTTCCATACTCGAGACATCAGACCCTTCTCACCCATCACCATTGCTTATTTCACCCCTAAGGTTAAACTTAGGATACTGGATCCGCTAACAATAACCAGTTCAAACTAAACAATCTGAAACTCCTTACTGAAAAGACCTTATTTCACCCCTAAACTAAGTAGATAAGCATAGTCAAATTTATGCATCTGCTCAAAAAACACAATAAGAAGATAATCTGTTATAAAAACAATCCAAATTCTGAAAAAATCCCATCACATGTCAGACGATTGATGATTCAGTATACAATCAGAAGAAAACTGCATTCACGTCATAACAGTTCTAACGATATCATAAGCATAAGCCCTTTTTCATCCGAAAATACTATTATACTTGCATATACTCCACATTTCATCCTAAACTTAAACTGCTAATTACAAAAGAGCTTATTTACCCTAAACTAAGAAGATAAGCAAAGTCACATTTCATCCTAAACTAAGTAGATAAGCATAGTCACATTTCATCATCAAAAAATAAGAAGCTGTTTAGATAAGCAAAAATCCCAAACTCCCCACATCACATGTCAAACAATTCAGTATACTAATAAATCCAACATTCATATCACAAAAACAGTTGCGAATATCGAAAAATAGTCCTAAAAAACCGCACCTGCAAGTAAAAAGAGTAGGCAAAGGACTTAATTTATAACGGGTTTGATATCATATCTATCAGTAAACCTTTCTTGTTTCGAACAATCCTATCTAATCTCAATTAGGTCAGCACACCTCCCAATCAGCTTATTTCACCCTCAAATAAGCATATAATCATGTCCAGACACTCAAACCTTCCTTTTTTTTTTTTTTTTTTTTTTTTTGAAAGTGAATGTATAATATATACTAAAAATTTGTACAAAATCTTAATCACTGTCAAAGACATACCTATCCAGACACTCAAACCTTATCCACAATATCAAAACACAATAAGGGGGTGTTTGGGATTACTATCTCAAACAGCTTGTAAACAGATGATCAGCATATTTCGCCATAAGAAAACAGCTTAATTGACCGTAAGAGCAAATTTGCTATTTCAAAATAACAGCAAATAAACAATATGAACAAGCAATTGCCAATCAGCTTATTTCACCCCCAAATAAGCATATAATCATGTCCAGACCCCATACACTCAAAACTGCTTATCCAAAATACCTAAAACGACCAACAATTCTTTCCAGAACTAATCCTATACCGCAAGACTAGCAACGAGTTAAACTGAACAAGCGAATAAGCTGCGACTATGCAGTTTTTACGCGTGGTTACGAGGGAAAATGGGAAGAGGCTACTATATCAAAACTATGGATGAGGCTAAACACATTACAGCTTCGATTCATACTTGGTCACGCCTCAAACACAAATCATATTGAGCAAATTCTAATCCTAAACCAATAGTCACATAACAAATTAAACACTTCCATAGCCTTATCTGTTTTTATTCACTCAACCACACAAGCCTCGAATTATACCTCGAATTTTCAGGAACATATATGTATGCACAATTGATCAGAAAGAAAACAAAAAATATTGTCGTTTGATTCATGAACAAGATACTTTATCCGAAAATATTCGTTTATGGTGCCATTTAGATGAGTCGATTGTGGTGGCATCTTGGTGGAAGAAAGGCAACTATCAAAACCCTCTCTAAAAACACTCTTGTGACTTCTTGTGGGAAAGAGAGAAACTGGGGAAAGGGACGCATCAAGCTTCTTTGTTGACTAAGGTAGATGGTGATGGGTGATGGTGTATGTTGGTATCAAAGGGGATGGTGGGTGTTTTTAGATGAAGAAGGGTGTGGTAAATTTTACAGAAGAAGAAGAAATGGTTTGGGGAAAAGGTAAAGTTAATTTTAGATAGGGTAGGATTTTTTTTTGGAAAGGAGATAGGGTAGGATTAGGGATAGGTTTTATTTATTATTATTATTATTATTATTATTATTATTATTATTATTATTATTATTATTATTATTATTATTATTATTACTTCATTAGAAAATCATAAGAAAATTATAAGAAATTAGTGAGGAGCCGAGAAACTAACTGGGCCCCCACTCATCTAGCAATAACAAAAGAAACCCTACTAAAAATATGGTTAGCAACACGCCCCCCGATATCTTGAGTGACAGAAAACTTTCGGATCCGCTTCAACAGGTCCACCGCATCCTTCTCGAGTTCACCAAAGGAAGAAAAAGAGAAGGGGAAGAACCCATAGTATTTTGTGTACCCCGTGTTCCGCTGTATTAAACTAAAAACGCGGCATCCCGGCTTGGTAAAAATATAATAATTGTATTTCTTGACATGTTTTCGTAAAACTGATATAAAAATAGAGTCGTTGACTTCGATAGTTGATTTTTATACTTGAGCCATAACTGGTGTGATGTCGGCACGCGTGTGGTGACATTTTTTCACAAAACCACCGTAACCTCTTGTTTTTAAATTACAATCTTCTGTAAATACCGGAAAATAAACAATTCGCGTTTTCCTAACAGAATGAAATAGTGACGTCTTTAAATAATAGACCGAGAAATTGCCAATTGTCACAAACATGATCATCAAATGCCACATTCTACCTAAAATTCCCATTGCCTAATTTACATCATCATTAGCATGGAAATCCTCCATATCAACTTCTACTTCATCAATATCATTTAGAGTATGTAATCATTGTCTACAGCTTTTCCTTATCACTATCTTGAATACTTTCATCATCCACTACAGCTTGTCCTTATCAACTATACCTTTAGCCTGAGTACCCATTTCTATTGTTTTCTCAACCTCACTTACCTTAGCAACTACCTATGTTTTTTCTAAATCTAAGAAAGGATCAAACTCTGATCAAATTCTGGGTTGTCACAATAAAATAACATTTAATTATCACAATAAAATAACATCAAAACTGAGATAAAACACCAATACCGACGTTTAAGACAAAATTGGTATCTTACCATAAACAGAATTCTAATCCACCTTTGTTTTATTTTGAACCAATTCACGTAAATTCCAGACTGATAACACCATTGCAATCGGATTATAAATATGGGATTTTGATGATTAAAGATGAAGATGAAAAATTTATTGTGTGTGAGAAGAGAGTGAGTGGGAAAAATTAGAAATGCACCGGGATGATATGTGAAAAAGATGGGTCTTAATGCTCTCAGTCCAATGGTGAAAGAAAAAATTACCCTCACTTGTGAGGCACTTGGGGCTTCTTAATAGCCAAACTAACGGGCGTTTGAAAAAAGGACCAAGGGTGTTATTCTTTGCAACGTTTAGCACTGTCCAAGCAACTTTAAACTTTCAGGGACAATAGATGAAACTTTTGAAAAACCACAGGGACCATCCATGTAATTAACTCATTTTTTTTATTAAATAAAAAAGTCACATTTCTTGAATATTTAAAAAGAAATTCGATGATTTTATACTATAGTTTTGTGTAACGTACAAACCTCAATTTAAGTTTGACAAGTGTAAAAGAAACTTTTACGAGAGCCGTTTTACAAGGTCCCACGACTGAATGACTGAAAAGACACATACACGGTGGTTACGTGATCATGTGATTTTTTTGTGTTGTTTTATATATTAAACGTCTGTTTTATTAGGTTTACATAGTTGTACGACTGGTCACATGAAAAATTGGGTCTCGTAGGTTGCATAAAAGTATGGTATAAAATTATTGATATTTTTAAAGAATGTAAACCTCATTATTAAGAAAAAACATACACTTTTGATAAATTGTTTCTATGAATTAAACTATTCGGCTGAGTCAAGCAGGGAAGCCAATGAGATGCTTTATGGGCTTCTTACGTGTGACTAATTTGATGTGTAATGGTGGTGGCGCGTGACTTTACATCTCATGCTTGACTAACAATGCCCTCTACGACCAGCCTTAGTACTACTTGTCAATGCTTTATGCTTTATATAAAGCCCGATTTAAATATAATAATCGTAATAATTACTAGTACTATAAATTTAATTAATGTTTGATCTTTGAGAAAGATTGCATACAAAAACATATGTATTTACTATTGAAAGATTAAACTACAGTGCATCTATATCAGAATTTGTTGACAACATCAGTTTACATGTCACAAGAATTTACTATTAGCAAAAAAACTTACAAGTAAAAAATCATCCAAATAAATATGACAACATTTGTTTTCTAAGATTCATGAGTACTTCATGCTCGTAGCATTTATAAAAATAAATTTAATTTTAGTATCACAAAAATGAGAATACAATGGCTGTCAAATATAAAATTTTCTTATTATGTCCGAACAAAAATACTAATGATACAATAACAAATGATGGAGAAACAAGAACTATAATCACCTCCTTCGTGCTTCCTGTGTGTACCATTTTGCACAACACATGTTACTCTCGAGCGTCCTGCTTCTGTATAAAAAGTAACTAAAATTTCAGCTTTTCGTAATCTTATAGAAATCATGATCCAAAGTCAAAGTCTGCAGCAGTAGAAATTTTGACCCATTTACTTAGACGTTGTGCTGATTTGGGTAATATCCTATCTACAATGGGTCAAATGGGTAAAGTTTGATAATTTGATTGGATGCAAGTCACCCAAAGCTTAACATGTGACAGTCAAATCTTTTCCTTTTTTCATAACTTCATATGATTGGAAAAGGCATCAATGGCAATAACATTTCCAACTATTTTGCCTAGTTTCACAGTACCCACAAAACTTAAAATCAGAGATAAAGAAAGATGGGATAGAAAAAGATAAATACATGTGGTAGTTCCCGAGACAATTAAGTTTTTCCATAATCTCCCTAAATAATTCCTTCGGTGCTGCAAATGAAAAGTAGGCTAAACTCATAAGAAAAAAAGAGACGGTAAGATTTTAGGCATGATAGAGAGGCATGAAAACCTTACCAGGTAACCCTGTAAATCTCTCATATTGTTCATAAGCCTGTCCTATAAACATCCCCACCCCTGTAACAATTATGGCTCCACATTCTCCAGCTTCCCGAATTAATCTCGTAATTTTTGGTGTGTACACAGCATCAAATACCAATGCATACGACTTTAAAGCTTCTTGACATAAAAAATAGAAAAATTGATCTAACTGCATACCATTATTACTAAAACATATGACCGAAGAAAGGTAGACAGCCGTACCTTAGAAATAGGAGTGTCGTCAATATTTGGCTGCATACCAATTGATGTAGTGTTTGCAAGTATCATGCCACCTTTTGGATTGTAAGTGCTCAAATCGGCAAGAGATATAGCCTCTCCACCAATTATGTCAGCAAGTTCTCTAGCACGATCTGTGCAGTATCAGTAAGAGAAAACTTTAGTTGCAATCAAGTACGAGTACTAGGAATGGTAATATGAACGCTAGTAGAATCTAACCGTAGGTACGATTGGCTATCACAATCCTTGCACCCTTCGCTTTTGCTCCATAAGCAAGAGCTTTTCCAGCACCACCAACACCAATAACCACAAATAGTCTACCAGCCAAGGGTGATCCTGTTGCACCATTTTGAACACCTGAACCAGTAAACAGTTGCAACAATTTGTGCTTTAAGTAAATCTCAAATAGGTCAAATGGGTCGAACGGATTGAAGTCACACGTGAAATATGATATGAAACTTTTATAACTGGACAAAAGGCACTGTTTTGACCCAACGGCTCATATTATCACTTCTAATAGAGAGCATAGAAAGAAACCTCTTAGACTATCCTCGATAGCAGAAATAGCGCCTACATAGTCTGTATTGCAACCATATGAAGCCCCATCATTTGGTCTCCTGATGGCGTAGTTGACTGCTCCTATTGACCGTAACATACAATAAATAACAGAATACATAAAAAGCCGTACTTTAATCATTATCTGCATCAGCTTTAGTAGTAAAGCTTTCCATAACAATGGAATTTATCTTTGCAACTGGATCAACCTCATCACAACATTGAAGCAAAGATTCTTTGTGAGGAATGGTACAACTGCATCCAAAAATGATGCATTTTACTAATCAAAATATGTAGAATAAGGGTATTTTTTTTTCCAAAATATATCAACGTACTTCCAATTTGTTCCCTTTTAGTCATTCTACTAATTTATAACATTTGAGTCATAAAAGATGGCTCAATATTACCATTATACGGTTACAGTAAAACCGATTGTAAAAACATGATCAATTTTACAAATAAAAATGTGAGTGATATAATGTTAAACCAAATGAGCCAAACTGTACACAAGGCCTTCCTTTAAATATTCACTTGTAAAATATATTATTAAAAAAAAAAAAAAAAAAAAAAAAAAGAGTAACACAGCACAAACGTGAAAGCATGAAAAACCCCTAGAAACTGAAGCACTAGCTCTAATAAAAGTAGATTAAAACTCAACCTGAACCCCACGAAATATGTTGATGAGTAAGTATCCAGAAAATTCTTTACATTATCCACCAACAAATGTACATAAACTCCATTAAATCCAACTGATCTGAAAGCTTTATTGTATAACAAAGGGGATTTGCTATGTCCAACTGGCTTCCCAATAATACCAAATACTTTTGTGTCAGGTCCTAACTGTCTGAAATTAAACAAGTCCAAAAGATCCCTAATTGTGGGATGTCCGGGTGCTGATACCGTTCCATTCTCAAGGGTGCCAAATGTAAGATATCCACCAAATTTCGGGCAGGGTACTCGAGAGTTGAGACATCAGACCCTTCTCACCCATCAACATTGCTATTATTGGAACCTAAGTGATTAATTAATGCACTTAAATAACTGAGTAAATGAATATAACAAGCAATAATTCAGAGATATTTAACTAAGTTATAGATGTTGTTAAATGCAAACGAAAATATATCTCTGGAATCTATGATGCATGACTTACGCCGCTTACTTGAGAATTAGCAGTAATGTGGAAGACTCGTGCAACATCAATTATATCTACATCGGTTGTTGCAAACTTCACAATGTCAGCTCCCGTTGACTGTATTTTGGCTACAAGGTTCCCAAGCTCTTCTATAGAAGGGGTATTTTGATAATTAATGGCAGAAACTATGAGTTTGCACTTTGTAGGCTTGTCTCCATGGATTAAATTGTTGAAATCGTCAACGGCCTGCATTTGAGTTACGAATAACAGTATAGTACTTTAGACGAGCCTATGAGCACAAACAGACTCATTTAATGTCAAGAAGAAAGGAACCTTAAGCTCAACATCAATGTGATCAGCTCCTAATTCCATTGCTAATCAAAGAGCAGCCAATCGACTTTGTTCATCTCCGTCATACCGACCACCTTCCCATGTTGGTCTAAAAAATAACATAGAATCAAAAACATTTTTGGGCAAGATAAAGTGTTACGACGTCATGTAATATGGACTAGATTAATCAAGAAACCAATAGCCCTGGTTGTCCTAAAGAAAAATATAAATGTCCGTTTTTGTAATAAGGATTCATAATACTAATATTAAAGGAGTTGTCTGATGTCAATTCAGCATACAACATCAATACTTCTATCTATTACATTGACTTCAGGGGATGTTTGGTAATGCTTATTAAAACTGCTTATCCTTTCATGAAATAAGCAATTGCTATAACAGAAGGCAATGCTGCAAAAAGTGTGTAGATAGGCTTGTAAAGTATCGAAACCAGATAATCAGATATTGCATTTGTGTAAGTTTTCGGCAATCAGCTAATTAGAGATTTAAAACGTAAAATAATCAGATCGCATATGATGTTTGACTAGGCAACTCCGAAACTGTTACTTATAGCTGTTGTTTATTACACCATCAAATGAACCTATAATCATATCCAAACACTTATTACTGCTGATCTACTGTATCAAAACGCAACAAGGGGTGTTTGGCATTACTAAGTTAAACAGCTTATGCTCATAACCAGAAGACCAAATTATCCAAAAAAGCTTATTTTCACCCCTAAGGTTAAACTTGCGATACTGGATCCACTAAAAATAACCAGTTCAAACTAAACAATCTGAAACATCTTACTAAAAAGACCTTTTTTCACCCCTAAACTAAGTAGATAAGCAGTCACATTTCTTCATCTGCTCAAAAAACACAACAAGCAGATAATTTGTAATAAAAACAATTCAAATTCTGAAAACAATCCAATTCAGTATACCATCAGAAGAAAACTGCATTCGCATTATAACAATATCAAGGAGATCATTAGCATAAGCACATATCACATCCAAACACTCAAATCTGCTTATCTACCACATCAACGAAATAAGGGATGTTTAATATTACTATTTTAAATAAATAACCAAATAATCAACATATTCAAAACAGCTTATTTCAATCTAAGAGTAAAGTTATAATACCAAATCCACCATTATATCAGTTTGGAATAAACAATCTCAAAGTGCATACCTATTGCCAAAACGTGTTAAGCAGACAAACTATTCGTTATTTCAAAATAACAGGAAATAAACAATCTGAACAAGCAACTGCAGATCAGCTTATTCTACCCCCAAATAAACACATAATCATGTCCAGAGCCCATACATATCCACAAAACCTAAGTGCAATAAGGGGTACACAGCTTACACAGCTAACAAGCTGATGATTAGCTTATCAGAAACAACTTATTTCGCCCTAACAGAAAATTTGTAATATCAAATCCACAATACTTATCAGTTCATAATAAGCAATTCAGTATCCTAAAAAACATATAAAAGAAACTGCATTCCTATCGGTTTTTTTCCTTAAAATATTCTACTCTTTTAGCATAACATTTGACTCGTTATAAGATCAGCATTATAAAAATGTGAACTTTTTATGAATGACCCAAACTGTACACAAAAAGACTTTATTGAAAAACCCCTAGAAATAAATGCTCTAAACTCCATTAAAACCAACTGATCTGAAAGCTTTATTGTATAATAAGATTTTTTTTTTCAAATTGATGAAATTAAAAGATGGGTTGAGTGGAAGTGGAGATATTACATAAAAATGTGAGCTTTTTGTGAATTGAAGGTTAATTTTGTGGGATTGAAAAGTTAGGTTAGGGTTTTTCATTTGGGGTAAAATGGACGGAAATTGAATTGGTTTTTGGGATGGTGAAATATTGGGGTTTTTTTTTAGACGAAAATTTATTTATTTATTTATTATTATTATTTGTAAGTGTGTAAGTAGTTTCTAGCAAAGATTTCATATTGGTGTTTTTATATTCATCATTTTTTTTGGCAATATTGAGATTGTAAAATTGGATTTTAAAATACTACTATAATGTGATTTTATTCATATCAGAAGATTATATAAATGTTTCATAAAAATGTTGTATTAAATTATGAATATGTAATGTCTAAAAGATTAACACGTTGTTATAGAATTATATAAAACATAATCCATAACTTATACTAATTTCTTAGTTTGCGATTCGAAAAAGTAAAATCAAATCAGATTAGATTTTAAGATTTTATAGTCGAGATCGGCATCATATAAGATTTTAAGCTTGCCAAAAATCCTACGTAACATCTGAATCGTTTTGCTTGTTAGTATCATAAAATTATAATTAATTAAGATTATGATCGAGATTTTAACAACCGTGATTCATAATCGAGAATGATTGATGTTTGTGAATGTTAATGGTAGAATATAATTAGTTTCTTAACAATTATTATAGTTCCTTTTAAAGAGTAAATCAACGCAATTTGCATAACTTTGAAGTGCATACGTGATATTTGTAATTAAAAAAATGTTTAATTTTCATCTCGGGCAAAAGTGAAATGACCAAAATATTCATGTTCAACCTTTTACCTATATGATAAAGACTTCGCTAGCTTGCACTTTTGAAAATTTTGAGACGGGGTATGTAACTTGGATCTTTTTACAACTTACTATTTTTTAAGTAACCACCTACTAGTATTATTTTGTTATCATTGTTGTATAACGGGCTGGTTATTGCGGATACAAGGACGATGAGTTATATTGCGAAATTATACAAAAACGTTAAGCTGATAAATATTGAGAAAGTTATGCTAATAAAGAAATGAGAAGTTATGACTTTATTTTTCGTCAAATAATTTATAGTAATGTTAGAATATTAGTTTGACTTTATCAGATATAAGTAGATTTTAATGGAAAAAACTCTTGTTACTCAAATCAAGCATCATTTTGGTTTGGGAATGCTTTTAGTTGTTTACAGCTTTTGAAAATAAAATGGCAATTATTTGACAAATATTTATGTTTTCAATAAATGGTATTTATTTTCTTCTCGTTTCAAAAGAAAGAAATATAAACCCGATATCCATTTATGATTTACCAACTTTTAAACGAAAAATGGTTATAGTAGCTTAAGTTCGTTTTCATATCGTTGTAAGAGTAAACTCCAAAAGCCGTTCATTTAGTTTCTCTAGTTTCAAATAAACCATGCATGTTAAAAGATATCACCATGAATCATCCATAAGAGACAAAAGTCTAAAGAAACTATCTTTTTAAAGGATGATTTATGCAAAAAGTTGGACGAAAATTATCTTCTCGGAGATGATTTTTGTGGAATTCTTTGCATCTTATGGTGTCATACCTAAAAAATGGCGCAACGGAAAGACATTTACGGGGTATGACTTCATAACTAAGAACACAAAGTGTCTAAATAGAGAAACACTAAATGATCACAACACAAGTCAAATGTTACATTGATCCCATAATACGGTGAATACAAGTCTTACTACATATGTTCACAATTATCAAGTCTTAAGGGGGCATTTCCAAATGAATAACTCCTCGGAAAGACAGCCTGGTAGAGTTTCGTCTTATGTCTGCTAAGCCAGGCCAATACTCAACCTTCTATGCGACTTCATTCTTAATACCTGAAAATGGATATTCGAAAACGTCAACATAAAGTTGGTAAGCTCATAGGTTTAAGAGTTAAACCACGAAGCTGTGCATAGTAGCATAGGACAATAGTGAGCAAGATATACGAATATGAAACACAGCGCTAGCGGAAACTGAACCTACCGATAATGTTACACACATGTTACCAATAGTGGGGAGCTACCCCAAATAGTACTATCAATTTGCTTCGGCTCCAAACGAAGTTAAACAGTTGCGCATACAAGAAACACAATTTATCATCACAAAAGGGTCACATATTGCAATCAAGCACAAATATTGTCCAAAATCATGTAAACAGTTTAGCACAGTATAAAACAGTTAAAACATCATTTGAGTACCATTTTCTCCCAAGAAAAACATTATGAAAAAGGGGCAACGAGCACTTACCTCAGTAAAGCAGTCTGAATAGAGTAAGATCAAATAGAGTAAGGTCAAATAGTAACAGTGGACGGCACCGACACGCGACCAAGATTAGTACGGCAAGTTTAGTTCACGATACCAATTTAAGACTCGATGTGTGAAGTCTAAATAAGTTTAAAAGTATTATGTTAGTGTTGCTTGTGTGACAACATTTAAGTTTAACTAGTTTTTTTTGTAAATGTTGGCAATGATTGGCTCTTGGAAGAGTACAAGTATATAAATATGCAATAATAAGAGTGTCAAAGATGAATAAATCCTTGGTTCGACGGCAACCGATAGATGATGAACGAAAAGTAATTATAATTAAATATTAAGCGTTGACGGGTTATGAAAATATTATTATTATATGATACCAAGTGTGTATATAAATATATTTATCATGGTCATAAAAATATCTTGATAAAGTTAAGTGATAACCTTAATTAATGTTCTCATAGGTTACGAATGAAATTTCTCATAAAAGAAATTAAGTTAATTATATATATTTTGACGAAAGACGGGCATGACCCGTGTAAACATTTTAGGTTTTCCGTGATAACTATAAGTCACAATGTATATGTTTAAATTATATTCGTTTTATATAATGAATAAAACTCGAGTAAGTATTTATAAAACCATATTAAGCTTATATATGTTAAAGTGGCGATATAAATCAACAACTATGTTTAAAACTTAAAATTTTTGTTTAGGCTTAGCGTTTATAAGTTTTAAATGTAAAATAGGGCTTATGGTTGTATATGTATAGTTTTGAGTTATGAAGTAAGTTTCGAAACTTGTTATAGATTACCTTGCGATCTCGTGGTCGAGTGAGATAAAATGAGTTTGAGTCAATTCTGAGTAAGTCGTTGGGTAATACAAAGGGTTACAAGCTTTAATTTTTTTTCCACTTTATTAGCCTTGACATAATGTACACATTTGACTTCGTTTAATACTAATGCACCCTATATCTCATTAAAGGTGTGGGCTGTGGCCCAAAGTAGGACTAACGAATTGGGCTTCTTGATATCAATGGGCTTCGGCCCAATCTGCGATGCATGACAAATTGGAGCAACCAAACAATGAGTTTAACTGTTTAACACACCATATATCATGACAGCTTGTGGTATTTTGAGTGCAAGAGGAGTAAAAGGAAAGACCCAGACATTTGCTAGACAAACTCGACCTCGCGACATGACTCAAACTAACACACCCTTATGTATTGGACTTAGGGTCCTTTACCCGAGCTAAACAAACACATATGCAACCACAACTGCACATGTACAAGACTCAGGATGCAACTTAGTTTCAAAAAGTTTGTGACAACCCGTGAACAAAACCAAACGTTCCTATGTTAGCTCGAGTGGGTATCGACCCACCCACTGTCTCCCTTGCCAAGCATAACATTTCCAAAATTTCTTTTCATTTTCCAGCTCCAATCAAACCAACATAAAAACACCAAACCAAATCTTTGTCCAATTTAACCAAGCACCATGAAATAAGTCATGTGAAAGTAAGCAACTCACTACGTCTTACTGGTTACACACACAAGCGAGGTGCGAGACAGAGAAAAGAGAACACAACTGTGGTTCGACCATAGTGGTTTCGACCTCCAAACAATCCTAAACACTACCCAAAACGGTAACAAGATAAAATTAGCCAACATGGGTCGACTGATAAGCTGTAAATTAAGTACTTCCATTATGAGTCAACACTAGTTTTACTTTTGTAGCTGAAGTTTTCTTATAAATAAACATTGTATTATAAATTCTTATAAATGTATATGACTGTTGATTAGTGTATGCCACACGGATTTTTGACCACACAAGAAAAGAAAATGAAATCTGGTACAAAGAAGCAGAAACAAAAGTAGACAGTGATCTATCATGCCTTGACTTGGAAAGAGGAAAAGAAATCTGGTACAAAGGGATAAGGAGTGTAGTGGGCGGCTAGGTGGGGGTATAGGGTAGAGTGTTTTGTTTACACTCCATCCCATCAATAGTCATTTCATATTCATCACTTGTTATATTATTTTTTATTTTTTTATATTTAATTGTGTGAATTAAAATAACATTTGTCGAGTTGTAGAGTTTGTTCTTACATGTTTTGTCTACGAGCAAATACATATTTGTAAAACTATCTCTATAGACATAATATGTTTTCTGGTCTACCCAGGAAATACATTTAGGCATCTAAATAGTTGAAAATAGAGCAATAAAGAGATGGAAGGTTTAACGGAGCGTAATTGCAAAAAGTATAATTTTTACGTGTTTAATAGCATGCAATGACTTTTAAAAATATCTTTATTTTTACCTACGTCATTGCTATATACACAATATTATATATATGTTTTTATCTTGGATTAAGATCCTTTAATGTTCAATTCAACATGATTGATAATGTTGTGCTTGTTGTAATTGTACATTGCCATTATTGCAAAGCATTTACTTTATTTTAATTCAAATGTACAATTACAACAAGCACAACATTACCAATCATGTTGAATTGAACATTAGAGGATCTCAATCCTTTTATCTTATAGTAACCCGTAGAGTTGTACATTTATTTTAATATTGATATTTATATCTCATAGTAACCTATGGATTGAAAAAAGTATCATACTTTCCACAATTTTTTTTTGTGGGTAGCGAACAATTTTTTTTGCTTTTGTATGTACTTTTCTTTCAAACTTTATCCTTTTTAGGGTATTTTGCGAAATTTTTGGACATTTTTGCCCCTCTTAGCTAATAGAATTTTTTTTTCCCGAAAGGCAAAAATGTCACATAGTACCCTAAAAAGGATGAATTTGAAAGAAGAGTACCAACAAAAGCAAAAAAAATTGTTTGCTACCCACAAAAAGAAATAGTGGCAAGTATGATACTTTTTTCAATCATTTGCCCTAAAAAAAATTAAAAAAAAAAAAATTATAGTTTTGTCTTATAATATAAGCCCCAGACCCAGCCTCAGCCCCAGCTCCAACCTCAGCCGTAGCTCCTTGCATCAAACATATCTAATGTGTCTTATAAGGGCCCGTTTGGAATGCCCCTTTGGCTCGGGGTTTAAAGTCAAAAGAACCAAAAACCATGATTGGTTCAATAGCTAGACTTACAAATTAGCAACCAACCCCAATAGCCTTACCAAATTGAAATCCGGACTTAGCACCCTGCTTTTCTCTTTCTTCTATTGACTTTTGCTTTTCTTACGTTTTAAATTTTGTCTTTTTCCTTTTTTTTTCTATATGTAATAAACTATTTTTTTATTCTTTAAATAATATTTATTAAATAATATATTTTCCCACTCTTACTTATTTTAATATATTTTTTCTCTTTCTACATCAAATCCAAATCCAAATCCTAATCTACAACTTTACATTCAAATCCAAATTTTAATCTAAACCCATCTACAAACCAAACGGGCCCTAAATTTTTGGCTTTCGAAAAAACTAAAACAAACTGAGCGATAATAATAATCAAGAATTAATATGTGGAAAAAGGTCGACTAATAACATTGAAAAATAAGTTCAAAAAAATAATATTGAAGAAAACTAAAACAAGCTGAGCGTTAATATGTGGAAAAAGGTCGACTAATAACATTGAAAAATAAGTTCAAAAAAATAACATTGAAAAATTTTGTTTGAAATGACATTCACAATAAAGAGTGCATATAGATTTTCCCATTAGTGTATTGTGTGTACCCCGTTTTCCGCTGAGCTATAGCGTAATTACGGTACTTCGGTTTGTCTAAAATGCGAAAAATAATATTTTTGGGACCGCTTTTATAAAATATTATAGAAACAAAATTATAGACTCTGAGAAATAATTATTGAATTTGAGCCATTACTAATGTAGTGTTGGTACGCGTGCGGCTCGTTTTCCTTAACTTGTGCACTTTAGTTAAAAGTTACGCATAAAAGTGAATATATAAACTAAAAATATATTATTTCGAGCATAAGATTGAGTAAGGACATGAAAAATTGCGGGTTGTTATATATGGTTTGTGTCATGGTTTCTTGCTCGAATGGTTTGTGTCAAAATGGTTTCATAGTTCACAAAAATAAACATTTACTAAACTACATGTTTTTGGTTATTGAACTAATCTACTGTCCATTTTATTTATACACAACTCAACTTATACAAAGAGTTGCATAAATTAGCTACCGTTACTAAACGAGAACTTAAAGTCACGCGATTCACAAAACATTAGTACAGTAACAACATAATGTTGCGCGATAAAAAAAAAAAAAAAAAAAAAAAAAAAAAAAAAAAAAAAAAAAGCCTATTTTCCTTAGGTTATGTAACCATTAGCAAGCATTTGCACCATACGAATCTTTCCCTCATTGTCGAGCCGTTCAAACGTTAGTGAAAGTGGTGCACTCCTACCAATCATATACATCACTAAAATACGTTCATCAAGAGTAAGACCATGTAAATCTTTCATTTGAGTCGTTACTATCAAGGTTTTCAAAATCGGGATCTTACTCAGGATCGTTTTCATTGTTGCAAGATCGAAATTGTAATATAGGATCGGGATCCTAAGATCCTATGATAATGTCATTTTTTAATAGCATTTGTAATATTATTAAAATATACAAATTATTATATTCATAAACACAAAATTATATGAGTGTTTCATGGAAATTTTGCCCTAAATTATGAATATGAAATTTTTAAGAAGATTCACATATTGTTTTTAATTCTACTAAAACAAAATCCACAACTTTATAGTGTTTTAGTTTGCGGTTCGAGAAAAATAAGATCGGATCGGATTAGATCTTAAGATCCTATGATCAAAATCGAGATCCTATAAGATCTTAAGCTTGCTAAGATCTTACGTAGGATCCGGATCATTTTTCCTTTGTAGTATCGTGAAATCGTAAGATCTTAAGGTCAGGAAGGATCGAGGTTTTAACAACTATGGTTACTCTGTCCATAATCTCATTCGCTGCATTGATTCATTGCTTAGCCACTTTTGTTTCCACACAAGTTTCATCTAGCTCGTTAGTTTCATCTCTTTTGCGTTTATTACCAACGCTCTAACAGGCAACACTTTAGCTTCCAAACTCGTGTTTATATTGAGTTTTTCAATGTTGTCTTCACCTTAAACAATGTTTTCAGCTTCAAAACCCGTATTTATTTTGATTTATTCGACGTTCTCTTCACCCTCAACGTCGTCTTCAGCTTCCAAACTCGGGTTTATTTTGATTTCTTAAACGTCGTCTTCAGCTTCAAAACTCGGGTTTATTTTGATTTCTTAAACGTCGTCTTCACCTCGAATAACATCTACTTGAAGGCTCTTAACTCTTCCTTTACCATAGATGATGCAAAGCTTGCCATAATGAGGAAATATTTTCTAAACCAACAAGAATTTTTTTAATCTACAAGGAATTAAAAATACGCCTCAACTAATTTTGGTTTGAATGAAATTTGTAATAATAAACTGCTTAGACTTTAGTCGATACCTTGATGTACTTATTCCATATGTGATCATCTGCAACAACACACGATTTATCCTGGTCCCAACTAAATCCACTCATGTATTTGCCAACCAACATGTCATTTACAATTTTTAAGTTGTTTTCCAAAGTCTTCAATCTATACTTTATATGAGGATCTACTTTTATCCCCATGTTTGGAAGACTTGCACTCAACATTCGTTCCAATGCCTCAAGATACCCAGTTATAAATGTATTATTATACACGTTTGTGTATTTCCCCGATAAATGTATTTCCATTAGTGCTTCAACTAGCTTTGTATCTTCATCAATCGTTTGTCCAAATTCCACTACAACAAAGCATGTAATTACACACGCATATTAGGACATATCTACACGATTGCAAGTGTGGTTAAATTTAGAGTCCACGCACATGCATAGCGTGGAGTTTTTGCGCGTCACATAATGATGAACACTATTAACCGTAGACAAATTGGTTCTAATGTGACGCTTATAATGGTGAAAAAATTGATCAAATGTCCGCACTTTTTAAAGTGAAAAAAATTCAGGAAGCAAATTTTACACGCTTTTAACTGTCAGTTTTTATTTTGACAAATTTTCAATTATAACCCTGTATTTTTGATAATCTTTCAATTCTTACCTTGTATTATAAAGAAATACACAAATTTTGCAGCACAATTCTTAATTCTGCAGCATACATCAGATACTCAATTTTACAGTATAACAATTTCTTATTAAACATCAGATACTTAATTCTATAGCATATCATACTATTGTTACAGCATATCATACCACACTATTGTTAAACTAATATAAACCATGAAACACATAGAAAAAGATTTCTAAATATGTTTACAAAATATTATTAAAAGCTTCTTCGATCTTCCGTCTTCAACTCGAGGAGTAAAGTGACCCAGTTCTTGAGCTTTTCATCTTTGCCGAATCAGAGGCTGCATTTAAAGAATCACTATATGGATTAGAGCACTAAGATATATAATAGTTTGATAATGAATGAAAAGTGTTGATTGTTAATGAAGCATCTCAGACTACCTTAGTCATCTAGATATCGACTCAAAATCACAATTATTCAAGCATTTAATTAACTACTTTAGAACTAAGTAACTCACCTTTCAAACCATTATGTCATCTTCTGAGAAGAAAGGAACCAAATCAACAACTTCGTCGGCTTTCGACCTCTCAAATACTCCAAAGCCCATACTGCAGCTGCAATGAATAGCATAAAAAAATTAACATTTTCCATGTTTTTGGACAGATTTTAAGAAACATTCAAATGTCAAGTATGCCTTTAGAGCCAAAGTAGCGTTTTAGTCATCTTGTTCTTAAGCATTCGTTTTTGCCGACCCATCAAATATAGATGAAAGGTTTAGATTCTGCATATATTATAATTAATCAACAACAGATTTAGATAATTACTGAAACACAGATGAGTAAAGAATGGCCAACCTCATGGTAAGCACAACCTAGGAAGGCTGATTTTGCTTCTTAACATATTATTATTTGAATTTTTCTTTTTCAATACAAAACTTTAATTACCTCACTTCAGCATCCTAGAAAATGGATTTCTCCCCATCAACAACTTTTCTTCTCATAATTTGCATCAAGATAAGGTTCTTGCAATAAATTGTGTTGCTCTTTTCATTTGTCATTACAGATTCTCTATACCAAAAAACTGAGACATATTAGCCATTTATCGACTTTGGTACCAGTTACAGTCACGTATACATACATATGTCAATTAATAAGCAGTCGCACACAACCCCCATATGATATATCATCAGTAGTTTCGATAAGCAAATCTAAAACATGCCCATATATAAACTACTGTATGTAGTTTCAATATGCAATCGAAACAGCCCCTATACAAGCCAGACAGTTTTAATAAGCAATCCTATACAACTCATATAGAAGCGGTAATTCATTAAGCAATCCCAAACAACCCCGACGACAAGTATATTCTTTCATTAACCGTTCAAGTAGTAAATTAATCATTTAATTACCTTTTTCCCATCAAACATATAAACAAGTAATTAGTATAGCATCAAAAGAAAATGACTAGTTAGTAACCAGCAAAAAGAGTTACCAGGTTGTAAATGGCGCAAAAAGCCACTTTAAGCCCTAAATCCCGAATCTGCCCCACTTTACGAATTTGAACGTCTAACTTGTAAAGCCAACTGACCAAAATCGATCCTTGTAATGTGTAATATGATGTATACTAGCTTGAAAATCACTTAAAACATTGACATACGAAGCTTTAAATGGCCTTTACTACCAGATTAGTACTTAAACAGAATTTTATACAGTATAAATGCAATCAGTTCCATGAATTTCAGTTTGATGATAGAATTGATGTTTACATACCTATTTAGTGTTCGATGTTGAACGAAGTATCGAAGAAGAAGCCAAAAAAATAGATCGACTTGGTGTCTCTGTGTCTTTGTATGCGTCTGCAAGTGAAAAAGACAAATACAGGTTTTTTTTCCTATCTTTTGAGACACCATTTAAAGCCACCAAGACTCCAAGAGAATAAAGCCATGTTTTCAAAAAAGCAATCGGGCTCTATGACATAAAGCAAGTTTTTCTTAAATAACCGGGGCTTTAATGCTCACACATGTAACACGGAAACCACATAAAACCCGTTTTTTTTTTGTTTTGTTTTTTTTTTTTTTTTTTTTAATAAAAGAGGGCTCTATTAAGGGGCTTTATTCCATTTTCTGTATCTGTAGTAGTGGCATCTACTATTCCTTTAAGTCTCAACTACACTTCACAACAAACACAATGCAGAAACATCTTCTATCGACTTAATCTAGAATCATCTAATCTCCACAGATTTAACAAAATAATATAAACCTCTTTTCAAGCCGAATAAGCACGTAATTTTCTCTCGACTACGATCTGAGTTCCATTACAATTTATAACTAACACATCTCACACAATTTCACTATTCCTCTAATTTGAAACTACACTTCATAATAAACAAACAGCAGAAACATCTTATATCAATTGAATCACAATTCAGAAGTACCTAAACTAGACAAACTAATCTCACTTCCATATCAAATCACATCAGAGTAAGGTGTTGTTTGTTTTTTCAGAGCTTTTACCTCTTCATCTGCAAACCATGTCTGCAAAAGAAGAGGTACATTTAAGCTCTTCATCTGCAACAAGAAGACCGTTTGTTTTTTGTGCTATTGAAGTACTTCTTTCATTTTTCTTCTTTTTTCTTTTTTCTTTTTCACTAGTATTTTTTGTGCTATTAAAGTAACTTTTTTTTTCCTTTTTCTTTTTCACTAGTTTTTTTTACATTTTCGTATGTTTTTTACGTTTTCCTCCATTTTCTATGTTTTCGTCTGTTTTTTTAATGTTTTTGTCATTTTTTTACATTTTAGTCCATTTTCTTACGTTTTCGTCCGGTTTTTTACGTTTTCGTCTGTTTTTTACGCTTACATCTTTTTTTACGTTTTCGTTTGTTTTTTTACGTTTTCGTATGTTTTTACGTTTTCGGCTGTTTTTTTTACGTTTCCATCCTTTTTCTTACGTTTTCTTCCCTTTTTTTTTACGTTTTCGTCCGTTTTTTAAGTTTTCGACCGTTTTTTACGCTTTCGTTTTTTTTTACGTTTTCGCCTTTTTTACATTTTCGACCGTTTTTTTACGTTTTCGTCTGTTTTTTTTATATTTTCGTCCGTTTTCTTTCGTTTTCATACATTATCTTACGTTTTGTTAGGTAAGATAAAATAACGTACAAAAAACTTATAAAATCATATGAAAATGGAGGAAAAAGTAAAATAAACACATGAAAATATAAAAAACGGATTAAAACGTAAAAAACGAACGAAAGCGTAAAAAACGGATGAAAACGTAAAAACGGACGAAAACGTAAAAAAGGACGAAAAGTAAAAAAATTTGGCGAAAACGTAAAGAAATGGACGAAAACGTAAGAAAACTGACGAAAACTTAAAAAAATGACCGAAAACGTAATGGGACGAAAATGGACGAAAAAAACCGACGAAAACATAAAAAACGGACGAAAACGTAAAAATATGATCAAAAACGTAAAAAAATAGATGAAAACGTAAAAAAAAAAGAGGGTGAAAACGGACGAAAATGGTCAAAAACGTAAGAAAACGGACGAAACGTAAAAAAACGGACGAAAAAGTAAAAAAACAGACGAAAACGTAAAAAAAGGGCGAAAACGTAAAAAAAGAGGCGAAAACGTAAAAAAACGGACGAAAACGTAAAAAAACGGACGAAAATATAAGAAAACGGACGAAAACGTAAAAAACGGTCGAAAACGTAAAAAAAATGCGAAAACGTAAAAAAACGGGCGAAAACGTAAAAAACGGGCGAAAACGTAAAAAAACGGACGAAAGCGTAAAAAGACGGACGAAACGTAAAAGAGATGTAAGATATTGAGAAAGAGATGTATGGGTTGTGAGAAGATGTAAGAAGTGGAAAAGAAGAGATAAATTATGTCTGCATGGTAGAAGAGGAAATAAGAGATTTTAGCCTCTTATGTCTGAAAAAAAACAAACGGTCTTCAAGGAATACGTCTGCGCGCCTGCAGACAAAAGAGGCAAAGAAGAGCTTCTTTGAAAAAACAAACAAGGCCTGACTGTCTTAACAACCTCCTACGCTTTTAGCATATACACATCTTCTATACATCAAATCAACACCTGAACGCGTTATCAATGAATATATGCAAATTGAGTTCTACCTATGATAGGATACTAAATCATTTTCAATTCCTAAATTTACAAATTACAAACTAAATGCGGCTAGTAATAGAACCAAAAGTGATATCATTTTCTCACATTAGCGTCTCTTCCGATTAAACACTCAAAATTGAATAACTTATCACAATAATTCACAAATCACACATAAGTATTCACCAACACATCCTAATCAATAATTTGCTTAAACAACAAACTATTTTTAAAAAAGAACATCTAATAATAATTCAAAATAAAAAATCGGTTTTGATAATTATACCTTTGATGTGCAGCTAACTCGTAGTCAAAATCGAAACCCTAACTGATGCAATTGGACCCTAGCTTGTGTGATCTGATACTCTATCGATTCGTTGATTATATCACTAAAATCGAAACCCTAGGTGGTGAGATTTGAAACCCTAGGTGGTGCGATTGAAATGGTGAATGATTTAACCTTCAATTTGAACTGGTGCGATTTGAGTGAGCAAGAATAAATCATTGAAGAGGTGTTGGTGATAACTGAATAAGTTTTGAGTTCTTAAGTTTTCTAATAATTTCAAAAGAGTCCCCATGGGTTCTTATATTTGGCAAATGAGTCCCCAGTTTTTATATAGAAAAAGTCCACGCTTATTGTGTCATCTAGGGCTGAGCATGGAAGGTTCAAAACCGAACCGGACCGACAAAACCGGATGAACCGACAAAAACCGACCCGACCCGAAAACCTTTCGGTTCGGTTTCAGTTTCTTACAATTTTCGGTTTCGGTTCGGTTCGGTTCGGTCCGACCCAAAACCGACAAAAATATGCACAAACACACGTGAACCGGACCGAACCGACAGACCCAACACTAAACCGAACCGAACCGACCATATTCGGTTCGGTTTCGGTTTAGGTTTCTTATGGTTTTTTGGGTTTTCGGTTTTGTCGATTCGGGTCGGTTCGGTTCGGTTTTGGACCGACGCTCATATTACCACCTACATATCCTTCTAGCAGATATACAGTGTTTAGAGCATGGATTATTTATTACCACCTACCTATCCTTCTGTCATCATATTTCTTTTTCATTTTATTTACGTATTAGTGCTTTTGGGCGTTGTTTATTTATTACCACTTACCTATCCTTCTAGCAGATATACAGTGTTTAGAGCATGGATTATTTTGTATATTATACGATTGTAACCGTGTACTTTTTTTCATGTATATTATACGATTGTAACCGTGTACTTTTTTTCATATTATCTCTCCACACTTTTATTTGTGTACAACTAGAAACCCCACACTTCTAGACGTATATAGTTTCTCTACGATTATGAATGTGAAAAAAACCTAAAAAAACTTCACCCTTATGCTACCGTGGAGATATTGGCGTGTACAATCGGGCTTTTTTTTTTGTAGGAATTCTCATGTTTCTTTTTACACCCGTCATTATACATTAATACTACATCTACAAGACAACATGTAGATAGAATGCCATTTTTATAACCAATTCGATGCTTATAGTTATCATACAACACCAAAATGCCATAATTGACCAGACGACTTGAATTACTTTTTTGAGGGATTTATTACGCTAATTTTTATTGCAAAATGATCCAAGATTGCCACTTAATGAACTACTTTCTGCAACATTTAAACTCGAAAAAAAAAAGTATGCATTTTGAAGTAGCAACCTACTCCAACATTCAAACAAATATTTATTGAGATATTAGAACTTCAAAAGTTAAACATATCCGTACACTATATGATTCTAATTACTACATATAGCCCTTAGGAGTGCTTTAGATTGCTTGTCTAAACAGCTTATGGTTCTAAGCAAGCTTAGGGTGTTTGAAGTAGCATACTTAAGGAGCTTATAAAACCAACACCAAGGTCGTGTAGTGGTCGAACGTCTTGATGTCCTCACAAGAGGTCTAATGGGATACCTTGATTAGGCCGCGTACATTGAGTCCAAGACTCTCCCTACCCTGATAAACTCAACTGGGAAAGGCTTGTCCGTTTTCCCGTTTACTAAAGTACCTTATTGACTTCTTTCTGTTTCAAACATAACACGCCCAAACCATGGAGCTTATTTGAGGGCTTATTGACTTATTTGTGTAGATTACTTTTGGGGATTTTTGGAACTGCTAGTCACATCATAACTATAAGAGATAAGTGTCAATGATTGAATTTTATTGATTGAATATTAAACAAAAATGGAAGAGTACATATAAGAACATTATAAGAGCTATTTAGGGTAAGCCCACTAATCAAGCTAATCCTAATAACTTTGTGATAATCCACACATGTACAACAATTGGACTTATCCACACAATATACAGTTAACACTCCCACATAGTTCGAGCGGCGAAATCGCGAAAGCTCGGACTGAAGATTAAAAGCTAATAAACAATGAATTAAAGCAAATAAATAATTGCTGATGAAGACATTCGACAGCAAGCGAAAGCACATCTTCAGCAGCAGGTAACAAACCAGATAAACCAAAGTACCCGTTCCAAACAGGATAAACCAAAGTATCCTGACCAAATGGGATAAACCAAAGTATTCCTTACTAAACACGATAAACCAAAGTATGCTGACCAAACGAGATAACCCAAAGTATCCTCTACAAATAAAATGGGATAATCCAAAGTATCCCCTACAACTAAAAAGGGATAACCCAAAGTATCCCTTACAACTAAAACAAAGGAATTGCAGCTAAAACTCATGCACTAACATCAAAAGAAAATATGAGAAAATGAAAGTTGGTTCTAAAACTTCAACCCCCAAAGAACCTTCCAAACAAACGGGCCGTGTTTTTCCCTAGAAAAACATAAAGATCCACCATTTTATTTTTAATTTATTTTTATTTTTTTTACGCTAAAACAGAACTAAAAGAAATACCCTTCTGATATTAAAATCTAAGTTTATGTATTGCATACAATGATCAAATTAGCAAGTAGTACATAAACGTTTTCTAACAGATAAGTTCCAGATAAAGCAAGGCCGATGGGCCACACCTTGCACAAAGAAGTCTACATGCCATGCATCAGGTCACGAAGCAGAAGCAAATATCTCTCCTCACCCAGGTCATGAGGTAAAAGAAGAAAAATAACATAAAAACTGGTGGAGATGGATTTTCGTTAGTTAGTGTGATGGCAGTGAAGGGATTATTGGAAGCCCTCCGAACCTCCGGCGTGTAGCCAGCGGCCGGAGGCGGTGCTGTGGATCGTTCTTTTGTGTTTAGGGTTTTTAGAAGATCGCATGGTTGATGCCAGGTAAGAGATAAGTGTCAATGATTGACTTTTATTGATTGAAAATTATAGACAAATGGAAGAACATACATATAGGAACATTATAAGAGCTATTTAGGGTAAGCTCACTAATCAAGCTAAACCTAATAAATTTGTGATAATCCACGCATGTATTGCTATTGGACTTATCCGCACAATATATGGTTAACAATACTAGTTATAGATATGTTGAAGAAAAAAATACTAGTTAATGTTGAGTTTGAGATATATGATAACAAATAAATCATATAGACATCACAGAGTACACAGCGGAAGACTAAGAATCATAACAATAATTAATTAACTGAAAGAATGCGTAACGTATCTCTTGCAATTGGTAGATCTCTTCAATGGATGTGACAAAGTGGTTTAACAAGTTATCCCTTACCGTTTTATAACTCAAACCAATTGGTGTAAGAATAGTGTCTTACTACAACGTGTACACACGAATTAACAAACGAATTAAAACGATTGCTAGATCTACAAAACTTTGTTTTAGAAAAACAAAACCAAAACACCCTAAAGGATGTAGTGGCCGAATTTTTCAAGAGAGAACAAAGAAAAAGATTAGGTTAATGTGTGTGTGCACAAAAGCTATGAAAAACATTAACCCTAGCCTTTGTTTATATAGTGAATGGAAATCTTAGGGAACAAGTTAGGGTTTTGGGCTTGGAATGCCCTCATTTGGCCGGCCACAATAGGGGAGAAAAAGGAACCCGAATTTTTTCCATTTTTAAGATATTCACCATATATTCTCTCCTTTTACATTTAAAGGTCGTTAGTCATTTCCGTTAAATACTTAACGATCGTTAGACGAGTTTTGTATAATAATTGATCGTAATCATTTAACATTAATTATTAACTTTAATTCTCATTCGTAATGTGTGCAATCCCGTGGTCATGAGTTCGAATCCGGACATTCACGTATTTATAAATATATACATTTCCAACAGCTCCCACTTGGATATATTTACAAAACGTGTAATGACATTGGTTAGCGTCTAGCAACACGCCAATGCCCCCGGTACAACTCGTGTATGGTTTTCTGGAGAAAAACCAATTTTCGATGATTCATCATCATATTCATCCTTTTGTTTCTGATACCATGTTAATAAGAATATAGATCTCACTCATTTCTTAATTAACTATTATGTTTCTCGCTTTATATGATTGATCAAGATTGCCAATTCTTCTGAACATATTCCAGAAGACCTTGGGCATGGCCATGCAAACATCTTGACAACCCTACGAGGGGCCCAACAGTATTATACTTCAAAATAAATTTGAAGGAAACAAATCCCGTTTTGACTACGAGCAGAATTCATAAATTTCGCAACACTTCTGAAAACAACCCTTATAACTACCAGTTACGTATAGCGTTAGATTGCTTCACAGAAATGTACTACATCCATGACAGTTCTCTGGTATCTCAAGTCAGAGGATAAATATTCATGATATACTTAATGACTAAGATCCATAAAGTATCATCATGTGGATGGGATAAGTCCTATACTCAATCCATCGAATATCATCTGAAATTAGTCATGCTGCGCATCAATATACTTTCAAGTATATTCTAACTAATACTCAGATTTGTCTTAATTCAATATCATTCCCATGTTATTGATCGACAACGGACTTTTTAGAATAACTTAAGTTATTCAAGGATCTAAACATGAAAATATTGGATAACATCATAATAAATGAATAAACATAACAAAAATACTTTATTTCATTTGAATAATAATGTTTTCAATATCCTTTATCCAAATACTAAATAAATCAATGCATGATAATTCTTAGTTAATGAATTTTGCCTCAAGTCATGATAATCATACTTGTTGACAAGGCATAATTTCAACTAACTTTGATCTATAGGAATTTTGAGAATACTTATTTCAAGAATTCAATAAGTGAATTTCTTGTATGTGTTTACACATATCTTGATATTGTCATATCATTCCATAAGGTGCGTGACAACCTGAACCACCCTTTTATGACAATCATCTTTCAAAACTTTAAAGTTTAAAGTATTCTTTATTCTTTAATGTATAATGCAACTATGCTCTTAGTTGAGCATAACTAGTCAACATGGTCATCATCAAGGATACCATGACTAGAATTGAGTGTCATCTCAATTATACCAGCATCATTGTGTACAACAATATGCTCTTTAAACATCCGTAAACTTTGAACAGTTATAGTGTAATGTTGGTGCCTACCAAAACTCAAGTTTGTTGGCAATGACAATTATGAAACAATTGCCATATTTTCATTCATAGAATCTAGGAGCATCTCCAGACTGTGGAATGTGATTCTAAATCCAAACATATTTCCTTTTAAAATATTCATTACATTAACAACTTTCAATGTTATCAAATCATCTTGTAATCAAGCATGACACAACATTATGTACATGATGAATCTTCAAGTTAGACTTTAAGATCTCATTCATATTCTATCTTGTCAAAGATATGTATTCATCATATTCTTTTAGACTCATTTATTTACCGCATATGTTTATAGTAATAAACATATATTCAAAGGTTGTATGTCTTATTTACAAATCTTACAAACGAAGTTTCATTCCCAACTAAAACTTAATTTGGGTGGAACGTAGTTGCCCATACAACATATAAGATTTAAGAAAATAAAAAATAATACTCCCACTAGCTTTCAGGAATACTTTTGAGCTATCTTATTATAATTATTTAAATCAAACATGGATTTAATATTAAACATAAGAATCATCTCCTAGATGCTTGCATATATCAATTCATGGATTCTTGCAGTTTGTACATATTCAAAGATTATTTAAATTCATAAAAACTCTTTTGCATTGCTTATCGTCCTCGCAAAAGTAATTCCAGAACAAAGAGTTTTGATATTCATTGTCAAAATTTTATATCAATGAAACTAAGTATGACAATTATAATCTTTATACTTCTATTTAATGTGTCTAGGAAAGAATATTCAATCATAGTTAATTGCTTGAGTATGATTAATATTATTATCACTAGACATACATTAAATACGTGTACAATATTGTCCATATGATTTCTACACAAAAATTTAAACCATTAGGGTTTTAATCCTTTGAAGAAAATCATCTTCATTAAGATAAACTAAGTTTCTAAAGTTGATTATCTTTATGGACATCATTTCTACATTCATAGTATGAATGATTTACCACAATTCAACATTTGGTAAATTCATCATTATGATTAACATGCTTACCATGATCCTGTAACTCATAATCCTCAGCATATTAAATATCTGAGATATCCTTACGGATCTATGAATGACAATTCCATCATATTGAGGTCTATCATTTACATGTTTAACCTCATCTTGATATTTGCTAGTGTATTTTAGAAGATTATGTATTTTGTAATTTAACCTTTCAAGATCTAAACAAAACTCTCACTTGCTTTTAACAATTTAAAGATTACCTTTAAATAGTTTAGCAAGTAGAACAACAATACATTGTTCTCTTTTAGAATATTACAAAACACATTGATAGTTCCTGACATCAGTTTGTTACAACTCACTATACAAGTAGTTTAACAAATTCAGAACTTCATTATAAGACTTAATGTGATTCATCACATTCCATAAAAAAAACATGGTGTCTTATTAATCTTCTAGGTTGGAGTCTTATTGAGTATATTCAATCTATACTCAATCTACTAACCTTGATAACTTTTGGAAGAAACTATAGTTATCATGAATCAAACAATGCCTATAGATTTTGATTCTTCTAATTTGAACATACCATAAAACTATGGTATTTCATTAGAATTAATATTGTAAGATAATCTAACAATATTTAAGATAACCATCTACTCTTTGGCTTACATATTTACCAACAAAGTAAAACTTAATGGTATAATAGAATTACCAAGTCAATTGCATGCATTATAACTCAAGTATTCTTGACCAAGTCAAAAAATATAACAGTTATAATCCCACTGTACGTTATAAGTCATTGATCATTGACTTCATGCAAATGTCTTAAAAAACATAGCAAGTTAACGTCTTACTTTATATTGTAAGTCTTGTATTAAAAAACTTCATGTTTGCGACTTTACAAAGAAGTCATAAACATGTACAATTAAAGTGATTATGAACACCACCTCGGGTTTCAATTAATAATTTCAAGTTAATATATACTACATGTATTTAAGTCATTCAACGAATACATAAATACTTCAAATCAAAGTAGTATTAGATTACTTCATTTAATTAAGTCATTCCAAGAAATGTTCAACGTAAGAAACTGCAAAATCATCCATGCTCGTTCTCATGACACGTGGATATTTTACCTTGGGCTACAATCTAGTTCACGTTCTCACGTAACATAAATTGTAACTACAAGTGTTTCTTAAATATTGAATGACATAAGTATTTAAAGTAGTCTTTGTTATCATCTTGACACATGTTCTTAATGGGGCAATCATACACATTTAAATGTATAATTCCTATTAGAACGTTACTCTCTTACCTTGCGGTCAAGGGAATCCATTTAAATCATATTTATATGTGTTGTACCTTGCACACAATATAGATTTCTCCCACTTGTGCATGGAACAACATCATGTAGCAGATAAACAACACGATACACGTTCGTTTATTTGATTAATATGATTTGTGTCATCGATATAACCAGTAGATGTAGGACTATATTTGATTAGTAAGGAAACGCACATGACTATCCTTAAAAAAACATTAGTGCCTACAATTGGAAAGTAATTATCTTTGAAGATAATCTGGGTACTACACAGGAAACAAAACTTTTAGCTCCCACTGAATTAGAAATCATTATAACAACTTCTTATTCAGTAATACAATTCAAATGCTCCCACTGAATTTTACAACATTGTAAGTGTGTCATAACCAGTGAAAACAACTTGCTTGCTTTTTACTTTTCTACACCTTTAAAGAACCATACGTAATCCTTACTAGGGTACTAAAAGGTGTATTTTACTCTATGAATGATGGGTTATCCACCAATGTTATTAACTTGAAAAATTGGGTATGCAATTTCTTCCTTAACAGGTCTACCATCCCCATACTGGTATGTAGCACCTTTAAAGGCTAAAGCAAAACAACTAAATAAATTTTGCTAGTTTTCCTTTTACATATTTTTGCGATAATTAGTCTAGCTTCTTATTTAGCAACTCATATACATGTTTTCCAGTTAACCAACATTCATGTTTGTTACAAAAGGATTCATTCACCAAATGAGGGTAATGAAATCTTTATGGAAAATAAGATGTGCAATTCATTGCTATGAGTTACATTAGAATTTAGACAATTCAAATGTTCTTATTATACCTTTCTCATTTATGAAGAGGAATATGATTGTGTCTCATTCTTCTCCCATGGAAAAGAGACTTTGTTTGTCTTTTCGGTAAATTATTCTCGATCAAACATTTGTTTGAAAGAAGAATGGATCAATTTACTAATAAAAGACTAAACCACGTTTACGGTTAAATGTTGCATTAATACATTCAAAAGAATTACAAAATTCAATTTTAGTATTTTCGATAATTAACCTTTTCAAAAAATTAAATACCCATGGTTCATAAACATGTAACATTTAATTTTCACTTGAAAACTAGGATCCAAATTGACATAGTTTCATCACATCAGTTGATCTGCTAGTAATGAAATTATTCAAAATGGTACGAGTCGAACCTCAATTGCCAATTTTCAAATTGCAATTCCTAGATTTATGGGATTTACATTTAGCCAATTTCAATTGCCATGTAAACATGTTTTATCCCCATCTTATGCCTTGAGTTGCCAGTTCTCACTACCAGTGGCGGAGCCAGGAAATGTAATTGAAGGGGGCAACGGGCGATATGAATGATTCGATAACATGGTTCTTTTAATAACATAAAAAATGGGTCGGGTCGATTTAATTAAACGCAAAAGTATGTATTTTAGGCAATTAACACTAAATAAAGGCGCTATGTATATAAAATGAGAACCATCTTATCATGTAGTCGATCCCATCATATTCATCTTAAATAAAATCAACTTGACTTGTACTTTGTTCTCGACTTCTCGCTTCTAAAAGAAACACAAAAGGTAAACACAGTAGAAGTAAAAATAAGACATTCTAAGAACGGCTAAACTTGTATCAAAGCAATTAAGATCTCAATTAGGCACTTCTATGTGGTTATGCAGAATAATAATAATACGAAAGTTTCACTTAAATGTTAACATAATAATAATATGTGAAGGGACAAGGAGGATAAAAAAAGACTAGTTAATATATAGGTAAAGAAACTATACGAAAATTACAATCCTTCAAATAAAAAACTACAATAAAGTACATGTTAGGTGAACACATAATAATATTTAATGGTACATATTCTTTAGTCTTCACTCTCCACTATCCCTTCCAAGTTCCAGTATCCTCTTTTTCCAGGTTTATCAATCGACGGTTTAAGAAAAAAATAATATTTTTGAAGATTCAATTTTATGATTTTTGCAATTTAAAGAGGGCACTCTACTTCCTATACTGAGGGCACTGCCAATTTTTACACCCAATTTAAACATTTTTTCTACTAGTTTAGTCATTATTTTGAAGCTTCATTGGGGGCCTTTCCCCCCACTACTTACAAGGTGGCTCCGTCCCTGCTCACTACAAAACTCAATTAAGTTGTCCAACTTAAGAAACTCAAAATCATCCATGCCCGTTCTCACGTCACGTGGATATTTTACCCTTTGATTACGATCTAAATCACGTTCTCACGCAAATAAAAGGTAATCTCAGGTGTTTCCGTTTTGTTAGATGACATATAACTTAAATTAAGGGTAATAAATTTGATATTGGTGTCAAATCAAATATGTACAAAGATGTCATGCATTCATCTTCGTAGCATAAGTTTTTATTAAAACATTTATGTCCTTGTTTTAATGATTTAAGCTTTTCATCATCAAACTTTAATCGAGGTATTGGATAACCAATTAAAGAATCACCTTAATTACCACTATATCCTACTACTGCATGAGTCATAAGACCCAAGTTATTCGGATAATTACCACAAAAGTGGCGCGTGGAAATTAAAGTAATTCACCATTAAGATTTTATGCACACATATAGGAATACTTGGTAGCTCCATTAAGACGCACAAACAAGCAGATAATCAGGTCAGCGCGAAGCATATTAAAAACCCTCATCGTTAGGGTCACAATTTAATACGTACCCTCCTTGTACCCATCACACAGTTTGTCATTAATGGGTGAGCCGTTCTAACTATTTTGTGCAAAAAATCAATCAATTAAACGATTATGATTACTATGCTTAAAAATACATGTTTACCATTGTTTAGGTCAGTTTATTTTTCTTGAAAAAATACCCTTGTTACACATAACAAACAAGCAAGTATTTAAAAAAAAATAAACAAATAAACAATGAATGCATAACATAATAATAAGTCATGCATATCAAATAGCCACATGCAAACCTTTTTGATAAATCCTATTAATAATCAATTCTAGATCTATCGATATGTATATGTTTAATTAAGACTTTCACCCGTTTTCATCTATGTACAAGGTGAGCCACATGCATCGATTCATCGATTGCGTAAGTCAAAATTAAAACATATACCACATAGCACATAATTGATTAAATAATAATGATTGAGGTCTTCCCCAATTTTAGATCTATCAAAATATTTAGTGTATATCACTTAATCAAGCAAAACGATCCATGATAAAACATGCATGTAATTATCATGGATATAGATCACACTTAACGATTAATGCAATTAAACAGAGTTACGCAATACACATAAAATTGCATGAAACCTAGGGTTTCTAATCCAATTAAAACTCAAGTTTACAAAACCCTAATTAGGGCACCAAAAAAATGCCCCCCCTAAAAAATTAGGGTTTAGGTTTTGCAAACCCTAGATCTACGCATACAAATAATAACACAATCATGTTTATTTTATTTTTGTGTGTTTCAGTAATTAATTACTTGTTATACAAGGCTCGTGATGCCACTGTTGAGTTTGAGATATATGATAACAAATAAATCATATAGACATCACAGAGTACACAGCGGAAGACTAAGAATCATAACAATAATTAATTAATTGAAAGAATGCGTAACGTACCTCTTGCAATTGGTAGATCTCTTCAATGGATGTGACAAAGTGGTTTAACAAGTTATCCCTTACCGTTTTATAACTCAAACCAATTGGTGTAAGAATAGTGTCTTACTACCACGTTCTTGTACACACGAATTAACAAACGAATTAAAACGATTGCTAGATCTACAAAACTTTGTTTTAGAAAAACAAAACCAAAACACCCTAAAGGATGTAGTGGCCGAATTTTGCAAGAGAGAACAAAGAAAAAGATTAGGTTAATGTGTGTGCACAAAAGCTATGAAAAACATTAACTCTAGCCTTTGTTTATATAGTGAATGGAAATCTTAGGGAACAAGTTAGGGTTTTGGGCTTGGAATGCCCTCCTTTGGCCGGCCACAATAGGGGAGAAAAAGGAACCCGAATTTTTTCCATTTTTAAAATATTCACCATATATTCTCTCCTTTTACATTTAAAGGTCGTTAGTCATTTCCGTTAAATAGTTAACGATCGTTAGACGAGTTTTGTATAATAATTGATCGTAATCATTTAACATTAATTACTAACTTTAATTCTCATTCGTAATGTGTGCAATCCCGTGGTCACGAATTCGAATCCGGACATTCACGTATTTATAAATATATACATTTCCAACAGTTAAGTCAAACATAAAGTTATCAATTGCTAATGAGATAACTAGTGTACATTTGTATAAACAATGAATTACGCATTTCTTAAAGAAAAAACAATAGTTACCTCATTATAGTGCATTTGCTATAAAAAATCACATTATCACGAACTAATTGTAATAATTAACTATAAATCTTATGAAATTCCAACACTATAAAATTAATAATTTAACCAACATATGCTATAAAATATAATTATTTAGTAAACTGAAAAAAATGAGTTTTTTTAAACTACAATATAAACATCTTTATTTTTAATCATTCATGGATGGTTTAATGACGAAAAGCTTGTAACCCTCGTCACTAAAATATGAGATGTCTCATGTTCAATTTTTGCTAAGTACAAATACTTTAAAACCGGCTACGCCAAACTCATAAAAAAGAGAGGTTTGTCTTAGTTAAGTCGGTTTGGCGATGTATCAATCTCCTTAAATTAGTCACTCAAAAACGAAAAAATGTTGTAACACAAAAAGAATAAAATTAAACATCCTTAATCCATAACAGTAAGAATACTTTTTCTATCCTGTCTCCATACATATCATGCTATCGTCTTTTCCTCTGCCATGAAAAACCCATATCTTATTCTTCATATTTTGTTCTTGTCCTCACAAAATATAGAACATCGATTTAAAATATGATGCCCATAAATACTTGATGCCCTGGGCCGGCGCCTAGCTCGCCCGGTACCAGGGCTGGCCGTGGGTTAACTCCAATGGGTCAATTTGGGATACATTTTACTGACAAGAGGTCAAATGAGTAATAAGGATGTTTGCTGAGAAGTTACTTTTAATGTATTCTGATACTTTAGCGTGTGCAATAATACTCAACCTTACAGGGTCCCAACTAGATCCGCTCATGTGTGTGCCGACCAACATGTCATGCACAATGTTGAAGTTTTTCTTAAAAAAACTTCATCCTAGTCTTAATAAAGTTTTCTGAATCAAACGTCGCATTATTGCGTGAACATACTCAGGTTCGATATCAGCATATACATACTCCCATGATAGATGTAATTTCATGACTTACTACATCAACTAGCAATGTTTCTTCCTCTTTTGTCCAAACATTTTTGGATTTTCCGCCACCTAGTATACCTGCCATCTCTACAACATACAGTAACGTTTACCATCACTAAACTTATATGTTACGAGTAATATTGAGCAATTAAAGGTGGGCTAGTAGTAAGATGTCTTGAAGGTCTCACAAGAGACCAAAGTCCTGGCCATGGGAATACCCGTTAGGCCGCGTACATCATAGCCAAAAAAGGATCGACTTTTTTCGGGTAGCCTCAACATGTCTATTTACCCATTTTTTTATCTACACTTTTGGGGTGCTTAGTTCAGCTTATTTTCTTGGCTTACTGAATATGGAAAGCTGATATCTCACTTTTTATGAGTTTACCAATTTAGGCTTATGGACTTATAAGTTCAAGTTAATAACCTAATGACTCGTAAAAAATGAGCTTTGTCCGAACTGAGGATGGGTTTTTGAAGTTAGCTCACCCTTATGATCATATTGATATTGATATTTGTTGTTTTGTTATTTATTAATTTCAAACTTTGAATAACTCAATCAAAGTAACGGTTCCTATACGCTATAGACAATTGGTGTGAACTTAATAGCAGTAGGTCAAAAAGTCAAGAGTCTACTGCAGCAATAATGCAACAACCATACATTAGAGATAACAAGGAACCCACACGCTTATCCACGTCTTCTATATATACAATCACAAACCAAACACATTTATGTATATCACTCAAACACTCCTTCGCTTCTTTTTGTAACAACCAACACACCCTTTTTCGTTCAGATTAACAATCAGATACATACATGATGTCTTCAGTCAATCATGACGACTTTGCTCCCTTAAAAATCCCTCTTGAAAGTATACTATCAGCCACCCACAACTTTGATGACAAAAAAGTCATCGGAGAAGATGCATTTCAAAAGATATATTCAGGAAAGCTCTTGTGGTCGGGTGAGTTGATTAAAATCAGTGCGCGAAGGTGGTTAAATAAAGAAAAGGATGATGACGAAAAAAAACAACAGTTTTGGATGGAGATTTCCATGCTTTCTAGTCTCAAGCATAAAAATCTGGTTTCTCTTGTTGGGTTTTGTGACGAGAATGATGAGAAGATCATCATTATCAAGCGTGAGATCAGAGGAAGTCTGGATAACCATCTAAGTAACTCGATGCGGTTGACATGGGTCCGAAGATTGGAGATATGTCTTGGTATTGCGCATGCATTGAGTTACATTCATTATGACGAGCACCGTAATTTTAGCGTCATACATCGAAACGTCGACAGTGAGACAATTCTATTAAATGATAACTGGGAACCCAAGTTACGTGAATTTAGACTTTCCATGAAGATTGAAGCATCTGAAAGGCATCATTCATTCCATGTTGATAAAGTTTGGGATAGGGAGGGTTATACAGACCCGACATATATAGAGACAAAGAGTACACACCACAAGTCAGATATATTTTCCTTTGGGATAGTTATGTTTGAACTACTGTGTGGTAGGAAAGCAGTAATCGACGACGACCAAGATAATAAGTACTTGGCTTCTGTGGCTGTTACCCATTATAGGGAGAAGAAACTTAATGAAATAATTGATTGGGATCTGTGGAATCAAATGGATTCTCAATCATTTAACATTTTCGCGGAAATAGCATACGACTGCTTGAATGAAGAACGATCGCAGCGCCCACATATTGATGAGATTGTCACAAGACTTGAGAAAGCGTTGGAACTTCAATTGGAACATCAAAATGAGGTAAGACGGTTTTTCCTCTTCCATCTTTCTATATTAATAAGTACTACTATATATCTATTTGTTTGAGTGTATACACCTTCACTCTATCAGTTTACTGTTTATCTAGACCCTATAAAACTCCTAGTACCTTATTAGCCTTTGATCAGTTTCCAAACAGCATGTAATTGCCCTGAAAAACAGCATACAAACCTTTAAAAGTATGTAATTGCAAATCGCCGTAAAAAGCAGCATACAAACATGTAATTGCTGCTTAAAAAACATGGTTGCTGTATAAAACTGTGTCGGAACAGCATATAAAAACTGTAATTGCTGCTACAAAACAACATACAAAAGCCGTTAAAACAGCATATAAGCCTGTCCAAACAGCCCATCTTTCTGCTGTCCAAATAGCATATAGAAAGGGTTTAAAACACCATAAAAACCTGTCTAAACAGCTTTTAAAGCCTTTAAAAACTTGTAAAAAGCAATGTTGAACACATATACGTAAAAGATTTAATGACAAACCCAGCCGGAATTATAGAAATGGTTAAAACCCTGTGGGTCACACTGGGTTTCGAATTCTTAAAAACCAGGTTTCTTTTGACACGTTATATAAGCCGGAACTGGTTCGACCGGCGAACCGGTCGAACCAGCCGGGTCGAACCGGGTATCGAGTGGTATAGTAAAAGTACTTGTTGATGTCTGCAAACATTTGTGAACTATGACCACTCAACCGAGATTTTGATAGGATGTCTAGCAAACCTTTATATGAAACTGGGGGAGTGTGTCCCTGGTAGATGACTAAAATTAGAAACCAGGGGATAGCTGAGTTACCATGTAAAGTCAAAATTTTAAAAGTAGTACAGTTATAAAATCTACCTGTAGTTTAGCAAGTTCATTACGATACACACAAATGTTCAAGTTGTAGATCAAAACTAATTTTCTTCAAAATTACATATAGCTACATATGATTTGTCCATCCTCTTTTTGTTTGTGTCTTTAACCTCAAAACTTAAACTTTTAAAGACTGTAATCTTCAAGTATTTTCCCATTTCAAAATTAACCAGAAATATTAATAGACTTATGATGATAAATTTGTGTGTCCATGTTATGGTTTGTCTCAGTGTGGCCATTAAAAAACGAGTAACTGATAGGAAAAAAGGTCAATTAGGTCACTGGTTAAGACTTGATAGTCACCCACAGTGTATTTTTAGTGAATAAAATTTTCTGTATCCTTTTTATATATAAAAGAAGTATATTATTATTTTAATAATATGGCTATAAAACATATTTGAATATCAGTTTTTCTTGGACAAATTTTTTTTTCAAGTCAACTCAGCCAATATAAACCGACATGTTAAAAAGAAGAAAAAGGTAGCTAAATGATGGCCAATAAACAAAACATCATGAAAACAAAATAACTACCTTCTCAATATCACCCATAATAATCCTTTTGACCTTGGTTATCTAAGCCTTCAGTTTTGACAGTATACTTAATATGATCCCTTGGCCTCTTTATTCCGCCTAACAGAGGCATAAACGGAAAAAAAAGACACGTATTAGTTTCAAAAAAGAATACTCAATGAAATAACTTATGACATCTAAACTCAACACGCACTCGAACTCCTTATCAATATTGTATGCAAGCAATGGGTAACAACCTTTTGGGATTGCTGATCTACTTTGAAAGTTGAAGCAATGCTACGGGTCAAATGGGTAACAACCTTCTAATTTCAGCGTTTATTCTTTTAATGTATTATATAAGCACTTATCAGTTGACTTTTTGGGATTATTGATCTGCTTTGAAACATTGCCTTGTCACTTTTCCAGCCTTTACATATATAGTCCTTCAATTGGTCCCCTTCTCATACGCTTTGGAATGAATGCAGCAATAGCATAATCATTTGATTTCAAAAAGTCTACAGATTTCGATATTTCGCTACAAGATAAGATGGTAAAGGAAAAAATCATTCATAAATGAGTTCCATAGAGATCAAACTTATACATACCACTTAATGAACTTATCTTATGTAGTTAATCACAAGACAAAAACACATATTTGAATGCAATGAGGGAACCAAACAAGACAATTCCCATCAAAACTGCATTAACCAAGACTATATCTCAACATGAAGTCACTAACCAAACCAATTCAACTTAATAAGACCATTCACTTGTTCACTTCCTAAACTTCTAAAGAATGTTATATTAATTACTATCCACAAACACAATAACTATATCTTAGACATGGTTCAGGGTTTTTATCAAACACTTAGTACGCATTATTATACTCCCTTTTTCTAACTCATATTTTACTTGATTAACAGATAATGTTTAAAGAATTTGCCCACCTCAAAGTCCCCCTTGAAAGTATCCTATCTGCCACCAACAAATTTGCTGATGGAAATGTCATCGCCACAGGTGGAATTGGAAATTCTTACAAGGGACAGCTCTTGTGGTCCGGTGAGTTGATTGATATCCATGCTCAGAGGTTAAATAAAGATGAATGGGATGATGAAATTGAACAGATGTTTTGGACGAAAATTTCAATGCTTTCAAGTCTCAAGCATAACAATCTGGTTTCTCTCGTTGGGTTTTGTGATGAGAATGATGAGAAGATCATCATTACCAGGCGTGAGATGAGGGGAAGTCTCAGCCTGTGTCTAAGTGACCCGATGTCGTTGACATGGGTGCGACGATTGGAGATATCTGTCGGTGTTGCGCATGCATTGAGCTACATTCATTATGATGAGTCACGTGATTTTAGCGTCATACACCGGCTCATTACCAGTGACACAGTTTTATTAAATTATGATTGGGAACCCAAGTTATCTTGTTTTGAATCTTCCATGAAGATTGAAGCTTCTCAAAGGCACAATTCTTTTCATACTAATAAACTTTGGTATGAGTATGGGTATGGAGACCCAACATATTTAGAGACTAAAAGTGTGAACCACAAGTCAGATATCTATTCCTTTGGGATATTATTGTTTGAGCTACTGTGTGGTAGGATAGGAGTAAGTGACCATCAAGATAATAAGTATTTGGGTCCACCGGCCATTTTCCATTATAAAAATAAAATACTAGATGAGATGATTGATCCAGTTCTATGGAACCAAATGGATCCGCAAGCATTCAATGTTTTCGCGAAGACAGCATATGACTGCTTGAATGAAGAAAGATCTCAACGCCCGGATATAAGTGAGGTTGTCACAAGACTCGAGAACGCGTTGAAACTTCATATGGAACGTCAAAATGCTGTAAGATGGTTTTCTCTTTCATCTTTCTTTTATACGTTGTAGTAACTAATATCTATTTATTGATAATCTTAATACCAACAAGTGTAAAATTATTTACTTATGACTGTATTTATGATATTAAAGGAACATTTAATAGTTGCGGCCAAAGTTGAAGATACATCATCCAATCATGACAAGGTAATTATTATTATTGTTGTAAGTCATTGGAATTTTAGAAACGTGACCTCCATATATACGCGTGTTATTTTTGGAATTCTTGGTAATGTTATCTTGTTTGGTACATATAGGGATCATTGACCTCCATATCTACACGTGTTGAGTCCCATGTTAGCAAAGAGACAAAGTCTTTCCTCAAAGATCTTTCTCACTTAAAACTCAGCTGGGAAGATATAGAATCAGCAACCAACAATTTTGCTGTTCATAATATTATTAAAAAGTTTAAGCTTGGAATAATTTATGAAGGCCGCCTCTTACATTCTGAACAATTCATCGATATTATTGTAAAGAGGTTCTATACCGATCGTATAAAAGATGAGAGCAAAAAGATTTGGACAGAGATTTCGATGCTTTCTAGTCTCAAACATAAGAATCTAGTGTCTATTATTGGGATTGTTGATGATGGGAGAAATAAGATGATCATATACAACAAGGGGGCCAAGGAAAGTCTCTCAAAATATCTAAGTGACCAGACCCTCACATGGATGCAAAGGTTGAAGATATGTGTTGGTATTGCGAAGGCATTGAGTTACATCCATTATGATCCTGGACGAGATTTTAGTGTCATACATTGCAACATCATGAGCTCGAATATTTTACTAGATGACAAATGGGAACCCAAGTTATCTGGTTTTGAACTTTCGTTGAAAAATACAGTAGCTCGGAGGCACCGTCTTCTTCTTACTCGTGATATTGTTAAGAATGTATACCTGGACCCAAAATATGAAAAGACTGGTGGTGTGACCCACAAGTCAGATGTGTATTCATTCGGTGTTGTATTGTTCGAAGTCTTGTGCGGAAGGAGCGCATATGATGAAGATGAAGATGAAGACGAAATCGGAGATGAAGATAAAGATGAAAACAAAGGCGAGTTGGTAGAGGGGCTATTAAGTCAACTGGCTAAATCTGATTTGGAGGATATGATCGATCCGCATTTGCGAAATCAGATGGACCAAGAAGCATTAAGAATCTTCTCAGATACAGCATATTGCTGCATAAAAGTGGATAGAGCAGATCGTCCACATATTGATCAGGTTGTCAAAGGACTTGAGAAAGCGTTGAAACTTCAATCACTGTATGAAAATTCGGTAAGAAAATAAACTTGCTTATCAACTTTATGTGATAATAACTGTTATATTTATCTACTAATCTCCTATTCTTTTGCAAATATTATTTTAGGAACTTCCAAGGAATGCAGTTGACAGTACATCATCCAATCACCTAAGGGTAATTTACTTCTTTACAGTTTTAGTTCGAAGCTAAGTAAATCACACGAATGGTCTTATGTGGTTAAGGGATTTTTACATTTGATCCCTGTTACGAAGAAATTAGACAAGACATTTCTGATGTCTCATATTCATATCCCTGGCATTCTAAAATAATAAACGACCGTTAACAAATTTATTGAGATGATCACCTCCAGACCACACGATCAACACCCAAAAACCAGAAATCAAAACACCATCTGCACCAACTACCATGGACCTGCACACTAGTAACAAATCACAAATCATTTTTAGGCGTAAAATAGTAACTGATATCGAAGCTAACGGAATCCATTGGCTGAGAATAAAGTGTTGTATCACTTTTTTCTATTAACATCAAATTTGTACAGATTGTAAATCTTTTTTCATTCAATTATTTATTTAAGTACATTGTTGTATGTTGAATGTCCACAATGTTGCAGTTGAAGAACTTGGAACACTTGAAGATTGAACTTAATGATATCGAGATGGCAACAGAGAAGTTTGCCGACAAATATTGCATTGGGTCAGGTGGATATGGTATGGTATACAAGGCACAACTCAAACATTTTGATAGCAGTATATCTTCGTCAATAGACGGGGTGAATAAATGTGATCTTCCCAAGAAACATAGCACGGTAGCCATAAAACGGATTCACAATCGAGAAGGAGAACAAGGGTTCATGGCAGAAATTGAGATTCTGACTAGCTGTAAACATGAGAATATAATCTCTCTTCTTGGTTTTTGTGACGAAGATCGTGATCATATGATCCTTGTCTATGAGCTTGCTTCTAACGGGAGTCTTGAGGATTATATGGGAAACAGTGAAAAAATGACTAATCTTACTTGGATGCAACGCTTGAAAATATGTCTTGGTATCGCACATGGCTTGAATTACATTCACACCAACACAGATCAAGACAAACAAAAGATAATACACCGTGACATCAAGAGCGCAAATATTCTATTGGGCGAAAGTTGGGAGGCGAGGATTGCTGATTTTGGGCTCTCCAAAATCCACCCAGCAGATCAAGAGGCCAGCACTCTTAATACCAATATGATTGCAGGTACAGATATGTATTTGGATCCAGAATATCAAAAGTCGGGAAGATTAAATAAAAAATCAGACATTTACTCTTTTGGAGTAGTGTTACTTGAGATCTTGACCGGGAGGTTGGCCCATGATCGTATTTTCACTGACGTCAACGAGAAGGGGATTGCACCCATTGCAAGAGATCATTTTGAGAAGGGAACACTAATGGAAATTATTGATCACAAAATCAAGGAAGAAACCATTGAACACGTCTTTTCCCTAAGTAAAGGACCCAATAAAGAGTCTTTGGACATATTTTCAAAAATCGCTTTTCGATGTCTAGCAGAAACTCAAGCTGAACGTCCATCAATAGATGTTGTCATCAACGAACTCAAAAAAGCATTAAACTTTCAGGTAAGCAATGGGTTTAAAATATAACTTTATAATTTCCTCATTTATTCTTCATTATACTTTAAAGGAGTTTCAGATGCCAAATTGTTCAGTTATATTTTACTTATCAAATCGACTGATTGTCCGATGATTCGCAGGAGAACCACAAGGACAACCTCAAACTGTCACTTCAAGACATAAAGTTGGCCACAAAAACTTTCAATCAAGAAAATCTCATTGGACATGGAGATTTTGGGAATGTGTACAAGGGTCACACTCATGGGCATAACTTCATTGCTGCAAAGCGGTTGGGTAGGAAATCTGCTGAAGGAGAAGCTGAATTTGTGACAGAGCTTGAAATCCTTATGGAGTATAAACATGAAAATGTAATTGGTCTTGTAGGCTACTGTGATGAAGAGGAAGAGAAAAATATTGTCTATGAGTATGCATCCAGAGGAAGTCTTGATCATTATGTGAGCGATGATAGTCTTACGTGGGTGATGCGGCTTAAAATATGCATCGATATTGCAGTCGGGTTGCAGTTTCTTCATGGAACTGATTCAAGTCCAGAAATGGTAATACATAGGGACATCAGTAGCAGCAACATTCTACTGCTTGATGATTGGAAGGCAAAAATTAGTGATTTCGGGCTTTCCTTAGCATGTCCAACAAATCAGGATGTAGACTATGTCATAGACAATGTTACAGGCACAGCTGGCTATAGTGACCCACTATACTCGAAAACACGCTTCTTAACCAAAGAGTCTGATATATTCTCGTTGGGTGCGGTCTTATTTGATATATTGTGTGGGAAACTATCATCTGTAAAACTAGATGACGAGTATCCTTATTTACCCTTTTTGGCTAAACAACACTATCATTTAGAAAAACTTGATGAGTTAGTGTTCGAGGGTATCAAAGAACAAATTGTGCCAGAATCATATATTATCTTTACAAGGATTGCCCTTAAATGCTTACATCACAGGAGAGAAAGACGACCAACAGCTGATGAAGTGGTCATAGAACTCAAGAAAGCATTGGAATTCCAGGTAAGTTTCTATAATTTGACTATTTTATAAACTGTAAGAAAGTAACTGCGTGAAACATGAGTTTATTAATTGATTAATGTATATACAGGAGGATTATGAGAAATGGGATCCCAAATTGCCTAAAGACTACAAAGAAATAGTCCAAATGTCAAAGTGCCCTGAAAAATATTCTACCATCAAGAAAGAGGATCTTTACACCATTTTTTCAAAGGGAATCCTCATTCAACATGACAATGTGGTAATCAGTTCATCTTGTATCTCATTTATTTGGTATTTTCCAGTTTTTTTTTATATAATTCCTTTGTGAGGGATAATTTGAGATGACACATGCGTTCACACATGATTAAAATTGAATCTGATTTATATTTTATTATATGTAACAGTTGTTGTCATTGGATGGTAATGGAGAAAGAAATAAAATGGTATCAGCGGCAATGTTTTCTTACATAAACAGTTGTCCACATGAGTGGAAATCTCTTCCAGGATCAAGGTTAGTCTCTTTACCTCTCTAGATTTATCAGTAGAGAAGTGATAAGCGTACATATGCATTGCTGTTAGATGTATATAATTCTTTTTCGATGAAAAAATGTCGTACTTTAGCGCTTTATGCATGACAAGCTGTTTACGGGAGCATAATAATTGGTTTACAGCCTACCTATGTATTTTGAACTTGCATTGTGGTTCTTTTTCTTGCAGTGTTGTGTATTATATAATAGAAAAAAATTCCACCAAGGTACTTTTTTCGCTAGTCAAAATGTGAGGATTTGACAAATTTTTGTTATAAATGCCCCATATTGATAAACTCGGTGCTTTATGTATTATACTATTAACGGGTAAATAAACCCGAGTGGAACAACATCAAATTCTTTGTTGCTTGAAGATGGTAGATATCTAACAAGGTTTCAGTGTTCTCTCGACCAATTATAAAAGTCACATATTTGGTATATGGGTATTATGTTTGAAGTTTCATAGCTGGATTTTTCTTTTCAAAGTAGAGGCGTACAACATATCCCCAATTTTGGGTCCTCTGTTCTAATGACTGATTTTGCTAGCATGTTGCTAGTCCATTTTTTATAGCTTCTGTAATATGTGCAGATTTGAGACAGCAGTGGAGATGATTGATATTTCCAAATTGAACATCGAAATAAAGACAAACGCTCAACTCTTATCTCCAAATGTTGTTTATGGGGTCTATTTAGTCTTTAAACTTAGTGATTCAAGAAAATTTTCAAGTAAACCGATGTGTGTTAACCTAAAGTATAGAAAGGGACTTGAAAGTCTACATGCATATTTCGCAACATGGAGAGACAAGGACTGGATGATGATTGAGTTGTACCAATTCTTGAATCAGAACGAAGATGTTGTTTTTGAGTTTCTACTTGAGAGCTTTTCATCATACTATTGTGGAGAAACTGCAGTTTATGTTGAAGGCATTGAATTTCGAGCAATGGACAAAGTAAGTTTGCAATTATATCTCGTGGTTCCATTCTAAACTCTTTTGTTTACATTATATAAAGAGGTCAGGTGCATGCAAAAAAATTAAACTAAAAACCATATCTGTATTGCATATTTAACATGGTTTGTATACAGGTGAAACAAGAAGAAATCGGAAAATTGAAGGAAGTCCAACAAGTCTTGAAATCAAACTTCAACGTGGATCAGGTACAACAATCGCCAACTAACTTTGAAGAAATATTTAAGGCATGCAGAAACTACGACGAGTTTTTCTGGTTGGGTGAGGTCAACGAAAAGAAATTTCTTGTGCTTTCGGCAAAGGCAGTTTTATACAAGTTCTCTAATGTGGATCTTTTTACTTCAAAACCATTAGCTGAGTCCAGGTTTGCTTCATTATAGCTATTTTTATTACGGTTTCCTTAACTAGAGGCGGCAATTCCTGGCACTACATGAAACACGACCCGAGACCGATACAGAAATAAACGGTTTATGGTTGGCTGTAAACTGATTTCGGGTTGTGTTTGGGTTAAATCGCTAAACCGCCAACCGAGTTAGATAAGCAGGTTAAATGGGTTTTGTTTCAAGTTATGTTTAAACAAGTTGGGGTTGACAAGTTTGAATCCCACACGAATTGCCAGCACTACTTTTAACCACTAAACTATTTTGATGGTACATCCAAATTTGTAGATGTCACACGAAAAAGTAGATTTTGTAACCCAATGTTTTTTTATTTGTAGCTGACAATTAATTTTTTTGATTAAATGGTTGACAAAAGTTTCACTTCTTGGATGTAGTTTTCTGTCTTCGTAAATAACTCCGTTCTTAATTGCAGATTTCAAGAGGTGATTGAGCTTTTGCCACAAAACATATTTCATCTTAATTGCACGATCAAAAGTCAAATGTTGTCACAAGATACAGAATATGTGTGTTACCTTGTGTTCAACCTTTCAGAAAAAAGCCAGGGGTTGCATTGTCCAATAAAAGTACGAGACGTACTCCACAAAGAAAACAATGAGGCTGAATTTGTTTATTTTATAACCCCGAGCCCGTTGAACATAAATGGTATCACTAGGGTTCCGAAACAAAGGGAAGATGGATGGATGGAGATTCAAGTGTGGAAGTTTAACTCAGCTCATGAATTCAAGGATGACTCTCTTTCTTTGAATATGAAATTTACAAGCCATGAAGGAACTATGTCTGGCCTCATTGTGTGTGGCCTCGAGTTTCGACCCGTGTAAAAGAATTTTTCGTGTTCTCATTAACATAAGTGTTTTACTATGAGTATCGAAAAATGATGAGTGAAACCTGAATAGTTATAAAATCATGTAAGAGTGAAGGTTGATGTTCTTAATGTTTGATGTTCTACAAAGATTTGCATATATAAACACATGTATTTACAATTGAAAGATCTATATTCTCAAATCTATGAAAAATTGTTGACAGCATCAGCTTACATGTCACAAGAATTTACTATTAGCAGAATAACTTGCAAGTCAAAATTCATCTAAATAAATAATGTGTCCATTCATTTTCTGAGAGTCATGAGTACTATGCCCGTAGCATTTTATAAAAATAAATTTAATTTTAGTATAAGACAACGAGAATACAATGGCTGTCAAATATAAAATTCCTTATTGTGTCTAAACAAAAATACGAATGATACAATAACAAATGACGGAGAAACAAGAACTATAATCACCTCCTCCGTGCTTCCTATGTGTACCATTTTGCACAACACGTTACCCTCGAGCTTCCTGTTTTTGTATACAAAGTAACTAAAACTTCAGCTTTACATAAATTTATGAAATCAGCAAATAAAGCTTTTTATCCAAAGTCAAAGTCTGCAGCAGTAGAAATTGACCCATTTACTTAGAAGTTGGGCTGATTTGGGTAATACCCTATCTCCAAAGGGTCAGATGGGTAAAGTTTAACATTTGACTAAATGAAAGTCATCCAAATGGGTCAACTGGGTAAAGTTTAATATCTGACTAAATGAAAGTTGCCCAAATGGGTCAAAAAAGATACATACCTACGGCAATTCCCGAGATAATCAAGATTTTTCCATAATCTCCCTAACTAATTCTTTAGGTGCTGCAAAAGAAAAGTAGGATAAAAAAAACTCCTAAGAAAAAAAGAGACGGTAAGATTTTAGGCATGACGGTAAGATTTAAAAGTTACCAGGTAACCCTGTAAATCTCTCGTATTGTTCATACGCATGTCCTATAAACATCTCCACCCCTGTAACAATTACGGCTCCACCTTCTCCAGATTCCCGAAGTAATCTTGTAATTTTCGGTGTGTACACAGCATCAAATACCAGTGCATACGACTTTAAAGCTTCCTGCCACCAAAAGAAAGAAAATAAACAGAAACTTTATCTCAGGCACAAAATTACCTCATATTACGTTTCTAAAACATATGACCCAAGAAAGGTAGATAGGAAAACCTTGGAAATAGGAGTGTCGTCAGTATTTGGCTGCATACCATTTGATGTAGTGTTTGCAAGTATCATACTGCCTTCTGGAAATAGGAGTGTCATCAGTATTTGGCTGAATATTGGAGATATCTGTCGGTATTGCGCATGCATTGGGCTACATTCATTATGATGAGTCACGCGATTTCAGCGTAATACACCGGGGCATATGCAGTGCCAGAGTTCTATTAAATGATGAATGGGAACCCAAGTTATCTTGTTTTGAATGTTCCATGAAGATTGAAGCTTCTGAAAGGCACCATTCTTTTCATACTAATAATCTTTGGAATGCGAAAGGGTATGGAGACCCAACATATATTGAGGCTAAAAGTGTGAACCACAAGTCGGATATATACTCCTTTGGGATAGTATTGTTTGAACTAGTGTGTGGTAGGAAATCAGTAAGTGATGAACAAGATGATAAGTATTTGGGCCCAATGGCCATTTTCCATTATAAAAAGAAAATACTAGATGACATAATTGATCCGGTTTTATGGAAACAAATGGATCCGCAATCGTTCAACATTTTCTCAAAGATAGCATATGACTGCATGAATGAAGAAAGATCTCGACGCCCGGATATAAGTGAGGTTGTCACAAGACTTGAGAACGCGTTGAAACTTCAAATTGAACGTCAATATGCTGTAAGATGGTTTTTTTTTTTTTTTTTTTTTTTTTTTTATATTTTTTTTATAATAACTAATCTCTATTTACTTATTATTGTATTTCTCATATCAAAGGAACACTCAACAGTTGTGGCCAAAGTTGAAGATACATCATCCAATCATGACAAGGTAATTATTACTATTGTTGCAAGTAGGGGTCTTAATCGGGTCGGGTTCGGGTCACTTCGTGTCGGATCAAGGCAAAAAATAATACTCGAACCCGACCCTATTTGAATTTGACTTAGCCGGCGGGTTCAGGTCAATCTAGGTCGGGTCTATTTGGGCTTCAGTCGACCCAGATATGTGTAAAACGGCAACAAAATTGCCTATTTGTACTAACTTATAACTTAAATAAATTATTTATAAAAATAATATTAATAAAAATGACAAATCATTGTTCAGGTCAATCGGGTCGATCCGAACCCGTGTTAGCCAAACATTTTCAACCCGATACCCAACCCTATTTAGTATTCCGGTTGACCCGAATAACCCGAATAAACTTTTTGACCTGAATAGGCTTAATCAGGTTCGGGTCGGATTCGGGTCGGGTCGGCTTTTTGACACCTTGGTTGCAAGCCACTGGAATTTTACAAAACTGAACTCCATATCTACACGTGTCATATTTGGAATAGTTGGTAATGTTGTCTTTTTTGGTACATATAGGGATCATTGACCTCCATATCTACACGTGTTGAGTCCCATGTCAGCAAAGAGACAAAGTCTTTCCTCAAAGATCTTTCTCACTTAAAACTCAGTTGGCAAGATATAAAAACAGCAACCAACAATTTTGCTGTTGAGAATATTATTAAAAAGTTTAAGCTTGGAATATTTTACAAAGGCCGCCTCGTATGTTCTGAACATTTCATCGATATTACTGTAAAGAGGCTTTATATAAAGTATGTAAGAGATGAGAGCAAAAGGTTTTGGACAGAAGTTTCGATGCTTTATAGTCTCAAACATAAGAATCTAGTGTCTCTTATTGGGTTTTATGAAGATGAGAACAATAAGATTATCATATACAAGAAGGAGGGCACCCAAAGTCTCAAAACCTATCTAAGTGACAAGACCCTCACATGGATGCAAAGGTTAAGGATATGCGTTGGTGTTGCGAAGGCATTGAGTTACATCCATTATGATCCTGGGCGAGATTTTAGTGTCATACATTGCAACATTAAGAGCTCGAATATTTTACTAGATGACGAATGGGAACCCAAGTTATCTGGTTTTGAACTTTCGTTGAAAAATACAGTAGCTCGGAGGCTCCGTCTTCTTCTTAGTCGTGATATCAATAAGAATGCATACCTAGACCTAAAATATAAAAAGACTGGCGGTGTGACCCACAAGTCAGATGTGTATTCATTCGGTGTTATATTATTTGAAGTCTTGTGCGGAAGGAGTGCCAACGATGAAGATGAAGAGAAAAACGGAGATGAAGACGAAGATGAAAGCAAAAACGAAGACGAAAACGGAGATAAAGACAACGATGAAAGCGAAGACGAGTTGGGAGAGGGGTTATTAAGTAAACTGGCTAAATCTCATTTGGAGGATATGATCGATCCACATTTACAAAAACAGATGGAGCCAGAAGCATTCAAAAACTTCTCAGAAACAGCATATTGGTGCATAAAAGAGGAAAGAGCAGATCGTCCATATATTGATCTGGTTGTCAGAAGACTTGAGAAAGCTTTGGAACTTCAGTGGAACCACGAGAATCCAGTTAAACGCACCTCATCCATTCAATTGAAGGTACGCAACTAATTTACTTTAACCTTTAATTTAAGGCCGATGATCCTTATTAATAAAAAGAGTGTTACCAACAATACGTTATCATCTTGTTTAACCATATAACCACTAATCCACTATCTATGCTCGCTACAAATAAGACAATTGTACGTTTCTTCTAAAGTATTAAAAAACTATTACCTTACTAAAACGTTTATGTGATTTTATTTTACATTATTATAATCTTTTTTATTAAAGGGCAATTTTAATATCTCATAATATTTTCACATGTCTTGAGCACATGATTTGAACTCACAATTATTCAGTTTGAACTTCTCACGCATCATGGGTTATTGTTGTGATACAAACTCTTTGGCCATTATTATAATCTTTAAACATTGTATTTTATATTTCTTGGAATATGATATCATAGAACTAAAAAGTATTATATAAAACTAAGATTTTTATGATAAATGGGGTGAACAAGTGTTATTAAAGTAAGTGGGAGTGAGAAAATATATTATTTGAGCTAAGCATGTAATAAAAATATGTACTATGTACATTTTCAATATATATAAAAAAAAATAATTGATTATTTCAACAAATGTTAACCACGATGGCATGATCTTTGCTTTATTAAGCGAATAATTAGTTTAAATAGTTATTGATATGACTCGTTGTAAATATCGTAAGTAAGTTAATATTAATATTTTCAAAGAAGTAACGGTCAGAGTCTTATATAAAGGATACAACAAATAAACTAATTACTACAACAAAAGCATAATATATACACATATTTTATAAGATATGTAAAGTGTAAACGCCCAATTCAATTATTAAAGCCACGCTTTGTGTTGCATGGAGAATATTGGCGTCACAAATTTTTACATGCTTTATATAATGGATAAATCAAATATTCACACCAGTCACCGTCACAACTTACAATCCACATAGACGGAAAAAGCGTGTATATTCATTTCATTAATGGTGTGAATATTTTTTAAATCACTTATTCAGCTATCGCAAACAAGGCTTATATATTTTTTAAAATTCTCTCACCCCTATATAATTATTTTTTAATTCTCACCCCTAATACAAAATATATTTTGTAATTCATTACACCCTATATAATTATTTTTTAAATCACTTATTCAGCTATCGAACAGTTATATTCATTTGACAAATCCATTACACCCTTCTTGGGGTCAAAACAAGGCTTATATATTTTTTTAAATTCTCTCACCCCTATATAAATATATTTTGTAATTCTCACCCCTGTACACACATCAAACTATTATCAGCACAAATTCAACATAAAAGGTACCAATTTCTTATAAAACATAATATACTTCATTCTGCAGCATGACTAGCTGTGCCCATACAAGATTTCTATGTACATAATTATGCCCACTGATATAAACCAAGAAAAGTAGATAAAAGATTTCTAAGTATGTTTACAAAACATCATCTGTTATTTGATCTCTCATATATCAAATAACATCAATCAACATATAAATTTATAACATTAAAATATTTACCCGGATAGTGATCCATGACGGGTGACTAGTAGTGATCCATGAGTGGTGATGCGCTAGAGGGGACTCAAAAAAACATATCATACTTCAAACAAGGGACTGAAAAAAACATTACTATATGTCTCGCACAAATGCATCCCAAAAGGGCCTAAACAACATTCAACTTAGCAGTGCAGCCTCCTCGCCAAATCTTAGAATATTTTTAACACAAAAAGCCTCTAAATCCTTATGTGACAAAACATATACCATTGGTCATATTTGTATTTACACATCAGCCTAAACAGACCATTAAAACCACAAATTACTTACGAACACATAGAAGCAATAATGACATATAACAAACGCGACTTTATGAACATAAGAATCTTACAGATTCTGCAATTTACAGAGCGAAAAATGAGGCATGTTTCGTTCAGTTTCTTCTTCAATTACTTGATATTCGATAAACTAATAGCTAAATAATGAATCAAGATGAAGCTTACTAAAAGAGGAATTACAACAAATTAACACAAACAATTGAAAATGCTTCGAATACGATCATAGCTTTACAACAGATGAACACAAACAAACGAAAATTACTTCAAAAATAAGCAAAAATTTATAGAAAATCAAGTACGCAGTCACGCAAACAGATTTAATGTACACTAATTTCATTCAAGTTCTGTTCAACTGCTCAATAAACTAATAAGAAAGTTAATAATCTAGACGAGACTTATTTCATTATAAGTTACAGCAGATAAACACATTATACCAAATGTATCTTCAAATTCGCGCAAATGCACAGCAAATCAAGTAAGCAATCACACAAACCGATCATTAGTTCAAATACTCGATCAGATGATAAATTAACAAAACTAACTACATTATCATAAAACACTAAAAAATACTTTGCATAAGAAATACCATTAAACACCAAATCACAACAAATAAAGTATAATATTCATTCAACTAATTGATCAAACAGTAAGCTACTAATAACAAATGACATAAATGAAATAAAACGTACTTCGCGATCATAAAAATGAAAACGAACTCACAACTCCAGTAGCATATTTCTTAAACAACTCATATTACAACAAATTATACCAATCGATTTGTTACAAAATTTTGCATTCATCAATAACTCACGCATATTTCGTCAATAAATCGCTTAAACAACTCATATTACGAAATTTCGTATTCATCAATAACACATATTACAACTCATTTTACGAAATTTCGTATTCATCAATAAAAGCTACTTGTGATGAGGAGTTCCCAAAACCTGTACTTTTAGTAATGATTTGTATTCTTAAATTCAACCACCATCCCCCCCCCCCCCCCCCCCCCCCCTCCCCTCCCTCCCCTTATTCCAAACATCTATCTTTTCTTTTATTTCATTACTTAAATCCAAAAGTCTATAATCAAACACACCTTGAGAGTTTGTCATCTAAAGGTTAGTAGAACTATGGTAAATAAAGTAAGAAACCTTTAATCTAATAGCCTAACTAGATACGTTCAAATGCATTTTTAAAGGAAAACATGTGTTCATTGAATACACTTTAACATGTGTATAGTGGGCACATATTAGCAAAACTTTTTAACTAAAAGAAAATTTTGTCCTCCCCCCATTAAATAATTAAGTCAGCTAACTAAACAAAAACAATAAAAATTACAGACACAAACTTGATTCCGTTTCATAAATTTATAGAACCTACAATGAAAGCATATTTAACAAAATTACTTTTTCCGTTTCAAAATTATAGTCCAATTTTCTCTTTTAGGATGTCTCAAAATAATTATTTACTTCTCATTTTAACCAATCAAAAATGATCTTACTGGATAGAAATGATATTTGATTGGTTGAAAAGCGTAATGTTTCCACTTTTCATAAAGTGTGTTTTTTTTTCTCGTGACAATTAATTTAAAACGGAGACTGTAATAGCTTAAAATTATAAAGTGCACTATTGATAACTAGAGATAAATAATATTCTTCAACTAATTTCCAATTCAATAACCATTTGAATCACTGCATATGTATTATCTTCTTAATCTCCATTCTCAATCTTGTCACACATGTTGATCTTTTTGTCAGATGTATTTTTAGGCGTTAGTTTTAGGGATGAAAATCATCTTCTTAATAGTTAACTTAAAACAAATCATAATAAGCATTAGATTTTGGGTGGTGCCTTTTTTTTAAGGTTTTATATATTTCCTCAAAATACTTGTTTTCAAAGGAACTTAAATTTAGGGATAAAACCACTTACCATTTTATAAAAACTTATCATCTATTAATATCACTCCAATCCTTACTAGCATTAATGTGGTGTTGTACAGGAGAATCTGGAACACTTGAAGATTGGACTAGATCTTATAAACGAGGCTACCAAGAATTTTGACGAAACATATTGCATCGGGTCAGGTGGATTCGGTAAAGTGTACAAAGCAGATCTTGAACATTTTGATAGCAGTAATTTCTCGTCGATAGAAGGTGTGGATAGATGCGATGTACCCAAAAAACGAAGCACGGTAGCCATAAAGCGCATTAAGAATCAAGAAGGACAACAAGGGTTCATATCTGAAATTGAAACTCTAACTAGTTGTAAGCATGAGAATATAATATCTCTTCTTGGTTTTTGTTATGAAGGTAACGGTGCAATGATCCTGGTTTATGAGCATGCATCGAAAGGAAGTCTTGAAAGCTATTTGGGAAGAAGTGATAAAATGGCTAATCTTAATTGGTTGCAACGTCTTAACATATGTTTGGATATTGCACATGGCTTGAATTACATTCACAACAACACAGATCATGGCAAACAAAAGATGATACACCGTGACATCAAGAGCGATAATATTCTATTGGGAGATAATTGGAAGGCAAAGATTGCGGATTTTGGGCTCTCAAAATTCCACCCAGCCGACACTATCTTTACCAATATGATTGCAGGTACGCATGTGTATTTGGATCCAGAATATCAGGAGGGTGGTAAACTAAGTAAGAAATCAGACATTTACTCGTTTGGAGTAGTGTTGCTTGAGATCTTGACTGGGAGGATGGCCTATGATCCTGAATACATCAAGATGAATGAGAAGGGAATTGCACCCATTGCAAGAGATCATTTTGAAAAGGGAACTGTAATGGAAATAGTTGATCACAAGATAAAGGAGGAGACTGATGAACATGACTTTTCTTTAAGTAAAGGACCCGATAAAGAGTCTTTGGACGTATTTTTAGATATTACATTTAGATGTGTGGCAGAAACTCAAGCGCAACGTCCAACAATAGAAGTTGTCCTCAACGAACTCAAAAAAGCATTAGACTCTCAAGTAAGTTGATATTTTAAAAGAAAACTTTTTTATTTCTTCATATTCTTGATAGTAATATGAGACATTTCATACAATATACTTTGTGTAAGCAAACATCTTCTCAAACTTTTACTCAATATAGATTTTATCGTTTAATTTTTTCCTTTGTTCTTAAGTTTTGCGATTTTTTTTATCATAAACTTTATTTCAAATAGTAAGTTAACTTTATGGCGTGCTACGATTAGCCGGTAAACCTCGTGACTCTTCCCTTCCATGTATTTATGTTTTTGTTTCTTTAATTTGGAAATTGCAATAGCCAAGCTTTTGACATGAATTTGGAGACTGAGAATCTAAAATGCAAAATAAAAATTTGAACGAATTCTAGATGGAAAGTAGTTTCATTTTGTTTTTAACTTAACAAATTGACTGAATAATTCTCAGGAGAACCACAAGGACAACCTCAAACTGTCACTTGAAGACATAAAGTTGGCCACGAAAGGCTTCAGTCAAGACAATATCATTGGACATGGAGATTCTGGGAAGGTATACAAGGGAACTACTCATAATACTCATGGAGATAACACCATTGCTGCAAAGCGGTTGGATAAGAATTCGGATCAAGGAGATGTTGATGTTTTGACGAAGCTGGCAACAGCTAAATTCATGGCAGAGTTGGATATCCTTATGATGTATAAACATTTAAATGTCATTGATCTTGTAGGCTACTGTGATGAAGAGGATGAACAAATTATAGTATATGAGTATGCATCTAGAGGTAGTCTTGGTAAGTACTTGAGTAATGATAGTCTTACATGGGTGACGCGGCTTAAAATATGCATCGATGTTGCAGTCGGGTTGGAGTTTCTTCATGGAACTGTTTCAAGTCCAGAAATGGTAATACATAGGGACATCAGCAGCAACAACATTATACTTTTTGATGACTGGAAAGCAAAAATTACCTGTTTTGGGCTTTCCTTAGTATGCCCAACAAATCAGAATGTAGACTATGTCATCGACAATGTTACAGGCACAATCGGCTATCGTGACCCACTGTACTCAAAAACAGGCTTCTTAACCAAAGAGTCTGATATATTCTCATTGGGTGCAGTATTATTTGACATATTGTGTGGGAAATTATCATCCGAAAAGCTAGATGATGAGTATCTTTATTTACCCTTTTTGGCTAAACAACACTATTATTTAGAAAAACTTGATGAGTTAGTGTTCGAGGGTATCAAAGAACAGATTGTGCCAGAGTCATATATCACCTTTACAAGGATTGCCCTTAAATGCTTACATCACAGGAGAGAAAGACGACCAACAGCTGATGAAGTGGTCATACAACTAAAGAAAGCATTGGAATTTCAAGTAAGTTTCTGTATATCTAAACTATGACCTTTAAACATGAGTTTATTAATTGATTAATGTATATACAGGAGGATTATGAGAAATGGGAGCCCAAATTGCCTAAAGACTATAAAGAAATAATCCATATGTCAAAGTGCCCAGAAATCTATTCTACCAAAAAGAAAGAGGAACTTTACAACATTTTTTCTAAGGGAATCCTCCTTCAACAGGACAAAGTGGTATTCAGTTCATTCTTGTAGCTTGTTTATTTGGTGTTTCCCATTTTCTATGTATCTTCTCCGTATTGAGAGATAATTCAAAATCACACATGCATTTAATATCATACACACTGAGTCTGATTGCAATTCGTTTGTATAACAGTTGTTGTCATTCGTTGGTCACGGAGAAAGAAATGAAATGGTTTCAGCCACAATGTTTTCCTACATAAACATTTGTCCATATGAGTGGAAATCTCTTCCAGAATCAAGGTTATTTTCTCTAACTCTCCACCTTAATTTGCCTGTTTTAAGTGATAAGCAAATATATGCATTATTGGTAGATGTATGTTATGCTTTTTAAGGTTTAAAGTATAAGGTTATTCTTTTTACCGTTTAATGGATGGCAAGTTGTTTATAGTAGCATAATATTATTAATAATTATATAATTATAATTATGATCAAATAGGATCAAACTTAAGAACCCCTTTGACTAAGTTCACATATTGCCCCTGTAATAGTGCTTACAGAAAACATATTTGAATCGCTTGGACTCTATTCTACTAGAACTGCTAATCTCAGGCACTAATCAACAAAGGAATAGTGCTTCATCTTTAGCTCTTTTACGTTTCAGACCTCTTCTCATCCGGTTAATAACAAGATTAGTCCAGCATACATGCATATCAACAATGAGAACTCATGTTGTACTTGACAAAATAGATTTAAATACTCACTATATGATTGAGAACTATACTTTTATAAACCTTCTAATAAGGTAGTTGAGGTTCGCCCCTGTTTTGGGTCCTCTGTTCTCATGACTGTGAATTATAAATTTTGCTAGCATCTTGATAGTGTTTTTTTTATAATATTCCTTCCTTTATTTAAATAGGGATTTGTCTTGTACAATAAATTCAAATATAGAAATCAAACTCTTGTTCCAAAAATTACGAAATTCAAAAGTAGAAGTGCATGGGAATAAAGGATATGACTAACTTAGACTTAAATATTTACAACTTGTGCAGGTTTGGGACAGTGGTGGAGATGTCAGATATTTCCAATTTGAACATCGAAATTAAGATAGACGCTCGATTTTTATCTCCAGATGTTGTTTATGGGGCCTTCTTAGTCTTCAGACTTTGTGATTCAAGAATATTTTCTAGTAAACCGATGTGTGTTAACCTAAAATATAGAAAGGGACTCGAAAGTCTACATGCATATTTCGCAACATGGAGAGACAAGGACTGGATGATGATTGAGTTGTACCAGTTCTTGAATCAGAATGAAGATCTCATTTTTGAGTTTCTACTTGAGAGCTTTTCATCATACTATTGCGGAGAAAGTGCAGTTTATGTTGAAGGCATTGAATTTCGAGCAATTGACAAAGTAAGTTTGAAATTATATCTCGTGGTTCCATTCTACACTCTTTTTTTTACATTATATAAAGAGGTCATTTGCATACAAAAAAATTAAACTAATAACCATGTTCTGTATTGCATATTTAACATGGTTTGTATACAGGTGAAACATGAAGAAATCGGAAAATTAAAGGAAGTCCAATAAGTCTTGAAATCAAACTTCAATGTGGATCAGGTACAACAATTGCCAACTAACTTTGAAGAAATATATAAGGCATGCAGAAACTACGACGAGTTTTTCTGGTTGGGCGAGGTCAATGAAAAGAAACTTCTTGTGCTTTCGGCAAAGGCAGTTTTATACAAGTTCTCTAATGTGGATCTTTTTACTTCAAAACCATTAGCTGAGTCCAGGTTTGCTTCATTATAGCTATTTTTATTACGGTTTCCTTAACTAGAGGCGGCAATTCCTGGCACTACATGAAACACGACCCAAGACCGATACAGAAATAAACGGGTTATGGTTGGCTGTAAACTGATTTCGGGTTGTGTTTGGGTTGGTTTGGGTTAAATAGGTCGACCCGACAACCCGTTCAAGTTTTCTTTGAAAGAAAATACTAATTTTATACTGCTATATGGGTTAACTGGGTTAAAAGGGGCAACCTGCCAACTCAATTAACCTGCGTAAATCGAGTTAGATAAGCAGGTTAAATGGGTTTTGTTTCAAGTTATGTTTTAACAAGTTGGTGTTGACAAGTTTGAATACCACACGAATTGCCAGCACTACTTTTAACCACTAAACTATTTTGATGGTACATCGAAATTTGTAGATGTCACACGAAAAAATAGATTTTCTAACCCAATGTTTTTTTATTTGTAGTTGACAATTAATTTTTTTGATTAAATGGTTGACAAAAGTTTCACTTCTTGGATGTAGTTTTCTGTCTTTGTAAATAACTCCGTTCTTAATTGCAGATTTCAAGAGGTGATTGAGCTTTTACCACAACACATATTTCATCTTAATTGCACGATCAAAAGTCAAATGTTGTCACACGATACAGAATATGTGTGTTACCTTGTGTTCAAGCTTTCAGAAAACTGCCAAGGGCTGCATTGTCCAGTAAAAGTATGAGACCTACTCCACAAAGAAAACAATGAGGCTGAATTTGTTTATTTTACAGCCCCAAGCCCATTGAACATAAATGGTATTACTCGGGTTCCAAAACAAAGAGAAGACGGATGGATGGAGATTCAAGTGTGGAAGTTTAACTCAGCTCATGAATTCAAGGATGACTCTCTTTCTATGAATATGAAATTTACAAGCCATGAAGGAACTATGTCTGGCCTCATTGTATGTGGCCTCGAGTTTCGACCGGTGTTAAAGAATTTTTCATGTCCTTATTAACATTCGTTTTTTACTAAGAGTATTGAAAAAATGTTGAATGAAACCCGGATAGTTATAACATCATGTAAGAGTAAAGGTTGATGTTCTTAATGTTTGATGTTCTACAAAGATTTGCATATATAAACACGTGTATTTACTATTGAAAGATCTATATTCTCAAATCTATGAAAAATTGTTGACAGCATGAGCTTACATGTCACAAGAATTTACTATTAGCAGAATAACTTGGAATTCAAAATTCATCCAAATAAATAATGTGTCCATTCATTTTCTGAGATTCATGAGTACTATGCACGTAGCATTTTCTAAACGTAAATTTAATTGTAGTATAAAAAACAAGAATACAATTTATTAAGTCCGAACAAAAGTACTAATGATACAATAACAAAGGATGGTGAAACAAAAACTATAATCACCTCCTCCGTGCTTCCTGTGTGTGCCATTTTGCACAACACATGTTACTCTTGAGCCTCCTGCTTCTGTATATAAAGTAACAAAAACTTCAGCTTTATGTAATTTAATAGAAATTATGATCCAAAGTCAAAGTCTGCGGCAGTAGAAATTTTGACCCATTTACTTAGAAGTTTGGCTGATTTGGGTAATATCCTATCTCCAATGGGTCAAATGGGTAAAGTTTAATAATTTGACTAGATGCATGTCACCCAAAGTGTGTCAAAATCCTAAATCATTTTGTTTAGCAATGATTGATTATTATGTTAAGGCTAGTGATCAGATAAAAACAGGTTTTTGTGTGAGAAGAAAACCAATGAGTCAAAAAAAAAAAAATCAAAAAGTTCCACAACAGAGGAAGGTTGACTTATTACCTCATTACTTAACCCACGCCTATTTCGGACAGACACTCTAGAAGCATTATATCTATTTTCAGGATAACTGAAGTATAATACTTTTTTAACTCCATACTCTAGCAAAAGTGGTCAATCGATCACATCAAATTCCTCAAATTTAAACGAGTTACAGAACACAAGTGGTCAATTTGATCATGCCAAATAAACATGGAGTAATCTAAGGTATTCCGATGAAGATTAACGTAGTGACAGAGATAAGCATTAGAATACGAGTATGTGACAATCAAATCTTTTCGTTTTTACATAACTTCATACGATTGGACAAGGTATCGATGGCCATAACACTTCCAACTATTTTGCCTAGTTAATTGTTCCACGGTACCCATTAACTCAAAATTCAAGATAAAGGAAGAGAGGATAGAAAAAGACACATACCTACAGCAGCTCCCGAGACAATTAAGATTTTTCCATAATGTACCTAAATAAATCCTTAGGTGCTGCAAATGAAAAGTAGGATAAACTCATAAGAGAAGGGAGATGGTAAGATTTTAGGCATGATGGACAGGCATGAAAAGTAGCATTATACGCCTGTCCTATAAACATCTCCCCCCTTAACAATCATGGCTCCACACTCTCCAGCTTCCCAAAGTAATCTCGTAACTTTTTGTGTGGACACAGCATCAAATACCAATGCATACGACTTTAAAGCTTCTGGCCATAAAAAATAGAAAAACTGATCTAAGTGCATACCATTATTACTAAAACATAAGACCAGAAAAAGGTAGATAGCCGTACCTTAGAAATCGGAGTAACGTCTATATTTGGTTGCATACCAGTTGATGTAGTGTTTGCAAGTATCGTGCCACCTTCTGGACTGTAAGTGCTCAAATCAGCAAGAGAGCCTCTCCACCAATTACGTCAGCAAGTTCTCTAGCACGATCTGTGCAGTAACAGTAAGAGAAAACTTTAGTTGATGTATTAACTATGCATGTGAGACGTAATGTAACTATAATCAATTTTTGATTTTTGCAACTGATCATATGGTTACTCTGACTTGGAAGTCGCTATAACCAATTTTTGATGTTTTGATAAACCCACTCGAATCCAAACACCCTCTAAATATGACGAGAACCATACAGTTGACTTTCTACCATACTGAACTGATAAGAATGCAATAAAACTAGTATAATGTTTTATTTGCAATCAAGTACGAGCACTAGGAATGGTAATGTGAATGATAGTTGAATCTAACCGTAAGTCCTATTTGCTATCACAATTCTTGCACCCTTCGCTTTTGCTCCATAAGCAGGAGCTTTTCAGCACCGCCAGCACCAATAACCACAAATAGTCTACCAGCCAAGGGTGATCCTGTTGCACCATTTTGAACACCTGAACCTGCAGACAGTTGCAACAATTTGTGCTTTAAGTGAATCTCAAATGGGTCGAAAGTAACGTGTGAAATCATATGAAACTTTTATAAGTGAACAAAAGGCACTGTTTTGACCCAACCGCCCATATTATCACTTCTTTTAGGAAGTATAGAAAGAAACCTCATAGACTTTCCTCGATAGCATAAATAGCACCAACATAGTCTGTATTACACCTATATAATGTCCCATCATTTGGTCTCCTGATGGCACAATTGACCGCTCCTATCGTCTGTAACATACATTAAACGCCATACTTTTATCATTGTCTGCATAGTGTTTGATGGTAAAACTTTCTATAAAAATACCTTTGCAATTGGATCAACCTCATCACAACATTGAAGTAAAGATTCTTTGTTAGGAATGGTACAACTGCAAACAATAATGATACTACATTTTACTCATTTGAATAGGTAGAAATAAGGGTTTTTTTTCCTTAAAATAATGGTTTAGAAAAACATGTGATATTAAATAAAAAGCTTTAGAAACGTAGTTTAGGTTTATAAGCTTTAAGTTTATAAAATAGGTTGAGTCGTATATTTACTAGTTAAATTGTAAAAAAAACGTGGTTTTGGAGTAATGAATTACGTAGTCGAAATCAAATGGATTGGGATACGTTGGAAGCACGTTGCATGATTATGGCTTCGTCGGAGAGGTAGGTGTAGTAAGATGTGTCGGACGAGATGTAGGACTTGAATAAAAATAACACTTAGTCGGGTGACACTTTGGATAACTCGTGCTCGATATATTCAACACGGAAGGACTGCTGGGCTGAGCAAATCTAACGGACTCTAATATAACTAGTGTGGGCTGTGACGCAAGGAATAGACCTGTCGAGAAGAGATGGGCTTTGGCCCATCTTCAAATATCAAATGGACCCTAATTCGTGAGGTGGGCTGTGGCCCAAATGGT